>JAPWDM010000018.1:1200000-1625000 GCA_035578155.1 Brachynemurus nebulosus | reverse complement strand
GAGATGCCGGTAATAAAGTACGTCTATTTAGTAGGCTAGAGTCTCGTTCGTTATCGGAATTAACCAGACAAATCGCTCCACCAACTAAGAACGGCCATGCACCACCACCCACCGAATCAAGAAAGAGCTCTCAATCTGTCAATCCTTCCGGTGTCCGGGCCTGGTGAGGTTTCCCGTGTTGAGTCAAATTAAGCCGCAGGCTCCACTCCTGGTGGTGCCCTTCCGTCAATTCCTTTAAGTTTCAGCTTTGCAACCATACTTCCCCCGGAACCCAAAAGCTTTGGTTTCCCGGAAGCTGCCCGCCAAGTCATCGGAGGAACTTTGGCGGATCGCTAGCTGGCATCGTTTATGGTTAGAACTAGGGCGGTATCTGATCGCCTTCGAACCTCTAACTTTCGTTCTTGATCAATCAAAACATTTTTGGCAAATGCTTTCGCTTCTGTCCGTCTTGCGACGATCCAAGAATTTCACCTCTAACGTCGCAATACGAATGCCCCCATCTGTCCGTATTAATCATTACCTCGGAAAAACTTCCGAAAACCAACAAAATAGAACCGAGGTCCTATTCCATTATTCCATGCACACAATATTCAGGCACTATTTAAATTTTAAAGCCTGCTTTAAGCACTCTAATTTGTTCAAAGTAAACGTACCGGCCCATCTCGACACTCAATTAAGAGCACCGCGATAGGATTATAATTGGGAGGCTGTCTCCATTATTTAAATTATAAAAAATAAATAACTTTAACACTTACGATAAATTATACTTTAATGTACATATTAGTATATAAAATTTAACTAGTATACTTTAAACTTTTCAAGCAAGTAAAAATATAAATAATAACTTACCATAAAAATAAAAATTTAAATAAAAATACAAGTATTTATAACCATATTATACAATATATAATTTATACCTCACCACCGGTAGGACGTCCCACAAAACATGCCAGTTAAACACCGCGAGCGGTGAACCGACAGTGTAGGACACAAATTCGACTACGAGCTTTTTAACCGCAACAACTTTAATATACGCTATTGGAGCTGGAATTACCGCGGCTGCTGGCACCAGACTTGCCCTCCAATGGATCCTCGTTAAAGGATTTAAAGTGTACTCATTCCGATTACGGGGCCTCGGATGAGTCCCGTATCGTTATTTTTCGTCACTACCTCCCCGTGCCGGGAGTGGGTAATTTGCGCGCCTGCTGCCTTCCTTGGATGTGGTAGCCGTTTCTCAGGCTCCCTCTCCGGAATCGAACCCTGATTCCCCGTTACCCGTTACAACCATGGTAGGCGCAGAACCTACCATCGACAGTTGATAAGGCAGACATTTGAAAGATGCGTCGCCGGTACTATAAAGACCGTGCGATCAGCTAAAAGTTATTCAGAGTCACCAAATTATTACGATGCACATATATTAAATATATATATGAAATTATAAAAAAAACATAAAATATATTATAAAAATATGTTAACATCGATTGGTTTTGATCTAATAAAAGCATTCCTTCCATCTCTGGTCGGAACTCTGTTTGCATGTATTAGCTCTAGAATTACCACAGTTATCCAAGTAAATGTATGTACGATCTAAGGAACCATAACTGATATAATGAGCCTTTCGCGGTTTCACCTTAATATGGCTTGTACTGAGACATGCATGGCTTAATCTTTGAGACAAGCATATGACTACTGGCAGGATCAACCAGGGAACTGTATGTTCCAACTTAATAAAATTATTCCAATTTAAAAAAAAAAGAAATATTTTAAAAAGTTTTTCATTTATTAATCAGTATGAAATTTCTTCATAAACTGATATAAACATATAAAAATTATAACAAAAATTGAAATAAAAATAAATTTATTTCTTTTGTTACTTTTTATATAAAAAATATTTTCTAAAATTTTTAATATTTAAAAAAATAAAAAAAATTCTTTTTTGAAAATATTCATATTTGAATAAAAACTATTACCATATATTTTAAGTAATATAGTTTTATTGAAATAATTCAAACATTTGCTCATAACTCTTCGCTAGATTGTATGCGACAATTTTTAAATATATAAAATATATATTTATTTAACGTTCGAATAACACACTTCATTCGCGCTTGGTATGTAGTGAGTTTCTGCATTATAAATTTATTAAAAAATTTATTTTATAAAATTGTTTGTCCACATAAGAGCCTAAGGCTTAACACCTATAGCCCATGGACTTGCTTTGACATAATATAGGATAATATTAAAAAATTATAAAAATTATATATAAATGGTTTTGGGTTAATAAAAATATATGTGAATTATTAATAAAAATCATAAAAATTTTTAATAAATAAAAACACATATTTTTTTTAATACCAAAACACTTACTTTATATATTTTCATAATTTTTCGATGAAGTACCTTTACGATGTTACTGTAGTAAATAAAAATTATTTGAAAATATCAACTTAACAAAAAATAATATTTTCAAAAGAACAGAACTTAGTCAAAATAAAACTATTAATGTAATGGTCTTACACACATACATAATAGCTATATATACTTTGACCGAACCGTTCATAATGTTTAAGTCAACTACACACATCGATATTTAAAAAGGTACCATCATCATATATAAGTTTTGGATTTTGCAGCGTGGTAAATTTTACTTTTTTTTTATATTTTTTTGTTTTAATTTGTTATAAAAATGATAAAAACTATAAAATATATAATTATTAATGAAGTTTTTTAAAGTTTATATTAAAATATAAGAATTTTTTTTAAAATTTTTCATTTTTTTTTCATTTTTTTTGATTTTTATATAGACACATAAAACATAGTACAGTAACAACACACATCGTAAGACGATGTTTGTACTCAATATAAGTCAGATGACTGCAACAACATCGCTTACATACAAAATCAATGTATATTTGAACTTAGAAAAAATTTTTACATATTAATAGTAAATGATACAAAATTTTTAAGAATTCATATATTTTAAAACTTTTTTTAAAATTATCATGTATTTTCTTAAAATAAACAAATGTGGATAAGTATTTTTTATGTAAAAATAATAGTTTAAGAGTAAATTTATAATTTGTTATTTATGATGTACGTTTTATCAACTTTTATGAATAGTTAGAAAAATCATAATAAAACATTCACATATACCAATATTTCAATACTTTAACTTACTTTTGGTTAAAATATTATACATTCACCTGACTTTTGTTAACGTATTACAATATCTTACTTACATTAGTATTTTAAATGTACATTTTTCATACATTATCATAAGATACAAAACTATTAAAAATTCATAAATTATAAAACTTTTTTTAAAATTATCATGTATTTTCTTAAAATAAACAAATGTGGATAAGTATTTTTTATGTAAAAATAATAGTTTAAGAGTAAATTTATAATTTGTTATTTATGATGTACGTTTTATCAACTTTTATGAATAGTTAGAAAAATCATAATAAAACATTCACATATACCAATATTTCAATACTTTAACTTACTTTTGGTTAAAATATTATACATTCACCTGACTTTTGTTAACGTATTACAATATCTTACTTACATTAGTATTTTAAATCTACATTTTTCATACATTATCATAAGATACAAAACTATTAAAAATTCATAAATTATAAAACTTTTTTTAAAATTATCATGTATTTTCTTAAAATAAACAAATGTGGATAAGTATTTTTTATGTAAAAATAATAGTTTAAGAGTAAATTTATAATTTGTTATTTATGATGTACGTTTTATCAACTTTTATGAATAGTTAGAAAAATCATAATAAAACATTCACATATACCAATATTTCAATACTTTAACTTACTTTTGGTTAAAATATTATACATTCACCTGACTTTTGTTAACGTATTACAATATCTTACTTACATTAGTATTTTAAATGTACATTTTTCATACATTATCATAAGATACAAAACTATTAAAAATTCATAAATTATAAAACTTTTTTTAAAATTATCATGTATTTTCTTAAAATAAACAAATGTGGATAAGTATTTTTTATGTAAAAATAATAGTTTAAGAGTAAATTTATAATTTGTTATTTATGATGTACGTTTTATCAACTTTTATGAATAGTTAGAAAAATCATAATAAAACATTCACATATACCAATATTTCAATACTTTAACTTACTTTTGGTTAAAATATTATACATTCACCTGACTTTTGTTAACGTATTACAATATCTTACTTACATTAGTATTTTAAATGTACATTTTTCATACATTATCATAAGATACAAAACTATTAAAAATTCATAAATTATAAAACTTTTTTTAAAATTATCATGTATTTTCTTAAAATAAACAAATGTGGATAAGTATTTTTTATGTAAAAATAATAGTTTAAGAGTAAATTTATAATTTGTTATTTATGATGTACGTTTTATCAACTTTTATGAATAGTTAGAAAAATCATAATAAAACATTCACATATACCAATATTTCAATACTTTAACTTACTTTTGGTTAAAATATTATACATTCACCTGACTTTTGTTAACGTATTACAATATCTTATTTACATTAGTATTTTAAATCTACATTTTTCATACATTATCATAAGATACAAAACTATTAAAAATTCATAAATTATAAAACTTTTTTTAAAATTATCATGTATTTTCTTAAAATAAACAAATGTGGATAAGTATTTTTTATGTAAAAATAATAGTTTAAGAGTAAATTTATAATTTGTTATTTATGATGTACGTTTTATCAACTTTTATGAATAGTTAGAAAAATCATAATAAAACATTCACATATACCAATATTTCAATACTTTAACTTACTTTTGGTTAAAATATTATACATTCACCTGACTTTTGTTAACGTATTACAATATCTTACTTACATTAGTATTTTAAATCTACATTTTTCATACATTATCATAAGATAAAAAGCCATTTCAATACTTTATATTTCATTACTGTATACATACAATGTACAGTATACATACAATATCATATAAAAAACCTTTCTAAATATGTAAGAAAAATAAAAATCAATATTTGTATTTTAACTACATATGTATATATTCATACATACTACATATATATATATATATATATATATATATATATATATATATATATATATATATATATTCAGTAAGATGTGTTAGGGTGGCACCCTTCTTTAAATAATAATACATATACATAATAACATACCACATATATCATATATATATGTTTAGTAACATGTATGTGTTTGTGATGTTTCCCTCTTTTTTATAAACCAGAATATATTAAATGATAGGAAACATAAAAAGTTTTACATATATGTATTCAGTAAGATGTGTTAGGGTGGCACCCTTCTTTAAATAATAATACATATACATAATAACATACCACATATATCATATATATATGTTTAGTAACATGTATGTGTTTGTGATGTTTCCCTCTTTTTTATAAACCAGAATATATTAAATGATAGGAAACATAAAAAGTTTTACATATATGTATTCAGTAAGATGTGTTAGGGTGGCACCCTTCTTTAAATAATAATACATATACATAATAACATACCACATATATCATATATATATGTTTAGTAACACGTATGTGTTTGTGATGTTTCCCCCTTTTTTTATAAACCAGAATATATTAAATGATAGGAAACATAAAAAGTTTAGTGTACGATAAACCGTCGTGAAGTTAAAGCACATAATATGTGTTGTTATATGCACTTAAACATTGTTTTTTGTGAACTTGTTTTTATTATTTTTTTCAATTATTCTTACAAGTGGTTACAACCATTATTAATTTTAAAAAAATTTGTAATTTTTTCCAAAACTATAAATTTTATATATAATAAAAGTGAACGAATTGTGTTACTTTTAACAAAATACATGTAAATGCGAACTTGTTTCTATTTTTTTAAACTATTACTTAAAAAGTGGTTTTAATATATATTAATTTTACAAAAATTGAAATTTTCTTCAAAATTATAAATTTTACATATAAAAATGTGAACGATTTGTGTTTGTGAAGTTTGTGGCGTTTGTGACTACTTTTTGTATGTGACCGTAATTGTTTAATTACAAAGTTTAAGTGCATATACCTTCATATATTATGTGCTTTTATTTCACAATGCTATTTTATATATTATAATGTACACTCATTTTACAAAAATTGAAATTTTCTTCAAATATATAAATTTTTAATATAAAACAGTAATAGATTTATCTTAACAAAATACATCAGTTTCAATTATCAATTTGTATCATTTACAAATAACAAGTAAGTAAAATTTTTTTCATTAACAAAACTATGATTAAGATTTTCTTTTATTATATATTTGTTTTTTATTTCTATTAGATATGAGAAATTATAAACGTAAAACTGAAAGAGGTTTTATATCTATCGAAACATTTAATGATGCCGCAAAAACAATAATTTCTGGAAACCGAAGTATCAATGCTGCTTCAAAGGAATTTAATATTAAACGTACGACACTATCACGTTATATAATTAAGTTAAAAGCATATAAAAATAAGGAAACGCAAGATTTACCGACAATT
This sequence comes from Brachynemurus nebulosus, assembly GCA_035578155.1. NCBI lineage: Eukaryota > Metazoa > Arthropoda > Insecta > Neuroptera > Myrmeleontidae > Brachynemurus > Brachynemurus nebulosus. The sequence goes on along the minus strand of JAPWDM010000018.1, from coordinate 1,618,445 downwards.
GGTTATAAAAAACCTAGACAAGTATTTTCTAAGGACCAGGAAATTGCATTAAAAGATTATTTACTACAAATGGCTTCGATATTTTATGGATTGACTCCGAAAAATGTTCGCCAGCTTGCTTATGAGTGTGCTGAAAAATTTAATATTAAAATGCCTGAAATATGGAAAATTAATAAAATAGCTGGCAAAGAGTGGCTTACTAGTTTTCTAAAAAGGAATCGAGAATTATCAATTAGAAAACCAGAAGCAACAAGTATCGGACGAGCGACATCATTCAATGTTCAAAATGTAAAACCATTTTTCACAAAATTAGCTGAAGTTAAGAATAAATATCAATTTACCGCATCAAATATTTATAATGTTGATGAAACCTCAATTAGTACTGTATTAAAACCTCCTAAAATAATTGCTGCCAAAGGGAAAAAAAATGTTGGCTCCATAACTTCTGCTGAACGGGGCACTAATGTCACACTAATATGTGCTGTTTCTGCAAACGGAAATACAGTGCCTCCTATGTTCGTATTTCCACGAAAAAAATATAAAAATCATTTTATTAATAATGGACCAAAAGGTTCTATTGGTGCAGGAAATTCTAGCGGTTGGGTAACAAATGAAGAATTTTTTATGTACATGCAGCATTTCATCGCACACGTTAAACCATCTATTAATAATCCAGTATTACTCTTATTAGATAATCATTCCTCACATTTACATGTACCAACCTTAAACTTAGCGAAAGATAATGGGATCGTAATGTTATCCTTTCCACCACATTGTAGCCATAAATTACAACCACTTGATGTGGCTGTGTATGGACCATTTAAGAAATATGCTTCAACTGCACAAGATTTATGGTTAAGAAATAATCCAGGTGAAAAAATAACAATATATGATATCCCAAAAATAGTAGCAGATTCATTACCATTAGCTACAACTAATACAAATATCATAAAAGGATTTAAAAAGACTGGAATATTTCCATATAATGAAAATATTTTTACTCAAGATGATTTCGCTCCGTCATTCGTAACTGATCCCCCAGAATCGCAAATTTTAACATCATCACCTACAATATTTTCTCCAGAAATAGTTCGACCGTACCCAAGGGCTGCAACAAAAGAACAGGGTCAAACCAAGAGGAAAAGAAAATCTAGTGTTTTAACCGATTCAATAGAAATAAAAACATTAGAGAAAGAACAAAATATAAAAAAAAAGTGTAAAAAAGTTACTAAAAAAATTAATATTTGTATTAATAGTAATTGCTTAATATTATTACCAAGGATTTCTTGCTTAATATGCAATGAACTATTTTCAAAGTGTAGCCTCAAAGAAACGTGGATTGAATGTCAGTTGTGCAAAAATTGGGCGCATATTAATTGCGTACCTAATACTAGTGATACATATATATGTATTAATTGTGATAATATTTCCATATAAATATTTCCAAAAAAGTTATTTATAAATGATACAAATTTCTTTAATATGGTTAATTGGATAAGGGTAACTTATTTAAGTCACCCTTATCCAAATAACCGTAATTTTGTCATATCTTTTGTGTGGTGTAATTTTTATATGTTCAACTTACCTCTGTAATGTCGTTAATTGGATAAGACTGATTTATTTAAGTGTGGTAATTTGACCATATCTTTTGTGTGGGGTAATTTTTACATGTTCAACTTACCTCTGTACCCAACTAACCCCGGTCTACCCTAACTTATTTAAGTCACCCTTATCCAAATAACCGTAATTTTGTCATATCTTTTGTGTGGTGTAATTTTTATATGTTCAACTTACCTCTGTAATGTCGTTAATTGGATAAGACTGATTTATTTAAGTGTGGTAATTTGACCATATCTTTTGTGTGGGGTAATTTTTACATGTTCAACTTACCTCTGTACCCAACTAACCCCGGTCTACCCTAACTTATTTAAGTCACCCTTATCCAAATAACCGTAATTTTGTCATATCTTTTGTGTGGTGTAATTTTTATATGTTCAACTTACCTCTGTAATGTCGTTAATTGGATAAGACTGATTTATTTAAGTGTGGTAATTTGACCATATCTTTTGTGTGGGGTAATTTTTACATGTTCAACTTACCTCTGTACCCAACTAACCCCGGTCTACCCTAACTTATTTAAGTCACCCTTATCCAAATAACCGTAATTTTGTCATATCTTTTGTGTGGTGTAATTTTTATATGTTCAGCTTACCTCTGTAATGTCGTTAATTGGATAAAACTGATTTATTTAAGTGTGGTAATTTGACCATATCTTTTGTGTGGGGTAATTTTTACATGTTCAACTTACCTCTGTACCCAACTAACCCCGGTCTACCCTATATATAAGTAGAGAAGCAATAAATCTTTGAACAGTTATTCATTTACTAGCGAACGCTTAAGACCTCCCGCTGAATGATGTATAATTGTGATTTTTGTGGTAAAGCATTTACGCGAAAGTCTAATCTTTCTAGACACTTAAATGCTCAACATAATTCGTTAAGCAATATTAATGATGGTATGATTGGAAAGAATGATAACTCATCAAGCAAATTCATACCATATGATGCTAATAATAAAACACCTGATGATATCTCTATATCTAGATTTGATTATAATGATGATGCTTATAGTGTTGAAGCAAAGAATATTGATGAAAATACATCTCAACTACAGCATGATATTGATTACTCTGACGCAATCTTGAATCCGTTTGACCAAAAAAGGATAGCTGCTGCAACTGAATGGCTTCAGTTGCAGCAGCTATCCTTTTTTGGTCAAACGGATTCAAGATTGCGTCAGAGTAATCAATATCATGCTGTAGTTGAGATGTATTTTCATCAATATTCTTTGCTTCAACACTATAAGCATCATCATTATAATCAAATCTAGATATAGAGATATCATCAGGTGTTTTATTATTAGCATCATATGGTATGAATTTGCTTGATGAGTTATCATTCTTTCCAATCATACCATCATTAATATTGCTTAACGAATTATGTTGAGCATTTAAGTGTCTAGAAAGATTAGACTTTCGCGTAAATGCTTTACCACAAAAATCACAATTATACATCATTCAGCGGGAGGTCTTAAGCGTTCGCTAGTAAATGAATAACTGTTCAAAGATTTATTGCTTCTCTACTTATATATACTTTGCTTCACCGGGCTACTCATTTGACTCCAACGGGTGACTCATTTTGCTCCCGGAGTGACTCATTTTGCTCCCGGAGTGACTCATTTTGCCCCCGGAGTGACTCATTTTGCTCCCGGAATGACTCATATTACTCCCGGAGTGACTCACATGCACCCGGAGTGACTCATTTTGCTCCCGGAGTGACTCATATTGCTCCCGGAGAGACTCATTTTGCTCCCGGAGTGACTCATTTTGCTCCCGGAGTGACTCTTTTTGCTCCCGGAGAAACTCATTTTGCCCCAAGAGTCACTTATTTTGCTCCCGGAGTTACTCTACTTGCTCCCGGAGTGACTAATTTTGTTCCCGGAGTGACTTATTTTGCTCCCGGAGTGACTCATTTTGCTCCCGGAATGACTCATATTACTCCCGGAGTGACTCATTTTGCTCCCGGAGTGACTCATTTTGCCCCCGGAGTGACTCATACACCTTATCATGGTTAAAGAGCTCGTACACCTTATCATGGTTAAAGGGCTCACACACATTATCATGGTTAAAGCGTATAAATTAGTTAAACTTACACAAAATATTGTCAATTTACCGGTGGTTGTCAAAGAGTTAACATCACTTTCGCTGAAAAAACAATTTCGTGGTAAAACAATTGCATTTCGAACCATGATAATTTACAATTCAGAGCAGTCCAACGCTAAACAACCTAGCAAAGGACTTTCGAAACCTAAGATCATTAAACGTAAAACTTTTAAGCGACAACACATTTCACCCGAAAATTTAGCATTCCTTAAATCACTAGGTCTTAAAGTGAAAAGAACATGGTACGCACCAATGTGCTAAATATTATTAACAGTTTGTAATTTGATGGTCAACTAGCAATAGCTATTAGTATCCTTTTTCGGATACATCCCACAAATTAACTATCCTCACCAATTTTAATTATTTTATATAAAGTTGTGGATTGTGTGAGTAAATTCAGTTCTACGGCGGCGATAAAAAATGACGTTTCTTGACATACAAGGCTATCAAGGAGCTAACAGCCAATTTTATTTTAATGAAGTTGGTATCGTTGCGGAAAATTCGGATGAAATATTACATCTTATATTCGACGCACCGTTTGATTTCAACGAGTTGCCGAAGAAATATGAACGGGTTGCTGCACGTTGGCTTTGCCGAAATTGGCATGGGATACCTTGGTCATATGGATTTATTCCGTACAAAAAACTTCATTCCATATTGAAACCTATATTAAAGAAGTTTCAAGGGCGGTGAAAAGAAGAAATGGATTTCAAATTTGTTTGATGGTACCGAAAACCAGCCGTGGATTTTGAATTTGGAAGAAATATTTGATGTACCGAAGATTTCCAATCTGCGAGATGAATATTATTCAAGACGCTGTATGATCCATTCAGATAAAATTTGCTCATTAGAAAACTGTATTCTTTTAAAAAAATTTTATATGGAAAATAAATAGATTTTTAGTAATATATAGATTTAAGCAATTTAATTTTTTTGTATACATATTCTATAAATAAAATTTTAAAAAAAGAAAAATATGTGCGTTTTATTTAATTATTACCCTGAATTCCCCTATTTTTTTTACAGCAAAAAGTTTCTTTCGTTAACCAATAAGAGTATTAACAAAAATCTTATGAAATTTATTATTCTAATTGAAAAGCATATTTCATGATACACCCTGTATACTAAAATATTTATTAAAAATACTAAATATACACCAGTTATATATACATGATATTGTATATATGTTAATGATTGATAAAGTATCAAATTCAAAATGTTCTAGCTATAAAAATTTTGATTTTACAGACTTAAAAATTTAGTAAAACTCAATGCTGTTATCATTTTTATATTACGCGACGTGTTTATAGTAATTTAAAACCAAAAATTGAACTTTTATTCTGTTTAAAAATGTTAAATACAATACTATTATACCCTAATATAAATATGTATCAGTATTAAAATGATATACATTGATTTTGCTGATTAAACAAATTTTTTGCAATATTTATAAATTATTTTATAATTAGATTTAATACTTATTCATAAATGGCTATACAATTCGTTTACTAGCATTCATAAAAATTAAAATTATATACAAATGTTCTTTCTTATTCTCAATATACAGAGTGTATACATAAAATATTTTTAGTATATAGAGTCTATACATATGTACATACTGAATTATTTCAGATAATTTTCGTTTGATATAGAAACAGTTTTGTGCTACAGTCAAATTCAAAAGTGTTGTGCACCATAAGAAGTAATATTTTTTGTAACTTGTTAAAATTTCAAGAATTTTTGTTAGTTAACTAAAAAATTGGTCACTGTAGGTTAAATGTTAAAGTATTAAAACTGATAAAAATAATTTCTTGCTTGAGGCCTACAATGGGTGATATTTTTTACTAAACAATTTTTTAACTCATTAATATTCCATGACGTCATCTTTCTTATACCAAAAAAACTCCATATATGAGTCATATGATCATAATTCAGCTAAAATAAACATTTAATTATTAGTTGTTTGTTTGTTTTAAAACTGATAAAAATTCCTGGAATTTTCCAAGGTTAAATATACCAAAAATCCCCATAAGGTACAGTTAACACTCGATTTCTGGCAGTACAGTAGCGGTCAGAAATCTGGACCCCGGAGTCTGGTTTTAAAATCTAGCGCTTGGTACAGTGCCCCGCAAAATTTAGCGGCAACCCCTTGGGTTAGGGTATTCCCCACATTTTTGACTTGGTAATGTACCTTTCGTTTAAAATGACGCAATTAAGGTAAGCGCGTGTTGGGGTTAAGGTTTGCACGTACAGTACGCTTCAAAAAGTGATCGGATACCTTTTTACTCAGGGGGGGCCCGCACTTTTGACACGGCAGTGTACCAAAAATTTAAGTACAGTACGGCGTCAAAAGTTTGGGGCCACCCCCGAGTTAGGGTATTCCCCACATTTTTTGACGTGATAGTTCGTTTAAGATGACGCAATTAAGGCAAGCGCGTGTTGGGGTCAAGGTTTGCACGTACAGTACGCTTCAAAAAGTAATAGGGTACCTTTTTGGCCAGGGGGGTCCACACTTTTGACACGGCAATGTACCAAAAATTTAAGTACAGTACGGTATCAAAAGTTTGGGGCCACCCCCGAGTTAGGGTATTCCCCACATTTTAGACGCGATAGTGTGCCCCATCTATCAAATTGTAACCTAAAATTCAGTCTGCGCATGCGTCGTGTACTTAAATTCAGTCTGCGCATGCGTTAGGTTTGGATTCAAAAACTATGGCGGGTAATGGGTTAACACAAAACTAAATCGTTATGAACAAATTGTGATGACGCACAATGGGTTAACTACTTGTGTGGTTGTTGAAGTAATGACTCATGTCTTTGGAGTTTCAAGGCCAACAGTATGAGCGAGTGTTGGGGTCAAATGTCAACAACAATTTTTAAATACATGTACGTGCCAGGTCAAAGGTCAATTCATACACTAGGTACAGTAGGACCCCAAACTACACTATCTACTAGCTGTGACAGACCAATAAATGACTCCAAGCGGTCTACACTTTTTTGATTTTCGTTTCCTTCTAGTCTTCTGTGTTACAGGCATACTTGAGCTGCGGAGATTTACGGACACTTTTTTTTTTACTTTTAATATTTGCTAAAATAGGGTAAACGCTTATTTACAGAATGAATTGAAGACATGAGTGGATAAAGGTGTTATGTAATATTTTTATAATTTACAGTAGAAGCATTTGAAGGTTTAGTTTCTATTGACATATACTTCCGATGCAATAGCACATGTTTATTATTGAATTTCTGCAAAACTATTGGATCTAACAGAACCAAATTCTAATAGATGATACTTCAACATAGAATATTTCGCAAAAAAAAAAAATGTTACATAAGACCTTCATCCACTCATGTCTTCAATTTAATTATATCAGCTTGGAAAACCCAACACATGCCATGTTTATACATCTTAAAAGTTGGCAAAATATGATTGACCCCCCATTGACACCGACAAAATAGTGTTAATATTATTTTATTACAGTAGGTAACAATATTAAAAGAAGGAGACATAATTCTAATTGTTCATAAATACACCAATAAAATGACAAAACGTGAAGACAAATTTAATTCTATTAGTTTGGAAATTCCAAATATTTTAAGTAATGCTACTTACGGTGAATCGATTAGTACTGACAAATGAATTACTAAATCTATTTTTTTCTCTATAAATAAATATAATTTATGTGTAGAAAAATAAGTTAAATTTTATAATACATGTAACAGTATTAACATTTGATTATTGTTCAATCTTCTAATTTTAATAATTTTAAAAGTAATGAATTTGATTCTGGTAGTTGACGTGTATGCACACATAGTAACTAATACATAAACAAATATGAGTGTGTTCGTGTCATTTATAAAAATTTGACATTTTTGTAGTTTTTTTTCTATTTATTACAATAACTAAACGTCCAATATTAAACAAAATAGATTTTTAATGATTTAAAAACATAAAAGAAAATAATTTTCAGTTTTTAAATCTTAAAGTTGTTTTTTAATGAGACAACTTACTTAAATATATGCCACTGATTCACCTCTAATCATACTTTTGCATTTACTTGTACGTTAAAAATTCTAATTTTGAAAATTTATTTCTTCTAAACTCCACGTCAGAAATTATTCAATACCCCTGTCGCAGCATCCTGCATAACATAGCGAATTTCCATTTACAAAAGTACGTTTTTCTCGGAAACTAGTTGATATAAAGTAATTGTAAATAAAAAAACCTTCTTTATGTGATTTTTCCGCCTCATTCCGCCAAATTTTTTTCACGAAAAATGTCCAAAACCCCGTAAACGTTTTCACGAAATTTCTTAAATATAAGATGTTTCGTTCTTGAGTTATCGTGCGGACACATTTATATATATGTTTACTAAGTGTCCGCACGATAACTCAAAACGAAACATCTTATTTTTAAGAAATTTCGTGAAAACGTTTACGGGGTTTTGGACATTTTTCGTGAAAAAAATTTGGCGGAATGAGGCGGAAAAATCACATAAAGAAGGTTTTTTTATTTACAATTACTTTATATCAACTAGTTTCCTAGAAAAACGTACTTTTGTAAATGGAAATTCGCTATGTTATGCAGGATGCTGCGACAGGGGTATTTTTAGAAAAACACAGCTTTAAAAAAGATATCTCATAATAAGCAATTTTACCCTATATATATATATATATATATATATATATATATATATATATATATATATATATATATATATATATACTAGCTCTTACCCACGGCTTCGCTCGCGTGGCTTTTAAAATTATGACATCTAGTTAAATCGTATAAAGTTTACTTTCATCGCATCGCTCTTGCGCGTCGAGTACTGGTACTTTTTCTTTGGACTTTTCCCACGGAAATATGACTTCCGACAGGATTTAGATATTTTCCCGGGGTAGAAAGTAGTCTGTGTCCTTTCTCGTCCTCTTTGTAAATAATATGTAAAGTTTGAAATCAATCTTCCTTTTTTTTAATAGTTAGTTGTTACTTCATTGATATTTTTCCACAGGAATGAAATTTCCCACGGGAAACTTCCCGGGGTATAAAGTAGTTTGTGTCCGTTCTCATCCCTTCTGTTAGCAATATACAAAGTTTGAAATCATTTATCCGTTTTTTAATAGTCAGCTGTTGTTATTTTTATGCATTTTCCCACGGGAATGAAATATTTTCCCGAGATAAAAAGTAGCCTATAACCGTCTCTGGCCCGCAAGCAACGTCTGTACAAAGTTTCAAGTTGATTGGTTAAGCTGTTGAGGCGTGAAAGCCAGTCAAACAAACAAACAAACTCACTTTCGCATTTATAATATTAGTAAGGATATATATATATATATATATATATATATATATATATATATATATATATATATATATATAATATAACTATTCAATATTTTTGGACTTCCAACGTTTTCAAGAAATTTCTTAAAAATAGGATATTTCGTACTTGAGTTATCGTGCGAACATATATATATATATATATATATATATATATATATATATATATATATATATATAGTGCGTTTGTAATATTTTGAAGTGTCAATGACCTGAAAATTATCATATCTAGTGTATTTCATTTTTGAAGTGGTACCTCCTCCTTGAGGTCGCTCAAAAAAATCGAATGGTGGGTCCAGAACTGTTCAAAACTTACTACTGACTTTTTTTCTTATTTTCTCAAAAACTAGCTAACCTAGAAAAATAGTTCAAAAACCTTTTTTATGTGATTTTTTGCCGTCTTTGCAATGGTGTAAAAAAATGTGGCAAAATCTTTTAAATTATAGCAAATTTTGGCAAAAAACTAATTTTTTGTAAGAACAAAAACCATGTTCCTGGCATCCGACGTGTCTGGCTGAAGAACTCATCCAAGATTTTTGGACTTCCAACGTTGTCACCAAATTTCGTAAACCTAGGACATTTCGTTCGAGAGTTATCGTGCTAATACATAAATACATACATATATACGTATATATATATATATATATATATATATATATATATATATATATATATATATATATAAATTTTAGTGAATGTTATTTTTGGGTTCTAGGGACCTCAAAACAAATTTCTGCCATAGTCCCGGGCTCAAGTCGCGTCATGACACCGGCTGTAATAGCTGAATTTCCAGAATGGAAATTCGCTAAAATAGTGTCAGTGAATGCATCATAATTATCTTTCTCTATAATATACTAAAATTTTAAATTCTAAACTTGGAAAATTTCAAATGATCGATTCACCTTAAATGAACCAAATGAACAATTTTATTCAAAAAATTTTTGAAAAGGGAATGTGTACACCCATTATTATCATTTGTACGTAACACAATCAAGTAATAAGAATTAAAGGTATTGAGTATAAGCAGGGCCGTAACTAGCCGAAGTGGCGCCCGGGGCAGCGTTGACAAACGGAAAAATTCGAGCTACTAAACTACAAAGTCATGACTTGGTATATGTGTAAAACGAACTTGTCGATTTTTTTTTCTTTTATAATTAGTAATAACATCTTTACTTGCATATTTTCTACAAAAATAATATTAAAAACATTTTGTTTAAATACGTAAAAAAGCAGCGTTTACCGTATTTTGCTATATTCTAAGTGGAAGTGTAAAAAACTGAAAGTGTCCGCAAATCTCCACTATTTAAATATGTATAGGTAATCTTACCCGGTCAGTCTCAGGTAACAACAACCCAAACTGTCCGCAAATCTCCGGTGTCCTGATTTAAGGCAATAATTCTGGATTTAATACAATAACAAATAATTCATAAATCTGTCTTAAATTAGTTGTACAAAGCTCATAAAAAAGACAGTTAAAATATGATATACGTTAATTCTCTTTAAGGATTTCAGAGTTATAATCCTGAAATACTTATAGATTCGTCATGTCGGTCATTGCGTCAAAAACTATTATAAGGACTGTTCCGAAAAGTTTTGCAAGTTTTGTTTCCTCTCATTTCCTGTTAAATTTACAAATTTTGTACTTAATCTATTTTAATTAACCTTTTTCTACTGAATAACCGTAGATACTTTACTTTTCACGGATCTCATTAAATTTTACACTGTTTCACTGCAATCCATAATTTTCTGAATTCTTTTAATATTTATGCTGTTTGTCCACCTTGCCGTAATACATATATATGCGTGTCACTATAGCCTAGTTCTGTGACATTCGGTCGGTTCATGTTTTTTTGCAGGAACTGTACATTATTGGCTCTATATCACTCCAAAATCGCTTTTGCGTAATGAGAAGTGGCTAGATCTGGCCAAAACAATGTTTCTCCTATATGCGATCTTATAAATGCCGATCAAATGTCCCAGAACTGCACGCTATAGAAAGATACTGGCAGGTACTGGGCTATAGCGAAACGTATATTACGACAAGGTGGACAAACAGCAGAAACAAAGAATTTAGAATATTATGGACTGCAATAAGCAATAAAATTACGGATGAAACAGTGCAAAATTTAATGCGACCCGTGAAAAGTAAAGTACGGTTACTTAGTAGAAAAAAGTTAATTAAAATAGATTAAGTACAAAATTTGTAAATTTAAGGTATAACGTTTTAATAAAAAAAAATTTTAAAAAAAAATTATTACATTGTTTTTATTTCGGACAGGAAACAAAACTGTGCAAAACTTATCAGGACAGTATTTAAAAATGAAAAAATTTCTAGCTACTGACTAGGAAATCTTTACTTAATGCGTGTCTTATACTCGCTTGGTTAAATTTGTTCTAATCAGATTTTTTTGTCTTTTTTTCAATAGTATGAATTACAGGATTGAAAACAATTGCTAGGCTGCACTATAATATCAATTATATTTATTCAATTTTCATAAAAATTTTGAAAATGACCGCATAGGTATACAAAAAATTTACAAGAAAATTGAAATTAACGTGCGTCCTTTAACAAGAGTAACTAATTCATTGTAAGCCAATAATCATTAGTCAAGCCCAACGTAAAGTATTTTATTTTAAGATTAAAGTCTTGCTAGCCTAGCTACGGTATAGACAATCAGTCGTTATAAAACATGCCAGAATTAGATTGAAATATATGCATTAAAACAGTGGACATTGTTGATTTGGGATGCTGACAAAAATACGTAAATACCATAAGACGGAATGACTGTGCTTCACTTTTAGAAGTTTCTTCAAAATATTCTTGTAAAAAATATAATTTTTGAAAAACAACTTATTAAATCGGTTTCGATATATTTTTATACAGTCAAGAAACTGTTCCAACTTTCCAAGCTCATACAAATCCCTTTTATACCATTAAGTATTTTTTTCTTAATTTTTAAAAAGTGATTCAAAGTATATCATACGAGCGGGATACTTTGCGCCACCTGAAGTGTTAATTTATTTTTAATTGACATATTATTTGTTGCAAAATAAAACCCATTCAGAAATCTTATAAAATCTCTTAGGACCAGTAGAAACTGATAGGACTCCATTTCTCTTTTTCTAAATCAGAGAAAATAATTCAAACTTATAGAGTTCAATAAACAGTATTTAACATGTTAATTGTGTATTAACAATAAGAGCGGCAATGCTATTTTGTGCTCGAATTACACACAATTTTTCCTTACCTTAATGAACCTTAACATTTATTTTAATGTTATAATTTTTGCAGCTTCAGAAATATCTGGAGGTGTGTTTGAGAAATCGCGTCACTATTGCATATTTCCATCATATATATATATATATATATATATATATATATATATATATATATATATATATATATATATATATATATATATATATATATATATATATATAGTATTTTTTTAAATTATTTTTTATTGTTATTTTTAATAATTTTAATAATTATTTATCTCTATTATTGCTTCCGAGATTACTAAAGTAGCGGAAGCATTGTGATCACTTTTGAAAAATACAAATTTTTTTCTCTCCAAAATGAAATTTTTTACGCACAAATTTAGGTTTTAGAGCTTCCTGAACAATTCTGGTTTGGTGTCTGTCTGTCCGTCCGTCTGTCTGTCCGTCTGTGTGTCCCCAGTTAGCACCAAGTGCCATAACTTCAGATTGTTTTTAATGAAATTCGATTGTTTTTAATGTAATTTTTAGAAATTATGTAGTTTGGTTCCTAGATGGTCCCCTATGAATTTAATCAAAATCGGAGTAACGGTAGCAACGCCGCTACCATGTCATTCCAAAATTTCACCAAGTGGTATAACTTCTGAACTATTCAATTCTTTTTTATGAAATTTTCAGAAATTATGCAGTTTGGTTCCTAGATGGTCCCCTATGAATTTAATCGAAATCGGAGTAACGGTAGCTACGCCGCTATCATGAAATCCCATTAAATGTCAATATCTTATTTACTGGTAGTCCCACTTCGCTCAAATTTTTAGGGTATTTTGGGGGCTAGTTTCTAAAATATTTTTGCTATTATTTTATAATTTAGCCTTTAAGTATTTTGAGTTAGAACACTTTTTTATGAACTTTAAGGCGAAAATATAATTTCACGGTATATATATTTGGTAGAATACTGTTTTAAAGTCTTTTACGAGTACGAGGAAGTTGTGTGGCACACCCCATTGGCAGTGTATTTTTAATTAATATTATGTAGGTAGTTATTTTGAAATTTAAAAATTGATATTTCACTTGTTCATTATATTATAAAAATAATATGAAGTTTAGAATCTATTTATAACCATAGAAAGTACAAACAACGCATGCCTGATTTATAATTAAATATATGTTGAGCGAGCAACAAAGTACTACTTTACGCTTTAAAGCGAAAAGTAACAGTCTTCGACAATCATATGTTTTACGCTTGCTTTACAGAACGCAAAAGCCTTCTTTTTACTATGATTGTAGAAAAACTTGCAAGTAACATGAATGATGAAAAACTGAAGAAACTGATGCTAAAATATTTAAGAAAAATATAGGGTTACAAACATATAATAAGAATGTCGTATTTTTTGTTACAAAAAATTAGTTACTGTAAGTATTTCTCAAAAAAATTGTGATCTGGTGTAATCTATTTTTGAGCTGGCGCAAAGTAACCCCGTTTTTTCTTTAAAAATAACCTTAAAATCATAATGTATGATAAATTGAAAAAATGTCGAGATAATTACGATTTAAGTGTCATAATTAAAAAGACAACTAATTTCTCTACAGAAATAGACCACATTTACCTTCATATAATGTTCTCTCCTAAGAGCAAAACAACACTCTCTGAATAACAATTTTAGAAAAAATAATAATATACAGATTTCGAGCTTCAAGCTTTGGAAACCTAATCAAAAATAGCGAGTAAAATATTCATTTTTATGTTATAATAGGGAGTACTATGTAGCGAAAAATACTAAAACCATTCGGAATGAATAATTAGTTTGTCCGCTAGACAGAGTTGAATCTGTCTTGATTTATGGAGCAAAGTTACCTACCTAGAAGCAAAGTCAGCCAAACTTACGGTCACAGAAGAAAGATGCTTGATATAATTTTTTCATTGACTATACACGTAATCTCGTCGTATTGCTCAGTTATGTACTCAGTCGGTTGTTTGAAAGCACTCATGTAAAGTCTGGTTCGTTTTATATTATTAGGCCTCGCTAAATTTAGACACATGACTGTAAATATATGTATAAGTTTTTTGATCGAATGAAATTTTTTTTTTTTTGACAATTATGAGTAGTAATAAATCGTAATCAAATTTTTTCTTTTCCGTCATTTCGCAAAATTTTGTATGGAATTTATCAATAGTTTTATATGGTGTATATTTTATTTCTGTATAATTTGTGTCTTATATTTTCGGTTAGATTCACGATTCGTATTAATGACAATTGTCGTTTGTGCTTACTTCGAAGGGCATTTTTAGCTTCAATACCGGAAACATAATTTTATTTTTGGTAAGTAGGTATTTATTTAATACTTTATTGAACTGAAATGAAAGTAATTGTTGTGCGTAGAAAAAATTTAATAAAATGTTTCCTGCTTTAATGTATGTATGTACTAATAGCGAAATATACATAATTGTGGAATAATGTAGCCTTGTAACAATTGAAATATAGATAGATTCATACATATGTCCGTTGGCACGTTTTAGTGCTAATGCGCGCATAGATTTTTTTTCAACAATACTTTCATTTTAAATTATTTCAAATTTTATTTTTGTCGTTTAGAAAAATTTTAGAACTATTAATAAATAATTTTAATATTGAATTATGACACTTTATTGTTTCTTACTGGATCACTTTAGGGTTGGTTGTTGTTTTATATTTTAATTCATTTGACTCACGTGCTAAATTCTAAAAATAAATTTATATAATGAATTTTAATAACTTTGGATTATATTTATAACGCTTTTTTATTTAATAGGCCATAATATATTAAATATATCGTATAACAAACGGTTTCTTGCCTGGTGGCCACAAACATTATGTTTTGACATTCGAGTGTAAGTGTATAATTGTTAAATTTTGTTGCTAACAGTAAATTTTTTAAATAATGCCAGTTCAAAATACTTGAGCAAAAACTGAGCCAGGGTCAGTAGTTCTTGCCGTGTTTTTCACACTTTTAACGGAATAAATGTTTACTCAGGAAAATCGGTTTTCGCTTGACAATAATGATAACGTAGCAAACCTACTAAGTTAAAATTTATTATTTTAAAATATAATTGAACATATTTGAAACAAAGACACCTGTACTATCGAATAAATGTTTATTACTTTTTAGCACAGGTATTTCCTATTACATAATTGAACAGAATTATCCAATTTTTTTTTCTTTTTTTTTTCAAAATCAGTAAAATTGACGATTACATTAAATTTTTGGGAAAATTGCAATATAGTATATGGTGCGATAATTATTTTTTGACCAGTCAAAACGAACCAAAGGTGGTGGAAAATTTTAATTATGAAAAGTTAAAACGCGGAAGCCTATTTTTGTTTTCGAAAATCCAAATTTATTAATATTTTACACATTTTTTTTAATATTGACATTTGTATGATATTATTGACTTATAATAGTATTTATTTATAGAACACCATAAAATTAACAGAATAATGTAAAACACAAGTGAGTAAAGCGGGGCCATTTAATATACTAGGCAAATTAGTTTGTATATCAAAATCCGTTTTTCAATTGTCCTAAGCAATATACTTTAATCTCTTTTAAAGTGTGATAATTAATAATAAAATGCAATTATTTTTCATAAAAACATGTGTCCGCGCCTTAGCTCTTTAAATACAATAATTTCCAGCCACATTTGTTTCTTTTTTGCGGTAAACATCGAAAATATCGCACCATATATTATATTGCAATTTACCCAAATTTACCCAAAAACGTTTCAAACTCATGAATTGTTATTATTAGCTAAAAGCCCAGAAGTCAAAAATAGTAGCTTTAATCCAATTTTAAGTCTGTAAATTTCTTTCTCGGTTACGATAGTTTTGAAAAGTAATGTGAAAAAATAAACAAAAAATAAAATTTTTGGACCGAAAAATTGAAAATTCAGCTAGTTATTCGCAATCTCCCAAGGCTCCGAAAAAAGTCCCTCAACTGCTGCAGTGATAGCGACCTTCACAGTGTTTGAAATAAAAAAAAAAAGTTTATTAAACTAGAAGGTATTGCTCGTACCGTGAACCTCAGTCGAAAAAAAAACCTGGTCAGTTTATTTTATTGTATTTATGTAGTTTATTGAAATTTAACAAAATGGCCAACTTTTACAAAAAAAATCAATTTTTGCGTGAAAATTTGATGATTTTTGGCCTGCCAAAATTACATTTTTTATTCGATCGGAAAACTGGAGGTTCATGGTACGGAGAAACATATATAAAAGAAGAAGTTGAAATAAGAATCAAATCGATCGGATGATTTGTCTTCGAGTTACAACTGCAGCAAATTTGAAAAATGTAGTTTTAGTGAATTTCGAAAACTCGAAATTCAGCTTTTACGGCCGCTCTCATGATGCAATCTGAGGCCGAGACTATAACAGAAATATGTTTTGAGGTCCCTAGAATACGAAAACGTACTAGGTTGGTTTGGCTAAGTTCGTTAGCCAGACACGTCGGATGCCCAGAAGTAGGTTTTTCGGGCATTTTTTGTCAACAAAATGAGTTTTTTGCCAGAATTAAGCAATTTTTCAATTTTTTTTTACACCAAGCCAAAGTAAAAGGCAATATGCGTAAAAAATGCTTTTACACTGTTGCTCTAAGTTACTTACTTTTCGAGAAAAACTAGGAAATATATCGTTCTCCATTTCACTCGCACTCACATTCTCTTTTTTCTGTCTCATTTTTTGCAAGCTACATTCGAAATAAAAAACGCTTTATAAGTGGCGTGTCATGATTTTTTTAATCCAGTTTAACGATTCGGCTATATTCTACACACACCGGCATAATTAGCGGAACATAAAAAAATATAAAAACCTATTTATTAAAAAAATTTGGTGGTTTTTTTCCATTTTTATTTAAAATAATATTGAAGTAACGAATCAACTGACTTTCCATAGAATTGTTTTTATTTATTATTGTTGCAATTCTTTTTAAGAGGTTTGTCACTTTCGAATTCAAATGGCGTTTCTTCTCAATGTGGTCGAGCTTCAAACTGCCGTAATTGAAGAATGGCAAAGACTGTCCCAGGAAACTATAGATAACATCATGCTGAGTATAGAAAAACGAATGGAAGCTTTAATAAGAGCACGGGAGGAACCAGGCGGGATTAAAACGCTGTGTTTCATTTTCTATTTATTAAATAATCTTTAACTTAAATTATTCTTAGACGATATAAGATTCCAAAAATTTGCCATATTATATGGTTACTGGTTTTGCTACCGAAAATAAAGGTATATCGACTTGTGGACATGTAATTTTAAGTGAATAATTAAATAAGATTAATATTTTTTTGAAATAAAATGGTTTGTTTGATTCTTCCAGATATTTTTTATGTTCTGCTAATTCTGCCGGTGTGTGTATTTCTCTCTCAGTTAAATATATTTTTATAATGTATCTATTCCATTTTTTTGAGAAAAAAAATCATAACAGTTTGCTTTATGTCGGAGGCGATAGATTATGTTACCACGGAATTAAAACTATTAACATTTTGGTACAATTGTATGAAAATTACGTTAAACCACTTTGAAACAGTAACACTTTTACGTAAATTTATCCGCGTTTGGATATCGTCTTAATAATTGTGTACAAATGTATGCACAATGTATTTCATATATTTAATTTCAATACTATTTATTGCACTTTCAATTTTTTTTTTATTTGATAAAATTAATAAAATGGATCCAGACATAAAAATTTGAACACATTTTTTTTTCGTAATATATTTCTTTTGAAATTATTAAAAAGTTTACAAAAAATAAAAATAATGAAATACAAAAAGCAAATTTGGTAAGTTAGCTGCTAAAATTTCCTACATTTCAGCATATGGTGGTGAAAATTTTAGAATTTATTAGAAAAAATGTTTAAGTTATGTGATCAGACTTGTCAAATTGGAGTATTTCGTAATATTTCTTGAAAAATTATGAAACAACCCAAAAATACAGTTGAAGGAGCAAGAAAAAGAAAAAATTCTTTCAAATTTTTCATTAATAATTATGTCAAGCGTACTATAATTATGTTACAAATGCCAACACTGCAGTTTTGTGACAGAATATTTTCACTTTCTACTTACATTTTTTGTGTACGTACTTACGTATTTTTTTTAAATGTAAATATTTATAAACAAAACGGTAGTTTAACATACTATTTTACTATACTTTAGTTAATCTTAGTTTATTATTACATTTTCTTTTAACTGTTTTTCCTACTGAAATGTTGAAAATTATCGGAACCACCATATTTATCTAATGTTTAAGGCCTTAAGCTCTTAAGCACCACAGTTTATGTTTAAAATTATAAAAATCTAAATCATTAACAAAATTTTTATTTATTTTACACTTTTTTGTAAAAATTTTTAATAAATAAACAAATATTTTAGTATATTATGTTATAATTTATAGGTATTTTATTATGGCTTTATACATAAGTCAATCAAATTCCATCAAAGTAGGTACATCATATCATATCTTATATAAATATAATAAAAAACACAGCACAATTATATATGTATATTTAAAACACATGTTTTAAAGACAATTCACATTATTAAAAAAAAAAAAAAAAATATTAAAATTGTCACATAATATCACTTATTTCATAAAATTTTAAATATATTTGTTAGAGCGTCGTATTGTGATTTTAAACAAAGAGTCCATATTTAGGTACTGACATTCTAACGGTTTAAATATTTTACAACAAAGAAATTTAAATTTTCAATAAATAGATTTTTCCGTTAATATTAGTTACTTGTTATTTATTACCCTGAGTACACACTGAGGCGAACATTGTTAGCTAACACAGTTCGCTAACATTGTTCACTAACATGTTCGTTTGATTTCTGTTGTACTAACATTTTTAAATAACATTTTTGTTAAAAAAAAATGTTATTTAGCGTGTTATTATGTTTCCCATTGACGAGCGGTAAACTTCAAAGAGTTTGAATGTTAGCTAACATTTTTTAATGAAACAAAATATTTGTTTTGTATTTGAACAAGTTTATTTTTTATTTTTTATGTATTTGTATAATTTATATTTGCTATAATTTTTATTAAGAGTTTTTATTTTTTTTATTTTTTTATTTTTTGATGATTTGCGGTTTAATGAATATTTAAAAATCTGTTTTAGACATTCTGTAGAAGTTTCTGATTTTACTTGCATCTTGAATTTGCAAATTATTCTGTAATTCTAAAGCTATACAACATTATTGCAAAATACTTTTTATTCACCATTGACGCTTTTTTTTTCTTCTTTATTTTGATATCCAAAATAGAGATATCGCTGAGAATTTTTATATCTTGTTCCCACCTATACCCGAAGTTGATTTGCCATTCCCCCCGAAGTTGATTTGCCAATCCTGAAAAAAAGTCAAATCCCGATAAGTCTCAGTTCCACCCGATTTATTCCCAAAGGAACTCGGTCCTTGCTTCGATTACCACCTTTAGTGCTAGTCCCAATCCCGTGAAAATTATATGTCCCCGTTCGTTTCTAAAAAAACTCAATCCTTTCTCGTTTCCTGGCCGATTGATATGTCCAATCAAAAATCACACTTACAATACCATAACGTCATCATCACTACTTGATATTTTTTTTATATCAATAATGAATAAAAACATGTAACAACAATAAAATACCAAATATTCTAAAAAAATTGAAATTTCAGTGTGTACATTCATGTTAGCTAACTTTGTTAGTTAACAAATGTTCAGTAACATTGTTCGCTAACAAAAGTTAGCTAACATTCGTGTTAGCTAACAATGTTTGTCTCAGTATGTACCCGGCATTATAAATTAAATTAAAATGTATAATTATGTATAATTCTATACTTTTATATTATTTTATTAATTACGACAAAAATATCAAAAAAATTTAGTGATAGAAAAATTATTTAGTGATAGAATTTTCATTAATTTAAATATTTCGCGCTACTACTGTTCAAATATTTTTCGCTTTTCTGATTGCTTTCAATTGGTGAATTAATTGTAAAGCTTGTGTACACCTCACAATGTATCATTATGACTATAGCTTGAAGCTTGTTTTTAGTAGGACAATTTTAAAATCTGTCTATGAATTGTAATGTTAATTTAAGTCTTAGCGTTAACTTTGCTAAGATATCTCTAAGTTCTAACTTAGAGTTATCTTAACTTGTCTTTATGAATAGCGCTAATAGGTTTTATGGGTGGTTTTAGCGAATTTCCAGAATGGAATTTAGCTATTACAGCCACTGTCATGACGCGACTTGAGCCCGAGACTGTGGCAGAAATTTGTTTTGAGGTCCCTAGAAACCGACAATAATATTCACTAAAATTTATATATTATATTTGTATTTAGTCCCACCCCGTTGGACAAGTTCGTTAGCCAGCGATATCGGGTGCCTGGAACATGGTTTTTTTGGTCATTTTTCGTGAAAAAAATTAGTTTTTTGCAAAAATTGTTTCAAGTTAAAAAATTTTTGTGACATTTATGTACACCATTAAAAGAGGAGGAAAAATTACTTACAAGGGTGAAAAATCACAGAAAAACGGATTTTTATAAACGGAAATTCGCTGTGTTATGCAGGTGCTGCGACAGGGGTATTTAATTACCTTACCTTTTAGTTTTAATTACTGAGAATTTTTACTAAAATTATTTACGGTATACTCACTATAACGGTCATAGTAAAACTAGATGAGTCGTTTAAATGTGCCAGGGTCTAGCTGCTTCACAACATGTGACTGGCAGCCACGTCCAGAAACTCCCGAACTATCAACTTTCATACTTTTCCCAATACCTCAAAGTTAACAATGAAAATCAGAATACGCTCTTCAGATGGCTGTAACTCAAAAACTATTTGAGATATGCACTTGAAATTTTAGTATGTTATTTTTAAAGGTTTAGACTATCGAAATATGCAATTTTCGATTTTTTTTTTTTTTTTATAAAAATGTCACATTAGTGGTCCCCCTTAATGAAAATCTATCAATAGAAATACACACACCGGCATAATTAGCGGAACATACAAAATATCTCTAAAAATCAAACAAAATATTTAATTTTAAGAAAATATTAGTCTTATTTAATTATTTATTAACTTAAAATTACATGTTGCCAAGTCGATATACCTATAAGTCGCTATAAGTCGCTGTCGTCTAAGAATCATTTAAGTTAAAGATTATTTAACAAAAAGAAAGTGAAACACAGCGTTTTTATACCGCGTGCTTTCTCCCGTGCTTTTGTCAAAGCTTCCATTTGTCTTGCTATACTCAGAATGATGTTATAGTGTCCTGAGGCAATCTTTTCCCTTCTTTAATTACGGCAGTCTGAAGCTTGACCACATTGAGAAGAAGCGGCATTTGCAGTGGCGGATTTACCCTAAGTGCCGCTCTAGGCTCCGTGAAAAATGCCGCCCTTAAAAAGCTAAAAAAAAATATTAATAACTTTTAAACACTTTTTCTTAAAGAAAGTAAGTGAGAAGCAAAAGAAAAACATCAAATTCTAAATTTTGCCGCCTTTTTTACCCAAATTTGCCGCCCCTAAAATTTGCCGTCCTAAGCTCCAGCCTACTCAGCCTGCTGGTAAATCCACCACTGGGCATTTGAGTTCGAAAGTGACAGACCTTTTAAAAAGATTTGCATTGATAATAAACAAGAACAACTAGCTATGAAAAGACAATTGACTCATTACTTCAATATTATTTTAAGTGAAAATGAAAAAAAAAAAAAAAACAGCCAACTTCGTTTAATAAATAGGTTTTTTTATTTTTTTTATGTTCCGCTAATTATGTCGGTGTGTGTACATGCAACAAAAACTTGCTTCTATTTAAACTCAGTTTTCTAACGGCAATTGTTTGTTATTAGCCAAAACAAATTCGAAACTTTTATTTTCGAATGCGGTTTTGGTTTCGGATGTTTAATTATTTCGGATATCGGGTAATTTCGGTTACGGATATCCATAGCATCCCTAATTTACAGTAGACCCTGGTTTTACATCGAAGTTGAATTCTACAAAAATGCCGCATTAATTAATTCTCGTCTTTTATATTAACATTGAGACTATGTTTTATAGTGTGTTATCTGTTTTGTCATACGTTAATTTTCGTTTCGAGTTCCTTGTGGGCCATTAATGCATGCAAACTTTCATACTTTTAGGCTCCGCTTCGTAACAGAACAACAGCTTTTTAACTTACAAAATAAATAGTTTGTGAATCATATCGATCACGATATGATTTTATCGATAATCGATTTTTGGAGCGCCGATATTTCATTTTTTGAATCGATTTTTTGGAGATTATAAAAAATTCGTGAAATTGAAGATCGATTTTTTCGAATTTAAATTAGGATATTTTTTTTTAAAAAAGTATATGATGTGTTTTCAGAATTATTACAGAATATATTTTTACTGTTTAGGTTGTCAAATAATTTTCCTATTTTAATTAGATACTTAATAAAAAATTTCGTTAAAACTTTTATATTTTTTTATTTTTTGTAAGTACAACAATTGAACAATCCGATTTTCTCCTGCATCGCTTTCTGGTTTCACAATTCGAATCGATCCATAAAAAAAGTTAAATATTTCTTATATTAACCCTTTGCGCTTATAAGACATGTACAGCATGACAAGATGGTTTGTCCATTAACTCTCTCATATTTAATGGTGTTTTGTCTGTTGGATCATAAGACATGTACCACATGACACACTGAATGTTGTAGTGTAATGACTAATGACTGCTCATACTTCATATTACATGAATATTTTATTTAATAACTGCAAACACATTCATTTATTAGAAAAATAGTAAATAAAATAATACAAAATCACGTTGAATTATTTTTTTTAAATTAAAAACTAATAAAAACAGCATTGATGACGTATTTAGGGCATTTAGTATTCAACTTTAGGGAAACAAGGTTAGAACGTCAAAAGAATCCGTCAAAAAAAGAACGTCGGTCGTTGTAATGTGCTACATGTCTTACCAGCCTATTTACATGTGCTACATGTCTTACCAGCCTATTTACAACTCACTTTTTTTTTGCTTGAGTGCAAAGAGTTAAAAAGTAAATAAAAGTTCCACAGTATTAAATTTTTTTCTCATAATTTGGTAAAGAAGAAAAATTCGTAAATAATAATTTTATATTTGATCTTCGAGTTGGCTAAATTAAACATTTGTATCTTATAATAAAATTGAAAATTTTAATTGTTATTTATTGTTCTCGTTATTTTTTAGCGAATTTTTGAATCGACATTGTCATGACGCGACTTGAGCCCGGGACTGTGGCATAAATTTGTTTTGAGGTCCCTAGAGGTCACTAAAATTTAAACATATATATATATATATATATATATATATATATATATATATATATATATATATATATATATATATATATATATATATATATGTGTGTGTGTGTGTGTGTGTTTTACAAAATTTGGTGAAAATGTTGGAAGTCCCAAACCGTCTGACAAGTTCGCTAGCCAGCCAGATACGTCCGATTCCCACAACATGGTTTTTGGGGCATTTTTCGTGAAACAAATTAGTTTTTCGCCAAAATTTCCCCTTATTCAAAAATTTTTGTAAATTTTTTTACACTATTGGAAAGGGGAGAAAAGATCACATCAAAAAAGGTCTTTAAACTAGTTTAAACTATTATTCTATGTCAACTAGTTTCCAAGAAAAACTTTTATAAACGTAAATTCGCTATGTTATGCAGGATGCTGCGACAGGGGTACTTTTTTTAATGGACAAAATAGCATTGAATTTTCTCTGTTAGCATCCGATGCCAATAAAATAAATGCGCTCCATATGCCAACTCGAAGGTTAATTTTCTATTCTAGTCAAATTTGTCAGTTTTTTTATACGCATCTAATATATCCATCTCATCCATATTATCTCATATATGTATGTATTGTGTTTCGTAAAAATACGTCTATTATTGGTTCATAGGCCATGTGGTTACAATAATTTTATAAAAATTCACAAGTTTTAAGTATTTGCCAAGGGTCAAAGGATCATAAATTAAAATACCCCTGTCGCAGCATCCTGCATAACATAGCGAATTTTCGTTTATAAAAGTTAGTTTTTCTTGGAAACTAGTTGACATAGAATAATAGTTTAAAGACCTTTTTTATGTGATTTTTTTCTCCTCTTTCTAATGGTGTAAAAAAATTTCACAAAAATTTTTGAATAAGGGGAAATTTTGGCCAAAAACGAATTTTTTCATGGAAAATGCCCCGAAAACCACGTTCCGGGCGTTAGACGTGTTTGGTTAACGATCGTCCAACGGTTTGCGACTTCCAACATTTTCACCAAATTTCTTAAAATTAGGAAGTTTCGTTCGAGAGTTATCGTGCGGACACACACACACACACACACACACACACATATATATATATATATATATATATATATATATATATATATATATATATATATATATATATATATATATATATATATATATATATATAAATTTTAGCGGATATTATTTTCGGTTTCTAGAGACCTCAAAATAAATTTCTGCCATGGTCCCGGGATCAGGTCGCGTTATGACAGTGGCTATAATAGCTGAATTTCATTCTGGAAATTCGCTAAAACTGAACATTTGTGATCGCTTGTGGTCGATTTTACGAAAATTGAACAAAAGATTTAAACTAAAAACTTGTTACTTTCTCAAAATTTAGAAAAATAAACGTCAAAACAAATAGGTATAAAAAAAAAAAACCTAAATAATTTAGTTATATCCATAAAGTAAAAAGTTATCCTTAAATATTTTTAATATTTCTATTTTGTGTATGTTAATGTATGTTGATCAGTGACAGAAATAACAAAAATAAAATTGCGGTTGCTTTCGTTGTTGCCACGAATTTAAATAAAAAAAAAAAAAAAACATGCCAATCAGAAGCGTAAAAAAAGATATGAGTTTGGATAGCGAAAAGGAATCAACAAGAGGTTTATAATCAATTGATGATTGAATTACGAAGTGGAGGTTCTGATTTATATGAAAATATTTTGTGCATGTTCGCAGCAGATTTCTATTATTTATTTTAATTTCAGGCTAATTTCGGAAAAGACATAAAAGCAGGATACACTAATTAGGAACGCATACATATTTTTTGAAAAATTTTATTACCCTAACTTTTTTTAATCAGTTGTTCGAAATACCGGCATTTGCATTAAAATTTTTTCACCCAAAATACCTGAACTTTTTAATAAAAAATTTTTTGATAATAGTTACTTGTATGAATGTGCCATAATTAAGCGGGTTCTACACGATGCTACGAACGTTCCTTCCAACATTCGATCGAACGTTTGAGGCAATTAAGTTCGATAGTTGGTGCGACGAATGTATCTGCTACACGGTGAGTCGAATGTTTGATCCAATACGAATGATGATGTGTTGGTACTACGTCGACAACGCTGTTATCTGTCTGATGTTATCTCTAATGTTATACACTGATGTTGTCTCTCTTGTATAATGTGTTGGGACAAACGTGACAAAGATGTTATCTGTCTGATGTTATCTCTAATGTTATACACTGATGTTGTCTCTCTTCACATGAACGAGTCGTGCGCAACCAACGAACACAACCAACATTGACCTTCAAACGTTCGAAGCATCCCTTTGACTCGGTGCAAGAATACCGACATCGAACGGGACACGACCAAATGCGAATGTTTGACGCTCGACATTGGACACTCGTAGGTTCGAACAACGGCTACACGATGCTATGAACCATCCAACGTCGAATGTTGGAAGGTGTTCGTAGCATCGTGTAGCAGCGGCATTATGTTTTTAAGTACAATTTATAGTTGCTAAATTACTATTTAATTTAAACTAATCGTATAGGGTTGTATACAAAACACTCCGCTTGTTCAATTTCAAAATACCCCTGTCGCAGTATCCTGCATAAAATAGCGAATTTCCGTTTATAAAAATTAGTTTTTTCGGAAACCAGTTTACATAGAATAAAAGTTCAAAAACCTTTTCAATATGTGACTTTTTATCCTCTTTCAATGGTGTAAAAAGCTTTTGAATTTGGTTAAATTTTGGCAATTAGCTAATTTTTAAATTTAAAATAAAACAAATTTCTAACACTGACTGACTGACTGATTGACTGACAGGCAACGCACAGCCTAAACCGTTGGCTTGAGAAGAATGAAATTTTGCATAGGAGTTTCCTATGTAACGTAGGTGAGCACTAAGAAAGGATTTTTGAAAATTCGTCCCCTAAGTGGATTTAATAGGGGATGAAAATTTGTATGTAAATTCATTATTTTTGAAGTTATAAAAATATGTTACTATGGCTATTAAAATAAAAAATACGTCTTATTTTAGGCTATTGACTATGTACAAAAAAACAGGGGGAAAAGGAACTAATTTGTAACAGGTGTTTTATTGTTTCATATGTTCAGTTGTACCCCAAAGATGACAAATTCACAAAGTGCTATTAAATTTAGGCGTGCGTTTTTACGAACGGCGTAAACTTATCGACGCTTACGTTTTTTAACTATAACTCAAAAACTATGCATTTTTCGTAAATACACATAATATGAGTTTTTGTAGAGAATTAAATTTCCTATCGAAATGACACTTTATGAACTCAAAAAGCTTTTTTCTCAACAAAATATGTCAAAACAATTATTTAAAAAAAAGCCCAAATTTTTCAATTTTTCGTTTTTTTTTAAATTTTTTAGTAGTACTTTTTTCTGAGTGAATTTAGGTATAGGGATTGGTTCACAAAAAAGAAAGCTGATGTAATTCCCGTCAGAATGGTGACCGATCAAAATATTTTCGATAAAAACCGGCTGAGATACAGTCGTTCAAATTTACCTACTTTTTTACAATTTTATTTCTTTTGACTTTTATACCATATTATTTGTAATTTTTACACAAAAAAATTATTTTTATTGAGTACAAAAATTATTTCTGCTTTACCAGAGGTAACGATAAAAGTGGTAACGATAAAATTTTGATATTCATATGATCTTAGGTATAAAAAAAACTTTAATATTGTACTAATTTATAGTTCTAATTTTTTTTAAAAGTTACATGTACCTGTTATATTTCTCTCATAATGTTTTCAAATTCAATATCAATATCTTCATCAACATCGTTTTGGACATCCTCTTCTGTCATTTCTGGAACATCCGCATTTTCACAATTTAGGCCCATACATTCTTTGCAGAACATGGAGCAGCTAATTCCTATAATTTTCTACAGCCGCAATTTACGTAATAGAATTAAATCGTAATTTCTCTTTATGGCATTAAGGCCAACAGTTTAGGTAGTTCTCGGTTACAACTTTTTCAAAAATTATCAAAAAGCACAAAATTTTCTCTAACCAATTTCCCACAAACTTCTGATGCCACTAAATATCACAGTTTAAGGACGTACCACCAAATTCAGCAGTGGGAAGGAAATTTTAAATCCATTTGAGTGGGGTTGGAAAAAATCTAAAAATGGATTAGTGCCAATTAAAACAACAAAACCTCCTGCACTGCAGAATTTACTGGAACAAATAGCTTGCGGGTGTATAAAAGGTTGTCACGGAAATTGCAGCTGTAGAAAATTAGGAATTAGCTGCAAAGAATTTATTTGCGAAAATGCGGATGTTCCAAAAATTACAGAAGGAGATGTCCAAAACGATGTTGATGAAGATATTGATATTGAATTTGAAAACATTATGGGAGAAATATAATAGGTACATTTAATTTTTTTTAAAAAACAGAACTGTAATTTAGTACAATATTAAAGTTTTTTTTATACCTAAGATCATATGAATATCAAAATTTTTAGCAAATAATTTTATCGTTACCTCTGATAAAGCAGAAATAATTTTTGTACTCAATAAAAATAATTTTTGCGTGTAAAAATTACAAATAATTAAAACTGTAGTATGTATATATCTAAACAATATTTTTTTCAGTAAGCCCTGGAATTTTATTCAGAGTCAGGGAAAAGTCAGGGAATTTTGAAACTGATTTTCAATCGCCACCCTGTCGATGATGTCATCACGTATATCAAATTTTTAAAAACTTCAAAAACCGTAATTATAACGTTACGGAACATAAAATTTGAAGCTACTCATAAGTTTTTGATACTGCTTTTTTCGTTTTTGACAAAATCAGAATTAAAGACAACAGAAAACTCATATGTGGTTTTAAGGGGATATTTACCGATGAAAAAAAACATCAAAAATAGGCGATTTTACTTTTCTATTTTCTCGGCGTAGAATTAACGTATGAATTTCAAATTTTCAGTGAGTAAAGATAAAGGTAATAAAAAATGTTATTAGGAAGTAGAATTTCAAATTTCCATTTTGAAGTGGGTGAGAAACGAGTTTGAAAAGCATCAAATATAGCCTTAGTTTCAGTGCAATTTACCAACGATTGGAAAATTTTAAAAAAAATCTTATTCCTAATAACATATTTTATATGTTTTAAGAATGTAATTTTGAAATAAAAATTACTCTCGAGCTATCCATTACCGCGTAAATAGAAAAGTAAACTTAACATTTGTGGACAATTTTCTGATATATTTATATTTAAAAATATGTTTTCTCTTTATTTTCGTTATAAAAAATATAATTGAAATCGGAACAGATATATTTAAACTTTCTTTAAATGGGGTAGTGATCTTTTTATTTTCTGTCTAAACGTCAAACAAATGTGACAATAGTAAAAATATAATAAAGGACCTTGAATAATTGCCTTGTTGAGAAAAACGTTATAAAAATACATGCAATACGTTTTATGTGAATAAGTAGACAATGTTATATAATAAAATTGTAGGGACCCATAAATTGTAATATTTGAATTTTAAAAATTTATACCATAGCACAACAATTTCCCTGGATTTTTTGATTTTTCGGTACCTTCTCTATAAAAATTGAAACTTTTTATGAAATTTGTGAAGAAAAGTATATTAGAAAGTCTCGGAGATTTAAAGGGTAAAATTAGTGACGGATTTACTAGCAGGCTGAGTAGGCTGGAGCCTAGGGCGGCAGATTTTAGGGGCGGGAAATTTGGGCCAAAAAGGGCGTCAAAATGTAGAATTTTTTTTTTTTGCTCGTCATTTACGTTTTTTAAGAAGGGTGGCAGATTTTCGGGGAGGCAAAATGTAGAATTTCAAGTTTTTTTTTGCTCATCACTTACGGTTTTTAAGAAGGGCGGCCGATTTTAGGGGCGGCAAATTTGGCAAAAAGGGCGGAAATTTTGAAATTTTCTAGCAAGGTGGGAGTCGTAGGATACATCTAGGTGGGAGTCGTATGATACATCTAGTCGGCAGTCGATTTTTCTTAGATTGGCATCACAGTGGCTGGAGGTGACTTGAAATAGAAACTTTTTGCCCTGGTAGGAACCAGGGGCAAAATTTCGAAAAATTTTATTAAATATAATTTATAGAAATTTTAATTTGAAACAATTTTGTTGCCAACAACTTTCTTAGAAATGGTTTTTTTCATTGGCTTTTTTTGCTAAAAAAAAAAAATAAATTCGACTTTGATTTGGTGCATATTTAAGCTACAGATAATAAAAATTGCATACACTATATTAAACTTCTTTTTACTGGACAAGTGGTTTTTTTTTCTATTATATCTTTTGTCATTTCTATCTTGACATTGATTATAAACGATTTATTTTCAGTCAAGTAAAGCTTCGCCCGACCTCCGGGCAAACGTATCATGCCTCATAATGACTGTAAAAATTCATTGCACTACTTAACTCAAATTCAAACTTAAGTGGTTTCTAATTTCTGACCAGTAATAGTTAAGTAGATATTGGGTTTTTACAAAAATAATTTCATATGAGTTTAGGATAATATCACCTTTTCTATTTGTGTCAAATACCATAATATAATTATTTTATAATTCCACAAGTATTGCGAGCAATGATACGGGAGACCGTACCGGTCGAGCTAACACTTAAGTACAAAAATCAAAAATATCCAATCTTCAACTAAAATTTATATCATGCTGTGAGGGACTATTGTGTAGTAAAATACCATATAAATATGATATATGTATTAAATTTCACATCCTTCTAAGATTCATTGTATATGCACATGTAAAAAAGGATAAGAGATACTGTCACCTTAAACTTTTATATTTACATCTTTTTTCCTTAAATATTTTCAGTATCATTAGAATATTGTTATTGGCGGAAATAAAATTTTAAATAAGACAAGCAATACTATATTTACGGAAGTTTCAATGAGTCTGTTCTTTTTTAAAGTGTATGTAAGAATTTAAAAATAATTTTCGTGAATTTTGTGTGCGGTAGAGATAGCATCAAAATGTTAAAATCTTCAATTTGCTGTTTTATTTTTTGAGAATATATCCTTAAAACGATTTTGTTGAACGAATTTGCTTACTTTTTGAGCTAAGAACTTGATTATGTAGATCATGAAATAAATTATAATAGAAAAGTAACTAGCATAGTAAAAAAGATTTAACACAACTGATACATAAAATCTATGTAATAAAAAGATTTTCCGGCGTAAAACACGCACCCCAAAATTTTAAACAACTTTTTAGTTTTTGTGTATGTTCGCCGTATAACGCGCACCCCGACTTTGATAATAAAATAATGAATCATATACTGAACAACTCATTAATTAAATAATCGTATATTTTATATATTATTTTTATGTTTTTATATATTTTATTTTTTTACTTTTATCTTATTAAATTTGTATTAGATACTATTAAATTTTTTTACCCACTTACTATTGACAGAAGAATATATAATATTAAAATAAAAACAGTCATAATTTTTACGGAACTCAATTTTATATCCGGCGTATAACGCGCACCACGAAATTTGGAAAATAATGATTTTCAAGATGGGTGGATTAGTGTTCAAGATGCGCGTTATACGCCTGAAAATACTGTATACATATATCCAAATAAAATTTAATATTTCTCAGTGGAAGAATATACAGTTATAACATACTAAGATTTTAAAATTTTTTTTAAAAAAACTGCAGGTAAATATATTTACGAATTCCAAATTGTAAACGATTATTCATCGCGGGCTACATTTGTGAAGATCACGGGTGGCACTTTGGAAACTCCTTCTTTATATTCTCATTTAAAACAATAAGTCTGTGATTTTGTATGATTTATTTTTATTCATATATTTATTTGATTTTGATTTTTTATGTATATATTTGATTTAAGAAAATGTTTAAAAAGTACTAAAAAAAAAGTTAGCATTTCCATATTTCACCACATTACACGATTGCGACATTTTTAAAATTGTGTAATGTTTATTGGATTGGCAACACATCAGTGCTAATACCATCACAAACCATATTAACGTGATACGATTAAAGAGCTTGTACCCCAGTATATGCAACTCAGCACTAAGTATTTTCTGACAAGCCTAACGAAAATATTTACAGTTTTAAAAAGTAGGTACCTTGTAAAATATTTTTTCTACAATCTTAGTGGAAAGTAGGCTTTTGTGCTCTATGAAGAGAACGTAAAATGTTTAGTTGTCGAGGACTCTAGCTGCCGACCGATAAAGTACTACTTTTCGCTTTAAAGCGCAAAAGTAATACTTTGTCGCTCGCTCAGTAATAAAAGTAATATTTAATTACAGATCGGGTAATTAAATAGAAAAAAAAGCAAAAAAATCAAGGAAATATTTGCGTAAAAATCGTGGGGGTAAGCGTTAAAAGTTGAAACCTTCAAAAAGCAGTGGCTGATTATTAACTTAATCTATAGACAAAATTCCAGCCCTCTAGGTTTATTTGGGGAGATTTTGATTCGAACAAAACTGTCATAAAACAAGAAAAATCATGTTCTTTTTGGTAAAAAAATGGTGGGGCTAAGGGTTAAAAGTTGGGCCCCCAAAAGGCACCCCCTTGATGTTAACTCCATCCGAATACAAAATTTCAGCCCTCGAGGTTTATTTGGATGACCTGTGCGGGTGGTACAACCTTCGAAAACGTCGAAAAAGCATAAAATTGTAGCTTAAAAATGGTGGGGGTGGTGGTAAAATATTAAAACTCCAAAAAGCAAATCCTAGGTACGAACTCTATCAACATACCAAATTTCAACCCTCTAAGTTAATTCTGGGAGGCTGTGGGCGTGTTAGATCCAGCCAAAACGTTTTTTTCCCCCTCTACTCCCTCCAAATGATCCTAGGAAGCTGAATTTTGGATATGTTGAAGACAATTGACCGAAACATTATTTTCCCAGTCGGTTTGGAAAAGTTTTACTGTTTTGTTGCCCCCCACCATCCCCTTAAAGTTTGGGTCGGATCCAAAATTTGACAAGTATTGTTGTGCATCGGAAATGAACCCTACTTACCAAATTTTAGCTCCTTCCGTCCATAGGGGGCCCCCACACATGTCAAAAAGAAAAAGTATAGGCTGTATAAGTTTAAAGCCGCTGCTACACGATGCTACGAACACCTTCCAACATTCAACGTTGGATGGTTCATAGCATCGTGTAGCCGTTGTTCGAACCTACGAGTGTCCAATGTCGAGCGTGAAACGTTCGCATTTGGTCGTGTCCCGTTCGATGTCGGTATTTTTGCACCGAGTCAAAGGGGTGCTTCGAACGTTTGAAGGTCAATGTTGGTTGCGTTTGGTTGGTTCGACTCAGCAGCTGCACGACTCGTTCATGTGAAGAGAGACAACATCAGTGTATAACATTAGAGATAACATCAGACAGATAACAGCGTCGTCCACTGAGTACCAACACATCATCATTCGTATTGGATCAAACATTCGATTCACCGTGTAGCAGATACATTCGTCGCACCAACTATCGAACTTAATTGCCTCAAACGTTCGATCGAACGTTGGAAGGAACGTAGCATCGTGTAGAACCCGCTTAATTTGTTCAGAGAAAAATTCGACTAAAAACAATAAGTTATTGTCAGTAACTTGAGTTAATCCTTCATTTGAACTGAATCCAATACATATGGAAATTGGAAACTCATATACACATTATGCAATCACTGTTAGCATCTATGTTTGATCAGCTGGGAAAATGGTAAAAAATAGATAAATTCAGAAAAAAAAATTTAAAATCGGACAATTGAAGGTTTTGTGAGTAGAAGATAACTAACAAATTTAATCTATTTTATCTAATTCTTTTTTTTTTTTTCGAAGTTATTTCTCATTTTCCATGGAATCGCCCAAGTACCATAATTATGTATACTCAAAAATAATTAAAATATTTCTGATTGTTTCAGGGAACGTATTAAAATTTAACGAAATAGAATTTTAATGGTATCTTCAACGATGATTTCGGTACAGCAACAAAAAAATTTCACAAATGGCTATACGAATTACAACGGTTGGAATACCAACGGGATACAAAAATTAGCGACGTACGATCCTACGTATGCACCACCATCGCAGTCTGTATCGTCCAGATCTCAAAACAATAATAATAATAATAACAATTATCAACAACGAACACCCCTGTACAACTGTAATTGGCTCTGTGTGTCGGTCGATCCAAATCAAACGACTGATAATGTACAGGTAAATTTCAAATTTTCATATGTATTTATAGGTGTGATGGCGCTTCTGTTTTACGAAAATTATTTTAAAAAGTAATTTCTGTAAAAATTTATAAAATGATGGCTAAATATTTCAAAAAAAAAAAAAAAAAAATATGATTTTATAATATTACCTTGACCATAAAAATAAATCTTAACTATGAATTTTTAGATACATATTATACATTGTAGTTACTTTTTGGAAAATCGGAAAAAGTTAGGGAAATGTCAAGGAGTTTTCTTTGAAATCAAAGAGTTCTATTATAATATCTCATCTATTAAAAAATCCCATGCTATTATAATACAGTGATATCTCCATCGTATTCCACATTCATTGTCTTCCCTTTTTGCTTTACGTAATATTTTGAATAAACAAAATTAAAAAGCTTTTGCCTTTTTAGGATTTTGAATTCATTTTAGAAAATTGAAACAATTTCTTGCTAAGACCCTGCCAAAATGATTGAATATAAAATCTAAAGTACCTCGGATAAGTTTAGTAGTTAGTAACTCCACTGTTGTCTTGTATATTGTAAATTCGAAACCAACTGGGAGAGATTCATACATTACATAATATGAAAACGTTTTGCCTTATCACTTTCCAACAAAAATATATATAACTACGATAGGCTATTGACTATGTACAAGAAAACAGGGGGAAAAGGAACTAATTCGTAACAGCTGTTTTATTGTTTCATATGTTCTGTTGTACCCCAAAGATGATAAATTCATAAAGTGCTATTAAATTGCACAGTTTTTGAGTTATAGTTAAAAAAGTCGATTAATTAGTTAGTCGTTAAATTTACGTCGTTCGTAAAAACCCACGCCTAAATTTAATAGCACTTTGCGAATTTATCATCTTAGGGGTACAACTTAACATATGAAATAATAAAACAGCTGTTACGAATTAGTTCCTTACTCAACTACATAGTCAATAGCCTACGAGCCGAGCCGACTTTCGTTTTTTAAGACCATCGACAGGTGAAAAACCGAAACTCGGCTCGCAGTTATATATATTTTTGGTGAAAAGTGTCAAAGCAAAACGTTTTCATATTTCTTAATGTAGATTTTCACAAACTAAACCGGGTTTATTGATTTTGGGTACCATTGATAGATAGTCTTAATACTTGTGATTCGATTGCATTTCTACTTTGTTTAAATAAAAACAAAAATTAATTTTGAGTAGGAAAGAATTTTTCAGTAAAGTCAGAAAAACTTAAATATTGTTCGAAAAATCGGCAAGGGCCGGCGAAATTTAGTCTTGAGACAAAGTGTCCACTAGATGATTAATATGATTATTTTGCATTCAACAGCTAGAGAATGTATAAAATATATATAAAACAGAAATCAATACAAATCTTGTGAATAGTGAATAATAAGGTCAAATAGTTAATTACATAGTAATTTTGTATTTTCTAAGAACTGACTTATTTTGTCCAGGAAACAATTAAATTATAATTTTATAAGTCTACAAATTCTCATTCTTTATTGGGCTGAACCAATATTTTTCACTTAATTATTACACAAGAGGTTTGTTTTTTTTTTCGAATAAATTTGGGTTTGTCCAACAAAAATTTGTTGCCTAGCAATTTATCGAGAAGAACTGTCAACTAATAAAAATGCGTATGTATCAATTTCGATTGCTGGATCGGAATAGCCATACAAAGCAAGATATCTAAACAAGATATTACCCTAAATAATTTTAGATATTAAGTCTAGAAAAATTTTTTTCTCCATGCAAGGAGAGAAGGCGTTAAAATTCCATGACCACCTTTTGAGATCCGTCCTTTATAATATAAAAATATGTATTTATGTGACAGTTTTTGGTAAACGTTTTTCAACCGTATTCTTAAGAATCTTATGCTAGTCCTCCGAGTGGTGTAAAAATATCGAATGAAATATAATACTTACCCATGTACATATATCACATTTAATAAATATTTTTTATAATTCATAAAGATTAGAAATAATTTTGTAAGAATTTTATCATTTATTTTGTTGACTGTATGTTATAAGTATACATAATTATGTAAGTATGTATACATTTTTTCTCACTTATTATTACACGAGAGGTTTATGTTTTTTCGAATAAATTTGGGTTTGTCTAACATGTCTAACAAAAATTTGTTGCCTAGCAATTTAACAAGAAGAACTGTCAACTAATAAAAATGCGACAGCGTAGCTGAAACGTTTTTGGTTTGACAGTTCTTCGAATTAAATTGCCTTTAGGCAAGAATTTTGAGTTGTAAAAAACACAAATTTATTCAGAAAAAATACAAAACTCAAGTGTAATACGGTAAGATAATTTAACGAATAAAATAAATTAGTATAATTCATATTATTATTTAATACATTGTTACTATGGTTCTAAAATCAGTTAAATTTACCAATAGGAATTTTGGTTTCGTTTTATTATGTTTACCTACAGTGAAATGACCAATTAAATGTTCTATACTATTTTTTTCGCTGTAAAAATTTGTCCTAATAGTACAGTAACTGAAGCATTTAGCTACCAATTTTTTCGGATGGGATGGATTGGCTTGAAATTTGAACTGTAGCTAGAGAGTAGCCCAAGAAACAAAAGTTATATAATGCCGATGTGTGCTTTCACCCTAGGGGTGGAAGGCACCCCTTCTAGGGGTTGGAAATTTTTTTATGAAAAATAACCTCACCGTTCGATAGAGGGACAAATTCTAAGCAAAAAATATTCTATAAGAATTTTTTGTACAATCAATACTTTTTGAGATATTGGCGCCTAAATGTGGTCGTTTTTAGCCCAAAAAATGCATGTTTTTGGGGGATATTTCGCAAATATCTCAAAAACTACAAGTTTTACATAAAAAATGTTTATGAGCAGAAATAAAGAAAATCAAGTAACAAAGAGATTGCATTCTTTTTTATTTTTGTAGGTAGAACACAACCTAAGTTATGACTCCTTGAAGTTAAATTCGATTTTGACGATAGCTAAAATCGAAACTTTCAATGTCATTTGGAGGAAAAATGAGAGGCTTTTCGAAAAAACTCATATTACACCTTTTACAGTACTCGAATAGACCTTTATTTTGAGCTGTGATAAAAGCCATTAGTATAAAAATTAACGGAGTTACATTCAAAGCAAAATGGTTGTCTTGATTTTTGAGAAAAAAAATTGGTATCAAAATTAGTTACTTGACGGCAAACATTGAAATTAAGCGTAATCCGTCGCCAGTTTACTTTATTCATATATAAACAATGGGTTCTGGGAGTTTGAACGGATTTAGAAGTTTAAATTCGAAAAAATGACTGATATACTCTTGAAAAAAAAATTTAATTTTTAAAAAAATCATAGTTTTCTTCAAAATATTTAAAAAACTAACAAATTTATGAAAAAAAATTATAGAATGAAAATTGTAGGTCTTTTCTTGCTGAAAAATTTGCCTTTTTGTTCATTTTTGTACGTCCAAATTTGACTGAGTTATGATCGTTAGAAGCTCAAAACAGAACGCGAAGACTACCTTTCCTAAGCCCTTTAAACTTACAAATCTAAAAATTGAAGGACTCAAAAAAATTGTAAATCATAAGACTTATAGTGCTTAAAATTTCCTACCAAATGGTTTTTTAAGCGAATTGATAACTTAAAAATTAAAAAAGTTATAGTAAGAAAACCAATTGCATTTTTTCGGTAAAATTTTTGGAGCAGGTAAATTACCATCATTTATTTGTGTATTTTTTGTATTTTTTTAATAATTTAGTTAAAAAATTTTAAAAATAAATTCAATAGAATGAAAAAAAGTAATTATATCAACATGTAATGTATAATTCACATGCTATTTTCCATACATATAATTTTTATGCAATTTTTCCATAAAGGGTAGGATTTTTTATAAGGGGTAGTTCTTCTATCAGGGTTTTTGTGAGATTAAAAAGTTACAATATAATCATACATTTGAAAACTTTTAAAAAGTTACAATTCATCATATGTACACCAGTATATAATATCTCAAGCCGTTAATAATCGTTTTCTTCTTTATTTTATTA
This sequence comes from Brachynemurus nebulosus, assembly GCA_035578155.1. Lineage (NCBI taxonomy): Eukaryota > Metazoa > Arthropoda > Insecta > Neuroptera > Myrmeleontidae > Brachynemurus > Brachynemurus nebulosus. The sequence continues at coordinate 1,580,634 of JAPWDM010000018.1, read as the reverse complement.
TAAGGGGTGGTTTATTTTTTAACGGTTGCACCTTTTTAATGAGTGATAAGTTTTCTAATGAAAAATAAAAGAGATATAATACATTGTGAATGCACCAAAAGGTTACTTTAGGCTGCTAAAACTTTTTTCCTATTTTTTCGGAAACAAAGGGGTAGTTTTTAAGAATTTTTTGGGTAGAAAAGTAACTGAAATTCATAAATTATATTAAAAAACTTGAAAGGAATTTTAAACATAAATTGAATCTTTAAAATAGGTAAATCTGGACTTTTTGTATTTTTGTCATACAAGGGTAGTTTTTACCCCTAATTATCAAATAGTACACATCAAGACAATATAACTTTTGAAGTGTAGGGTCAGATGAGCTGGTATACAAATTTTCAGGAAAATCCATTCAATCCGAAAAAATTGGGAGCTTTTACATTATTTTGTCTTTCAGTGACTGTACTATAACTTTTTTTCCATGGTAAAAGTGAAAAAATTACAATATTCTTGTGGGGACTTGATACACGAGTTAAATTATCAAGATTATTATTTTATATTTAGTTTTCACTAATTAGTTTAATTTTGCATATTATTTATAGTAAATATAATTTTAAATACAAAGTAAATAACGCATTTTTATACTAGATAATTGTAAGAACAATAGAAACGCGGGTACATATAATTCCTCAAAAGCATGAAATAGAATGAATATTATAAATGAATAAGAGTTACAGTTCTCTTAAGTCAAACTTTTCTGACTCAAGTTGTTTACTATTATTTTTAAGACTCGTCGATAAGAAATGTACTTCGAGTAGATGATTTTTATAATTTAATTTAGAAGTTGTAGTCATGGCGTAGTCAAGGTTTGAATATGTTAAGGCCGAATTAAATTTCACAATATTTTTAAGTAACAATATTTGAAGAGTTAAGTTTCGTTTCCATATCATGCAAACTTTACAAAATTTTCTCAAAAGACTGCCTTTATTTAATTTTACGTTTGAACTTTTTTTTTAAACTTAATATAAATAATGATATATTTTTTTTAAAGTATACAAATAAAGTAAAAAAAACATTTTGCATTTTATAATCCATTTTAAACAACTATTTTCCATTTTCAATTTTAAATATGTTCAACAAAACTATTTTCCATTTTGTATTTTTTTAAACTATTTTCAATTTTCTATTTTAAATGGTTTCTATGAACCATTTTTCCCAACCCTGATAGTAGCTAATCCATTAGTATGCAGATTAGCACTTTTACTGCTATGATAAACTCCGAAACTACTAGAGATATACGTATACAAAAATTTGCTAAGTTGTAGATTGAAACCATAATCACCTTTAAAATAATTTACGCTAAGAAACTCATTTTTACGAAAATACGAAGTACGCGAGTTTATCATTCGTCTAACGACGTGAAACAATTTTCCCACCTAATAGAAACAAATGGCAAAATTTCGAAAAATTTTGTCAAATATTTTTTTTTAGGAATTTTAGTTTGCAACAACTTTTTTCGATAACTTTCTCAAAAATACCCGGCCACCTACCGCTAGAAACATAAAAATCTTTGTTACTTTTGAACGAAACGCTTATATGTATTATATATCAGTCTCCTTATCTGGCCCCAATCTCCAACCCTCAGCAGGTCATAGATAAAAACGGAACGAGAAAGTCTTGCGTTGTCAATTTTTTTTTATTTTACAGAAAGTAATGTTTTAGTTTTTAGTACATCTACTATGTGATAATTTTAACATCTAATCTGCTGTGTAATTTAAAACAAATCAGTAATATATTTCTGTATATGTGTTTAGTCGAAACTTATGTCACCGACAATGTGGGGAACCTATTCAGCGCCTCCACCACCTGCACCGGCATCAATTTCATATAATTACAACAGCTACTATAGTCCATCCACGACAACCATAGATCACGGCGATGCGGCCGTTTTAGATTTGGAAGACCAACTGAAAAGTTTATCGCTGTACGAACCAACGAAACCGTTAAAAGTTCCACCGGCACATTATATGTGTCATTTATGTTTTAAACCTGGACATTACATAACCGACTGCTTGCAGGTGAGTTAAGTTAAAGTATAATATGAAGCATTCCGACGACAGTAACGAATAATCGGCTATTTGCAAAATCTTGTGTTTTGAAATTCAAAGTATATCCGTTCGTACTTCGTTACTTCGTGAAAAATAAGTGTAATTGTCTTTACATACGCGAAACAACACTAGTAAAAAAAAAATAGGTTTTTTGATGAAACAAAAAAAAAACAACAAAAAATGAATCCTGTGTTAAAATAAAGTATTCTGAATTTAATTATGTAGCAAAGTAAATTTCCCAAAAATTCAGTTGTCTTTTTGTTCGTTGCTGACGTCGAATTGTTTAACAATAAGCAAAACTGTTAAGTTATCACTATCAGTAATAATTTTCTAACTTTAGCAATTTGGCTACTACTAAAAATTTCACTAGGTATCTAATAAAATCTTCCTGTTATTATTTTAAATTTTTACAAAAAAACTGGATGAAGTGACTATTTGTTAAAAAGGAGAATTTTGTCAAGAGGTGTGGCATATAGCTTCCTCGTACTTATTGCATGCTTATCTAAATTAATGAAGTGTATAAAAGTTGAATGAATAGTAAAATTTTAGTAGAATTTACATGATAACATACATGTCTTAGCGTAAATGTTCCCTCTAAAGTGTGCGCGCATCATTTAAATATTTAGCGCAATCGCGAACAGTAATATTCAATTTCAAAAAGAACGCCCGTCTATGTAGAAAACATTGTTGCGTCTTGTCGAAATATTGCAATTATCAGTAGACAACATATCGATATCCGTCACAAATCGGTAAAAAATGTGCACTATTATTGGTAAAAATTAGAAGAAACATTGCTTAACCCCCAACTATTCTCAAAAATTGCCCCAACGCTTCGATTGAGATGAATCGCAAGAAACTACCTATGGGCCAACTTAGAAAATTTAGCACGCACAGACGAAAAAGTTAACAGAAACAGAAATCACCATGATGCTTTTAAGTTTGAAACAATTGTCACAATTTTAAAAAAAATAAACGCGGTACTTTTTGCTAATTGTAAGTAAAATATTTGTTTTATTTGTAAAATATAATTATGTATTACGTTAGTGTCAAAATGTGTGTGACTCAGGTTACGTACGGTCGGGGGGGGGGAGGCAAAAAGTGATTTTAATGGTACTAGGCGATTACGGAAATTTACTTCTGGGAAACGGTCACAATTTATTAAATTGTAGATTAGTAAATATTAAATAACTTATATGTATGACAAAATGCATTTTGTATTTTAATCTGAAAAGTGTGCAAAGGTTCTACCCGTTTTTAGGGCATAAAAAAATAAAATAATAAATACAAGTTTATGTATTTGTCTTTCTACTGTAGTTCTGTGTGTAGAAAACCTCTCTGTTAATTCTTCAACAGTTATTTTAAACTACAACTTCGAAAGGCGTCCAAATCGTGCTTTATCGCGCAGCTTTTATCTCTGTTACGGAATTTTCGAAATCAACGACGCGACGTCAGGTACTTTCGTCTATGTATAGCACCTTCCCCGTAACACCTCAACAATATTACAAGCTTTGACAGCATTATGACCTTTGTCAAACTCATAAAGCAAACAGTGTTTGATATGATCTTTGCTATACGACATGTTAACCGTACAACGAATTAATTACATACGTGTAAGCGAGAATTATGTAGTCACGAGCTATTGAGAGCTTACGTTATGTAGAATACTATTGCGCAATATTCCATCATTTATAAATACGGAATATTTTTTTTTAAACTCAGTATTCGGGATTCGGGTAACCGGTAGAACTTTTTCACCCACCTAATAGATATGTATATTTAGATATTAGATATAGATATCTTGAAAAAAAGTATCTTGATACAATTATAAGATATGGTCCATTTCACTTAAATGTACCCATGCTTCATCACTTTGAATTTAAATAATTTCCGTGTTCTTAACTTTATCTCCTTCATTATTGTATTTACGTAAATTTTAAATTTGCAGTTTGTTTTTAGAAAAGAATAGAAGATTGATTTGTTTCGAATATAAGAATTATTTAATTTTTTAACGATAACTCATGATCAATTGTATTTGAAATGAGGTATACTAAACTTGCATCTAGGTACAGTATTTAGATACTTGCATCGATAGATACTATACAGCACTACTAAATCCTCTATAATTTAATAATATTCGTGCTTTATTGTCAATCATTTAGTAATTCAAATCATAATTTAGTATAATTAACCCTAGGTTCATACGTTGGTCTATGAGAAACATTAATCATACATCGCATCGTCGTAAATTTGACGAGTGGACTTTTACGGAGAATTTTAGAGCTTAATAGCAAAAAAAAATCAATTGTATCATTTCATTGTTTTTCAAATAATTAATTTATGAACTATTATGAGTCGGTGGATATGTGTGACCTTACAGAATGTGAAATTTCTCAGTCACAAACATTCCCTTAGATACGTAGATATTTCCTCATTAGACACATTTCTGTAAATTTTCTACATAGAATTTGTTAGTTATTTTTCGAATAAGATTAAAAAAATAATAAAAATTAAAATATTTTCCTACAAAATAAATTGTTAATCTTTTGAAACACATTTTTGAAATGCATTCTTTGGTTTTCGCTTCAATATATTAAAACTTCAGTATTATGTCGTCTATATAAGTCAAACAGCCGTCATCATCTTTCACATTATCATTATCAGTGAACAAATTAATTATAACATCCATATCTTTAATAAATTTTAGAAAAATTAGGAATACTTTTATATATCTAAAGTGCAAAATCTTAAAAAAAAAACATACGTTAATCATACATCGTCGTCAAATTTAAGAGTTTGATATAAACAAAACGACAGTAACTATAAACAAAATTAATACGTCTTCTGTGTATAATCATATTCATATTCATAAAGGACTCTCCACATTATCGCCGAGGTTGGACGAATCGAGAATGTAAGGGGTCGAGTCGATGTAGAATCGAGAAACGAGAGGGTCATTTCGTTCTGCCTCGCGGTTGGTGTTTTAATGCTATTCCATATGCCTCAGCCAACGTCAGCGAGGAACCTCGTCCAACCTCGGCGAGAATGTGAAGGGTCTTAATAAATAAATTAGATAACAGAAGTTTTAGAGCAGGCAGGCAACTACAAGTTGTAGTATTGGAGCAGGTAGAGAAGTTTGGTCGTCAATTTTACGAGTACGTACATATAATTCTAGGGTTAATATGTATGCAAAACAAAGCACATATATGTACACTTTTTTTATTTTAAATTATATTATTTTATTAATTCATTTAGCTGTAATTTATATTTAGTTTTGTTCCTTTAATTAAGAACACTTTTGTTTATGTAAGTAAATATGTCAAATTTAATGTGAAATTTAGCTGTAATTTATTTAGTTTTGTCCTCTGTGGTTTTGTCTCTCTTAAGAACACTTTTGTCTATGTAGGTAAATATGTCAAATTTAATGTGAATTTATGTAATACTTAATACTAATACATAAAACATAAGGACATAAGCACATTTTTGAAGTGTTTCTTTTAAGGAGTCTCCACATTCTCGCCGTGGTTGGACGAGGTTCCTCGTCGAGTTCCTCGCTGAGGTTGGCTCAGCTATATGAATAGCATTAAAACACCAACCGCGAGACAGCGAAATGACCCTCTACATTCTCGTTACGTCCAACCTCAGCGAGAATGTGGAGACTCCTATACACATACATCATATTCATATTAAGACGGTTCTACACGATGCTACGAACACCTTCCAACATTGGACGTTCGATGGTTCATAGCATCGTGTGGCCGTTGTTCGAACCTACCAGTGTCCAATGTCGAGCGTCAAACATTCGCATTTGGCCATATCCCGCTCGATGTCGGTATTCTTGCACCGAGTCAAAGGGATGCTTCGAACGTTTGAAGGTCAATGTTGGTTGCGTTGGTTGGTTCGACTCAGCAGCTGCACGACTCGTTCATGTGAAGAGAGACAACATCAGTGTATAACATTAGAGATAACATCAGACATAACAGCTTCGTCCACTGAGTGCCAACACATCCTCATTCGTATTGGATCAAACATTCGATTCACCGTGTATCAGATACATTCGTCGCACCAACTATCGAACTTAATTGCCTCAAACGTTCGATCGAACGTTGGAAGGAACGTTCGTAGCATCGTGTAGAACCCGCTTTACATAAATGTTATATAAAAATATCACTAAATGCGTGCCGACGCACGTTAAGTCTGGGTTCTGTAGCCGGAAGATAGAGTTTTTCACAACTTACAGGATAAATTTAGAATTTTTTTATTTTATGATTTATTATAAACATAAATAAATATATTCGACAGTGTTTCTTGCACATGTGTACCCACTCACTATGTACGATACTATGGGAATCAACTACGTGATAATTTTATTTCCTTATCTCTTAGGCTCGATTTACATTAACGCTCCGCTCTTGATACGCTCCCACTCCACTCTCGCTCCGATATAATCTTGTTGTGTTCACATTACAGTGCTGATAACATGCTGGTACCTGTTCGTTCTCCATTCACATTATAATGCCGCTCTTGGTACGCTCGCAGTTCGGTCTCAGTTCGATACAAATGTCTTTTCACTAGCTGTGGCCCGTGGTTTCACCCACGTAAAATTATCTTAACTATTGGTCAAATGATTAGATCAATTTTAAATTAGATATTCGGAAATTCTGTACATTAATTATTTATAATGCCTAGCTACGCTCGTCAAACGACTCTAAAGTAACAATCTTCATAGTTCAATAGCATGGCTAATATCCGCACCTTTATGTATTTAGATACCCGTATCAATAGGTAGTTTTAGGAGTATTTCCATTTTAGGCCTTGCTTGGGGCACCGAGACCGTAAGGGACAATTTTAATATCACAATTAATTTGGGGCTTATTTGATGGCCTTCACGGACAATTCTGATCCCCAGGTTTATTCAAATTTGATATTTTAAAATTCTGAGCATAATTCTCGCCTAATAACCCTACATTAACCATATTCATATTTCTATAGCATATTTAATTTTCGTAAAATATTGTCAAAATCCAACCGTTTAATTTTAATCCTATTAGATAGTGCTGGGGGTTAATTTTGAACTCACTTTGCACTTAAATTAGATATTCTAAATTTCTTTATAAAATCAGTTTCTTCTAGTGTTCCGTTCCGCTCGTCCAATGATCTTAAAATAGATATATTCATATTTATAGTGTACAGTGGAAACTTGATGTTTCGTCACTCTGTAACTCATCATATTCTATAACAATTCGTCGCTCCTAAAAAAAATGTACGTAGTGTAGTTGGTTTTCTACTTTTGAAATTTAAATAGAAAAAAATTAAAGTGTATCGTACCTAGTTGTAAAAATTCCACTAAACAACGAATTACTCAAAATAAAGGGATATCTTCCTTTAAATAAGTAAAAATATTTAATTATTTTTTTTTTTTATTATTCACTTTTAGACATATTCCATAATTCGTCTATTTCTGTAATTTATCACCCCTTCGACCCCGACCATGATGAATTGTCGAGTTTCTACTGTATTTAATTTTAATGCCTTGAGACCTTTCCGTAGATACCCATATTGATAACCTTAGAAGCATTTGAATTTCGAACCTTTTTTGAAGTCCGATTGTTTTAGCGAATATTTCTGAGCCTGCATTAATTCGTCCAGCCATTAATTTATTGCGTCTTGTATTACTCCAGAAATCTAGGCAATAATTTTAATCTCACTTAATTTTTTCAAAATATCATTGATTAAGTAAAATTTAGTCAAGATTCGCCGTCTTTTTTAGACCATTTTTGGGTCCCCAGCACCCCTGGGGGTCATTTCAACTTCACATTCGTTTATTTCATGACCTCAGTAATGTTTGAGCAAAATTTGGTCCAAGATCCATACATTCTAGAGAGCTTTCATTTTTCAGGATCTCAATATTATTTAAGCAAAATATGGTAGAGTCCAACCGTTTACTTTCCAAAGTCCAGCCGTTTACTTTAGAAGTCTATATTAGAACATAAGGTATCACGTATCCACCAGTGAATCAATTTTTGAAAGTTGCTCTGCTCGTCAAACGACTCCAGCGTAGCCATATTCTTTTTTCAGAAATATAGGTACCTAAATTTAACAGTTTGTGACTTTTCTGTCTACAACCATACTTATTTAGATTTTTAGGAGTGGAGTACCGTTGCTCATTTAATTTTGCGTAATTTTTATTTCTTCAGGCTCCTGGGGATCAATTTTAAACTGACGTTTATTTATTTCGAGATTTAAAGGGTTTGTGTATCATTAGTCAAAATTCATCAAAATACATCAAACCATTTATTTGAATTTTTTGAAAATTATATTTTGTACAGTAAATAAGTAATTTCATAGTAGACATAGCTAAAAATATTTTAGGTGGTAGGTATCTATAGAAATATTTATTAGAAAAATTATTTTTTTCCAAACACTTAGCAACAATTTAAAAATTGTATAATTTTGTGATAAATTGGCCACAGATTGCTGTATTACAGTAATAAAAAAAGATATTTTACGATTTCTCGTAAATTTCGACGGCTAGACAAAAAATTTTGCAAAACCCTTTCTTAGCGAGCGCCTACGACCCAATAGAGACCTACATGCCAAATTTCAAGTTTGTAGGTATTGTAGCTTTGGAGATTTCTTGATAGGTGAGTCAGTGGTATTTCTCTTTTATATATATAGATAACAACTGAATAGTCCAGGAGGTATCGGCGCATGAGTATCGAAAACTATTCCACCTCAATTTTTTTATGCAATCCTGTTCAAATTGCCCCACTGATGATTTAAATGCATGTTGCCATGGGGCAACCCGGGGTCATATTGTTTAAACAGAAATTGTTTAAATAATTGCAAGGAATTGTTATTTTTCAACCGGACAATTTTTTTTTTATATTCTTTTCTGAAATACAAATAAAATAGGCCCTATGGCTTTTCACTATAAAGTTAATATTTTTAGAGATATGACTTTTTAAAGGTTCGAAAAATCTCAAATTTGGTTACAGTTACTTCTTTTTTGCTTAGGAAAATGAAATGACATCACTCGTAACTGTAAATTATAATATAAAGGAGGTTATATTTTATTATTTAACCCTAGAACGACAAACTTATTTTTCTACTCTTAAATTACAGAGGTATATATTTTCCCCACAGGATTTTTGATCGTAAAATCAATCTGACAGCAGTAATTTCACTTATAAGGACATGAATTTGTTCGTTTTTTCATGCTGAAGAGAATGGTGAAGAGCAAATTCAATTTAATCAAAGTTTAGTCGGTGAAAAATCGATTTAAATAGCTAAAAGTGTTCAAAAACGCTCAAATTGTCATTTAATAAACAAAAATCGAGGACACAAGAGACTTCAAGCATAAAAATGACAACATGATGTTTTGCCAAAAAGTCTATTTATTTTGGATTTTGAAAGTTAAAAAAAAAATAGGAATTTGATATGTAGAAAAATCAAAGCTATCTTTTTTATTGTAGCTATTTTTGGACTCATCGGAAACACAGGACACAATGAATATTACAAACTAAGAAAGTAAGAAATCAAGAAAAAAAGAACATGTCACGGGTTAAGAAAAATTCTGTTTATTATTTTATAAATTTATAATTTACATATTTATAAGTTTATATAATTGACTAGCCGTATACCCACCCGATGGGATTTACCACAGGCAACATCTCAGGATGCCAGTCGGTGTTAAAGATTTATTAAAATAAGATATTATTTATTTTAATAGCCATACTAACATATTTTATATACATACTAGAGATGTGCCAAACTCGTGAATTCACGCGTGACCCACCGGGTCACGCGTGACTCATCGTGATTGTGAACAATTTTTTATGATCGTACGTGAGTGGGCGTGATCGTGACATTTAATTTCTTGCCGTGAATAATTCGTGAGTCACGAAAAGTTAAAGACCATGAATAAAAAAATTTGAAAAAGAATTTTTTTCAGTTTTAGAGAGTATTAACTAAACCAATTTGATTTTTTAACTACAAAAAAAAGCTTTTATATTAGGTAATTTTTATGAATAGTTACAAGTAGGTAGAAGTCCAATAACTCTTTGTACTAACAAATTCCAGTTTTTTACTGAGATACTTGGAGTGTATACAAAATGATTTACAATTTGGAAATGTCCGACAGTGTTTATGATGTTCTGATTATTCCTTCCGTTTTTAAATAATTCCTTAATTTTTTAATAAATTTCTAAAATTGGCCTGTCTCTCATGATGTGTGTATATTCGGTCTCCGTCAATGGGTATAGTTGAAAATATTACAAGGTCAGTTTTACAGTTTTGAATAGTATGATCTATCATTCTATGAAGGAATAATATAAAGAATATATGGGTTAATTTTAAGGAAATATTATCTTTTTCAACATTTTAAGTTGTTTATTGTCATTATTATTTTTTTTTTCAATTTTATTATATATGTATGTATTTATAGGTACTAAAAAAATATTTTGCCACAATTTTGTTAAAAAACTACATATATATTTGGTTTCGTTGTGCGAAATATTATATTTATATACAAATACAGTACAATAAGAACAAAAATTAAAAAATAAATCACCAGATGGAAAATTTTGAAAACTTTCCAGAAAAAAATTAAATAGTATGTAACTTGCATCAGTATTAATCTCACTGAACCGTACTAACCGTATTTTTTCTGATTTTATCGTAAGGACATAATTTTAACTGGCTGTTAAAACGATAGTCATTTTCATTCAAAATTCCAACGATTAGATTTAAAAGTTTTTATGTTTAATTCGTAAGCGTGCGTGAGTGTGAAAGCATTAATTTTTTTTTTCTTCGTGATCGTGCGTGAGTGTGAAAATAAATAAATTTTCTCGTTCGTGATTGGGCGTGTACATACATATTTCTAACTTCAAAAGTGACGAATTTCCATGCAAATTTTCATCCCCTATTTAACCCACTTAGGAGACGAATTTTCAAAAATCCGTTCTTGGTACTCACCTATGTACGTGACATAATAAGGAACTCCTCTAGAAAATTTCATGCTTCTAAACCCAACGGTTTGGGCTGTGCGTTGTCAGTCAGTCAGTCAGTCAGTCAGTCAGTCAGTCAGTGTTAGAGATTTATGTATTAAGTAGATTAATACATAAACAATAAATAAATTAACATTAAAGCTGTCTAAAAATAAAAAAAATATCACGTCTGTTGATGAAGTCCAAGTAAGCAATTTTGAATGTTAAAATTATTATGTATGTGGTTAAAATAAAAATATTGAAATTTTGACCTTACAGATTTGAGATTAATAGATTATTTATAGATGTTTATATTAACTAGAAGTATACAGTATACATCATATTCATAATCATAAGTTACTCAGTCATTAAGGCATACATTATGCAATTAAATTTATAAATATATAATAATAATTAATAAATATAATAATTATAAATTACGTATTCGGTATTACGTATTAGTTAAAGCAGTCTCCACATTCTCGCCGAGGTTGGACGAAACGAGAATGTAGAGGGTCATTTCGTTGTGTCTCGCGGTTGGTGTTTTAATGCTATTCATATGCTTCGGCCAACTGTAGCGAGGAACTTCGACGAGAACCTTGTCCTACTCCGGCGAGAATGTGGAGACTGCTTAAGAATACCGTAAAAGCTACCAAGATTACCTAAATTTTCGATTTTTTGAATAAAACAAAACGAAATTAATTTAGATACATTTAACTGTTTTAATTATAAAAAAAAAAATCATAAAAATCTTTGATCTGCCTCATAAACAAATTTTCCAAATACTTAAATTACTTAAAAAGGAAAAAAAATGTAATAGGTTAAGATGTCAACGAAGTAATAACTATGCATACTAATGATGTTTTTTAATAAAATATCAAAAATATTGAAAAATTCTTAAATATACCACTGTTGTGCACATTTTGGTATTAATTCCAAGTATATATGTATATCTAATAATCAAAGGTAATAGACTGAAAATTTCGAGCAGTTGGTCTATTTACCACTACGTATTTATGCTAAAATGCAATGTTTTTACCATTTGTATTAGACGTGTACATGCTACGAATTGTTAAATGATTGTAACTTTACCTAACTTACAGTAACCATCGTGTAACCATTACTTAAATAAATTATTCGATAATCCAAGAATAAATAGATGTGAATACTATTAAAACTATTTAAAATAAGTACTTATACGTGATAAAATTACCTATACATCTGAGTTTTACGCTCTTTTCACATTGTGCGGTTTTCGCCGTACGGGAAAACACCGTACGACTTTTTTCCGTAATATCATTGCTTTCACATTGCATGGTTTTTTGCCGTTAAAACAGAATATCTTCATTTGATTTGCAACATTACACAAGTAATAAGTGTGATTAAAGTTAATTCTATAAATCAGAGGAAATAGAAAGTAGGATTATTTATTATTACATTCTCTGAAGACCTGAAAGATGACGAAAATAAGTTCTTCAACTATTTTCGGATGTTTACAGACTCCTTTGATTAATTTCTTGGCGAACTTAACATCAAAACACACAATTTCGAAATTACATACAATATATTAAAATTCTGGTTATCACATTCAACATTAGTTTCATCGATTTCACAAATAAAATTAATACTTAACATGAAATTCAACAAAATATTGTTAATGCCGTACGTTAAAAAGCCGTCTAATGTGAAAGCATCCATTTAATTACATACACTATTGAGTTAAAAACGCCATACGGCACCGTCAAGTCCATGGCAAGAGACGGCTGCTACACGGCACGGCAACGGCATCTTGCCGTGACCGTGTAATGTGAAAGGTCCAATGTTCTTCTTCACCCCACTAAAAAAATGCGACCGTACGGTTTTTTGCCGTACGACAAAAACCGTATAATGTGAAAGGAGCGTTATAGTTTCTGAAATACCAACTAAAGTTTGCCGATTCGTTGAAAATACTAATTCACCAGTTGAACTGAAAAACATGATGATTTGATGATGATATAACATTAGTAATTTGTTAGAAGTATCCCTGTCACTAAAAGTGCTACAGACCTTATAAACCATTAAATATTTTTTTAACACAAAGTCTGGTATGGCAAAGCTGTTCTCAATAGACGACGTTCGTTGATTTTACGGTATCTGTTACGAGTTAAAAATGTAAATTATAATTGTAAATGTAACTAATCATTTGCGTAGTCGGCAAAAGCTTATCAATACATTATATTGTGCCTTTTAGATACCATATTCATAAACATAACATAATACATACGTAGCTATTTACAAAGAAACACTTTCATTAAAGCATTACACCTCAAACAAAAGTAAAACCAACGAAGTAAAACTGGTTAAATGGACATCAAACTTTATTTCAATAGGTTCTATTATCGTTAATTATTATTTATTAGGTTTCGTTATTATTTGATTATAAAAACCCTACACGCGGAAGGCGAACGCCCCTTTTTCTTACTTTGTTTATAAATTAATAAAATAATATGTATGTAAATATCTCCAAAACAACCGTTAGGAATTAAAAATATGAACAAATAAAACAGTTTTAAAAATCCATGACGAAAAGTAAAAAGGGGGTGATATTTAACTATGGTTCATTTCAGTTAAATTTAACCATGTTTCGTCACTTTGAATTTAAATAATTTCCGTTTTCTTGGCTTTATTTCTTTTATTATTGCATTTATGTAAATTTTAAATTTGCAGTTTATTTTTAGAAAAGGAGATCGATTTGTTTCGAATATAAGAATTATTTAATTTTTTAACGAAAACTCATGATCAATTGTATTTGAAATGAGGTATACAAAATACACGGCAATAAGGTACACAAGAGATGTCACACACGACGAATGAAAATTAGCTTATTCTAAATTATAATGAAATTTAGAATTGCAGGAATTTTTATTTTTTACTTTTCGTCGTGGGGTTTTAAAACTTTTTTATTTGAAACTTTTTAGAGTTTTCTGTCGTGAGTTTTTTAAAAAAATATTATTTGAAATCGTTTAAAGAAAAAAGTTTTATTATACGGAACAGTATAGTACAACTTGCACTTGACCGTTTTTTCCTCAAACCTGGCTAAGAACCTTCTCGCAATTACCAGCCTTCTAAGTACCTTGTCAAAATTTTTCAGTTTCCTTTTATCCGGGAATATCCTGGAAATGCTGAAATATCCTGGAAATGACTATATCGATGTTCATTAAAACTGATTTTAAAAAATCCCGCAAAATCATCAGCATTTAAAATGCGTTTGTAAAATTTTTTATTTTTTTTATCCTGCATTTCCTGGAATATCCTAGAAAAGGCTGAACTAATTTTCATCAAACCAGGCTAAGAACCATCCCTGGATTACCAGCTCTTAAATAAAAAAAACCGCATTAAAATTGGTTAAGACGATAAATGGCAACAGACACACACACACACACACACACACACACACACACACACACACACACACACACACACACACACACACACACACACACATCTCTTAGCTCAAACGCATATTCCTTCTCCGTTCCGTCTTGGGTTAAAAGGAAAATGATGAAAATGAGATTTTTTGTGATGACGAAAAAAAAAATGAGAACTTTCCCTTAAATGAATTTATGAAATATCTGGACACTAGGGGTGCTCGATGAACTGGAGAAATGACCGACTATCATGACTAGAATTCAATTTTTTGATATAATTCTGTGCAACAAACGATAGCTAATCTATAATAAAAATATGCGTTGTTTGCTCAACTTCAGTCAGTCATGTTAGATTTTTAGTGAGATACTAAACGTTTGATTGTGTGTATAGGCCGGTTACACTGTTACACTCTTTATGGGACACACATTAATATAATTTGATATTCATAATTCATAAATCATAATCATTACGTTTGTGTAAATAGAGAACATATTATGTACATATTTTCTAAGAAAAATATAAGTACCATTTGGCCTGTAATACTAAATATGTAACTAATAATTTTATGTACATATGCACATATTTTAACCTTCTAATTTTGGGTTACGGCAAAGCAGATGAAGAAAGGTATGCTACATTTGAGACCAAAATAATATTTTTTTGCGCAATTCACTATCTACGTCATAATTACATCACATATTTGAATTTTTAGAAGAAGATAACATTACAATTATTTATTATGTACATATTTAAATTTACCGCTATGAGAAATTCACCATTTACTTTATCACGATCTGCGCGTCGGTATACGTTTCTCCATCTGCTTTGGGATTACGGGTAATTCGATTGCAAGTAAATATGTATAAAGCATAAATAATTGACCATTATCCTTTGCCATACAACCTCTACAGTAAATCCAATCCAGGATTTATACGTCAAACGAAGGCTCACTAAAAATAAAGTGTTCTGTATAGAGCATGGATACCGGTATTTCGGTACTACCAAAAAACCGGAATACCGGACATTTTTATACATTTTATAAAACCGGTATCAAAATTTCAAATACCGGTATTTCGGTTTCGGTATTAGCAAAATCAAATACTTTATATAATTAGTAGATATTTTAAATATTTTTACGTTAAATTTACTATTGGTATTGAATGGATATTATAGAGTATTTTGTATAACAGCAGTATAAGCATGGATCATAAATTATTACAATATCTTCAATTTTGCTTAATGTTTTCCAGATGTTCAGATGACCAAATACCTATTCATTCATATGTTTTTATACATAGTCTTTACAGTTCTGGAATACATATTTTTAAGTATTTTTCTGTGGAAAAAAATAAAAAATTACCTATGTTTGGGTAAAATATTTGGTTTGTGTCTCTTATCTGGCTTCACATTTCACACTTCAATAAAAAAAAAAAAAAAATTGACCTTTTTCGAGACCGTAATAAATTTTATGACTTTTTTTGGTAAAAATATTTTATCCTTTTAAATTTTCAGTATTTTTAAATTGCGTTAAAAAAAAAAGTTTAAGTTCTATATCGGTTTATATGTAACTTAACTAAAAATTAATATCTAAATAATATTATAAATGTGAAATTTATTTGATTATTTGTTCGATGTTGAAATTTTATCCCGGTTGCAAGTTCTTGAGCGATACAAAAACAATTATTCAAACACACCCCAAAAAACAAAACTCAATTCGATGAAATTTGGTACACTGACATTATTTATCCTGAGTTAACAAATAGGATAATCTTATCCCGACTAAAGGTTCCTGTAGGATGACTGAACCGAATTCGATTAAATAAAATATAGAGACACTATTTACTATGAGCACATGTAGCTAGAATTTTAATAACACGTAGAATAGTTTTATCCCGATTGAATGTTCCCAGGGGATGCAAAAGAAATTCCAAAATCATGTCCAAATAATTAAACAGAATTTGATAAAATTTTGTACACAGACATGATTAATCCTGAATTAACGCATATGCTAATCTTATCCTGATTAAAGGTTCCTGTAGGATGACTGAATCGAATTTGATAAAATTTAATATACAAACGTTATTTACTATGAACGCATATATAGTAATAATTTTGAAATAGTTTTAGTCGGGATAGTTTAATCCCGATTGAAGGTTTCCGGGGGAAGAAGGGGCGACACAAGGGGGGGGGCTTAATTCAATGCGGGTGAAGCCGCGGGTCAGACTTAGTTATATTATAAAAATGTGTTGAAATGATTATGGAAATTCATAGTGAATGCAATAGCAATAATAATACATAGGATAGTTTTATCCCAATTGAAGGTTCCCGGTGGAAACAAAATCAACTGCTAAATCACATCCAGCTAACTAAATCGAAGTCGATGAAACTTATAGTACACACAGAGACACTATTTACCCTGATCTAACAGATAGTGTAATCTTATCCCGATTAAATGTTCCTGTGGGATTCAATATTATTTAATTATAATAACAGCAAAAAATCAGAGATCCTTTGATCCTTTGAAAATTTGAAAAACTTGTAGTGCGATTTTAAACCATTTTTGAACAATTTACATAGCCATATTTTCAAAACGGGGGTGGGGCAGAATTTAATTAATAATATTTGATATTTTCGTAATTATATAGTTAATTTAATTCTCAAAGAATGAATGTAGTAATTATTTACTGTCCTATAACTGGATTAAAATTGGATTTTTCCGCTATATTCAAATCCTCAGAAAAATATTACCTGAAACTATACATATATACTTAGTTTTTAGGGATTTGCAATTGTCTGTAATAATTACCTACAGTGTGGACTTGAAAATTTCGGACGTAAAAAAAACATATGAATTGCATCCCGCGGTCACAGGGTACATTTGTCCTCACTGAAGAGGAGAAGCATGATTCCTAACTCAGAAGAATTGTTTTATAATTATATAGAAGCAATAAAATACTTTTTTCCACAATAAAATTTCCTCGTCTGTCTGTCTGTTTGTTTGCCCCGTCTGTCTGTCATGTCTTACCGTGTGTCTTGTCTGTATGTCAGTCCTGTCATATTAACTGGCTGTATGTTCTGTGTCTGTCTGTCCGTTTAGTCCTACAGTCTGTCTGTCAGTCATTCCTGTTTGCTTGTTCGTCTGTCTGTATTTTAATTTTATCCTATCTGTCTGGCTGTCTTTTTTATCTGCCCGTCAAATCCTGTCTGCCTGTTTATCCTGTCTGTCTTGTATAATAGTCCTGTCTGTCCGTCTACCAGTCCTGTCTGTCTGTTAATCGGTCTTGTCTGTTTGTCAGTCGGTCCCATCTGTCTGTCTACTAGTCCTTTGTCTGTCAATGTCTGAATATCCATTTTCTCCTATTTGTATGTTTGTGTTTTCTGTCTTTTTGTCCGTCTGTCCATTAGTCTACCCAGTCTGTCTGTCTGTTTGTATTCCTCCCTGCTTATTTGTTTGCCTTCTGTCATCTGTCCTCTATAAATTAACACACTTGGCGGATTTTCATTCTTGACAAGGTCTTTTAAAGGCCGCTTTTGGTAAGTGGAATAATTATTCTGTGTAATAATTTTCAGTAATTTTTTCATTTACATTTAGTGGCTTTTAAAAATAACATGCTGTATGAAAATTAGGTCCCGTGCATGCACACAAAGTTATATGTATAATTAACCCTTAACTACTGACGTGTAATTTTGTTACGTTGCTACAGACGTACGTATTGTGATGTAACATATGTAACATCAAAGTATGTTATGAAAAAGAAAATTATTTTAAATTATTAACTGTTATGGAAATCATTACGCTATAAAAATTATCATAAATTATTTACTTAGTTTACTTATCATAGTTAATTCAATTTCAAATAAGAAAAAATTATTTATTAAAATTATTAAATTTACCTAATAAAATTACTGCTATGTCAGAAAAATCAGCCGATAAAATAAGGTTCACAATCTAATTGGCATTTTGAAATTCCCAAATTTAATGCAAGTAATATCAAGGATCTATGATTTTTTGCTTCGTCACATATAAATCCATATTGAACTTAAACTTTTTTTTAACTTAATTTAAAAATATTGAAAAATTTAAAAGGATAAAATATTTTTACCAAAAAAAGTCATAAAATTTATTACGGTCTCGAAAAAGGTCAATTTTTTTTTTTTTATTGAAGTGTGAAATGTGAAGCCAGATAAGAGACTGAAGCCAAATATTTTACTATTGTTGAATACTATTGTTAATTTTAATGGTATTTAAAAAATTCCTTACTCTGTGTAAATAAAAGGGTGAAATTTAAAAATTGATGTCCATGTATTTTTTTAAAATTATTTTAGAATTGCACGTCTTTGGACTATTTAAGCTGTGATTTTTCGCCCTTGCAGTTCGTGTGTATATCTCTTTAAATTAAATGTGCAGTGGAATCAAAGAAAATTTATATTTTATTATTTTGTGTTGTTATTCCGTTTACTTTGTTTTACTATTTTATATTTTGTATTTAATTTTAGTTAGATTTTTAAAATCTTAAAATGATGAAGCTTGTTATTATTACTGTTATCAATTATTTTCAGTAAAACATATTACCTACTTATATAAAAACGATTTTCTTTAAGAGTGTTTTTTAATATTTTCCTTTTTTCTATACCATTTTCATTCAATACCGAAAAAATACCGAAATACCGGAATTCCGATATTTTAAATTTTAATACCGAATAAATACCGGTATTATAAAAAGACACCGGTATTCCAAGCCCTAGTTCTGTATCAATAAGAACAATCATCCAAAATGCTAGAAGCTCCTGGGCTGTATTGATTATTCTACAAAGTAGTATATCTTAACTCTTTGCACTCAAGCAAAAAAAAGTGAGTTGTAAATAGGCTGGTAAGACATGTAGCACATGACAACGACCGACGTTCTTTTTTTGACGGATTCTTTTGACGTTCTAACCTTGTTTCCCCAAAGTTGAATACTAAATGCGCTAAATACGTCCTCAATGCTGTTTTTATTAGTTTTTAATTTTAAAAAGATAATTCAACATGATTTTGTATTATTTTATTTACAATTTTTCTAATAAATGAATGCGTTTGCAGTTATTAAATAAAATATTCATGTAATGTGAAGTATGAGCAGTCATTACAGTTCAACATTCAGTGTGTCATGTGGTACATGTCTTATGATCCAACAGACAAAACACCTTTAAATATGGTAGAGTTAATGGACAAACCACCTTGTCATGCTGTACATGTCTTATAAGCGCAAAGGGTTAAAATAAGTTTAATTTGTATAAATTATGTAATAAGAATTGATTAGAACCAGACACAGATACGTTAACGAGTAATTGTTATATACTTATAGCAATTACAACTGATACTGATTTCATATATTTTATGTGCATATCAACGGATGTTTGATATCACCGTATCAAATTAACAGTATTACTGTATTAGTTAATTTAGTTTTTCTGACGAATACAATGTACTAAAGATATTTTTCTTAGAATTTACATATACAGACACTACTTCAAATTCTAAATTTAGCTTCTTTTTTTGTTCTAATCAAGACGTGTTAATTGAGCAAATTTTAAAAGTAGAGTAATTTGTGATAGTGTCCAATTTTGGAGCTATTCAGTGGTAGATTTACCAGCAGCCTGAGTAGACTGGGGCCTAGGGCGGCAGATTTTTTTTTAGCTTTTTGAGATAAAGTAGGGGCGGTATTTTTCGCGGAGCCTAGAGCTTCATAAGTTACCAACTATTGCATTGGTAAAAGTAGAAAACAATGAAAGTAAATCTGAGAGTTGCCATGAGAGTAGATGCACACTCTATTGACTTATCGAAAACTTGCTCAGTTTTGATTACCGATGGGAGCTACCAGTTCTATAGCTGTTATGCAGAGCTGGGTTTATCTCTGTGGAGACCCCGCGGCATTTCACATGTGCTGACCCCTGAGTACTTAACATGTGGAGTGGAGGCCCCTAGTATAGGAAGGTCCCGAAATTTTCCAAATATTTCGGAAAATTAAGGTTAACGAGCAAAAAAAAAAAATGAAAAAATGCTTATCCATTTTAATCTATTCTTTTTTGAGAGATTTTGTGGGGAGTACCTGTATGTAAGTCTGGCTCTGCTCTTATGGTTTTTGAAGTACAATTTTTTTTTTAATAAGGCACCATACTCGTTAATGGGCTTGCTGAAAATAATGTATATAAAAAAACATAAATAAAAAATTCTCTAATTTTTTTTTAATTTTATCAATTTTGGGATACAAATATACATTTTTTTTATGAGCTATGTTCAATGAAAAACATTTTCCAGAATTATAAATTGGAACTTAATTTTATAGTTCCTTTTTTTATAAATTAGAATTTTCCTCTTCTTTTTACTGCGCTTTTTATATTATTCCCTATGCGAACAGGCAGAAGATCTAACTCAGTTCTACAAATATTCATAACATCAGTATAAACTCTAATGAATTCTATACCTGATATATTATTTTATAAATAAAAATTGTCTATTTTTTTTTATTTTTAGTAGATAAGTATGTCTTTGCAATAAAAAATTTTAAACGTGTTTTTCCCCTATGGGTAGAAATCTATGTACTTTCAAGTTTGCCACCTAACCCGCTTAGTATAAAATTTTTATGATCTGGCCCTTTCCAAAAAAAGTTTGCAGTTATTTGACCTTGTTTTAAAATATAGACTTCCCGCCAATTTTTTAACGGTCTACTTTTCATGATTTATTTTGGTAAAAATATTTTTATCCTTTCAATTTTTTTTAATATTCTTAAATTGTGTTACAAAAATGTTTAAGTTCTATATGGAATTATACGTAACTTACTAAAAATTAATATTAATATATATTATATTATTATTTACTTATAAAATTAACATTAATATTATATTATTATTTACTTAAAATTAATATTATATTATTATTTACTGTCCTTTAACTGGATTAAAATTGAATTTTTCCGCTATATTCAAATTCTCAGAAAAATATTACCTGAAACTATACATATAATTAATTATCTACAGTATGCACTTGCAAATTTCGGAAATAAAAAAAACATACGAATTGCATCCCGCGGTCACAGGATACATTTATCCTCACTGAAGGTCCCTAGTTTGCATTTCGGAATTCCCAACTTTATTGCAAGCAATATCAAGGATCTGTCATTTTTGCTGTTATTAATTAACTGATATTGAATCCCACAGGAACATTTAATAGGGATAAGATTACACCATGTGTTAACTCAGGGTAAATAGTGTCTCTCTGTGTACTAAATTTCATCGATTACGGTTTAGTAAGTTGGATGTGATTTAGCAGTTGATTTTGTTTCCACCGAGAACCCTCAATCGGCATAAAACTATCGTATGTATCGTATGTATTATTACTGCTATAGCATTCGCTATAAATTTTAATAGCCGTTTCAACACATTTTTATAATATAACTAGCTCTGACCCGCGACTTCGCCCGCATTGAGTTCGATCACCCTTCCTTGTTTTGTATCCCCCTTCTTCCTCAAGAGAACCTTCAATCGGAATAAAACTATCCTGTTATTAAAATTGTTACTATATGTGTTCATAGTAAATAGAAATATTAAATTTCATCAAATTCAGTTCAGTCATCCACAGGAACCTTTAATTAGGATAAAATTAGCCTATGCGTTAACTCAGGATTAATCGTGTCTGTGTACCAAATTTAGTCAAATTCGGTTTAATTATTTCGACGTGATTAAAAATAATTTCTTTTGTATCCCCTGGGAATCTTTAATCGGGAAAAATCTATCCTATGTGTTATTAAAATTCTTGCTGCATGTGCCCATAGCAAAGAGTGTCTCTATATTATATTTCATCGAGTTCGGTTCAATCATCCCACAGGAACCTTTAATCGGGATAAAATTATCCTATATGTTATCTTTTTGATTTTCGCTGGATCTAACACGCCTCCAGCCCCCAGAATTAACGTAGAGGGTTAAAATTTGGTGTGTTGATAGAGTTCATACCTAGATTGTGCTTTTTGGAGGTTTAAATATTTTACAAATTGCAATACATAAATATTAAGTAACTAGCCGTATGCCCGATGGGATTTCCCATTGACAACATCTTTTTATTAGGTACTCACTTTCTGCTCACTTTTAATGTTTTTCAAAAGCCTAAATCAATCAATCAATCAAGGGCCTTCCAGTTTACTATTTAAGGTCCTTTTTTAATATTTAAAAATAAAACACAAAGGCAATTGGCGGATAAGCATGGGTAGGAATGCTCTCGTACGAATTGTTTTGGCTTTTTTCCTGCTAACTGCTATCGGCACAAAATTGAAATGTACTGAGATTCAGCCCTCAAAAACTTAAAACCTTTTTTTAAAACCCGATCAGTCGGACACTCATCATCAAATTTGAAACCACCAAAATGACAAATCGCTTGTAGACTTTCAATCACATTTCGCTTGTAGACATTCAATACCGAAGATGTAGCGAAAAATTCGACTTCCGTGGTGGGGCCCCGCTGCTCACGGCGTTTTTTTTTAGTTAACTTCTATATAATTCCATATAGAACTTAAACATTTTTGTAACACAATTTAAAAATATTGACAAAATTGAAAGGATAAAAATATTTTTACCAAAATAAGTCATAAAATTAATTACAGTCTCTAAAAAGGTGATTTTTTTATTTTTTTTATTACACTTTTAAAATGTGAAGCCAACAGAAACTTTCAAACCCATATATTTATAGTATTTAAAATAACACAGCAAGGTAAAGTAACATAAAAGATTAGTATTCACTGAGTCGATGAGTTTCAAAACCATCTAATTGACGACTTTTTCAAAATTGAGCTATTTAGGAGGTTTATTATTCAGGAGGATAAACTGCACCAAAAAATACCAGCTAGACGGTGCAGAGTCAGTTTTTTTCCCTTTAATTTTAATGACAAAAATACGAAACTATTTC
This sequence comes from Brachynemurus nebulosus, assembly GCA_035578155.1. NCBI lineage: Eukaryota > Metazoa > Arthropoda > Insecta > Neuroptera > Myrmeleontidae > Brachynemurus > Brachynemurus nebulosus. The sequence continues at coordinate 1,557,220 of JAPWDM010000018.1, read as the reverse complement.
AAAAGTAGCCAATTGCAATATTTTCTTTTTGGAAAAACATGGAGTTGCAAGCAACACAAACTAGTTGCAAAACTATCTAATTACTTAGATAAAAATAGCGTCATTAGAAAAATCTGGAACAAAAGTAACTAGTTAAGTGGTCAATATGTAACACTGCAGAGCCTGCAGAGAATTCAATAATTGTATGTGATAATTTTATTACTCTCTTTTAAGAAAATATGTACTATTGAAATAACTAGAAAAAAATACAAGAAACTTGTGGAATTGTCAAATATAACAGACTGTGAATGTGTGCAGAATAAAATTGTGTGAAACATCGTGGTTCTGATTTGAGTTTTACTGTTAAATTATTGTAAAGAGACTTGTTTTATGGGAAAGTATTCTATTAACTTATAAGAAAATATCTTAGTTTTCATAGGTTATAATAAAAACGACGCTGTACGATGTAAATAGCTAGATTTATACGAATGTTGTTTTATTTAAAGCATATTGAAAGAATAATAAACTGTTGCGAAAGTGTCTAATTGTTAGTGTTACTGCTGCAAAAGTAGCTAATTAAAAAATCAACCGTTTCAAATCATCTAATTAAAGCAAACTGCTGCAAAAGTAGCTAATTATAATTTTTAATCGTTATTTGCTAATTATTGATGAGTGGTATTGTTGTTATTATTTCTTTATAAGAACTGTATGATTTTCCCTAAAAATTTAATGGTAAAAACCACATCAAAATCATTATTATAAGTGAGAAAAAAGATTTTTAGTTTTAGTTTAGAACATTTTTAGTTGCGTTAATTAGATGATTTTGAAACTCATCGACTCACTTATTTATTAGTAGGCTCGTTTTATTGAAATTTTAAAAAAATATCGCTATATTCAATTTTCACGAAGACAGTTTTCTTCAAAATTAGACATTACCTTGTTCAAATGTTGTAAGTAAATTTTTTTAAGTTTCAGGCTCGTGCTAAAGGTGATGGCATGACGCCATATCAAGGTCGAAAACGATGTTTTGGAGAATATAAATGTCCGAAATGTAAACGAAAGTGGATGTCTGGAAATTCGTGGGCGAATATGGGACAGGAATGTATTAAATGTCGAATAAATGTTTATCCTCATAAACAGGTTTGTTCTTAATTAACGCATATTGCTTGCTTAATTGAATACTGATTTAATATCCCTGTCGCACCATTGTATGTATAACGCAGTACTGTTATTTCCGATACTGTTGCTTATTAAAATTTTAAGTCTGTAAAGTTGAACCCGCAAACTTTATAGTCATTAGTGCTATGCTAATGTTGACTAGTGCTCGAATTTCACCGTCAGTGTTTTGTCATTGTGAAAAATAAGTACATTTGTAAAAACTGTTTAAAATCCTGCCTAATTTTAAAAAGTTAAATCGTTCACTAATTTTTTATTTTCTGCGCTGAAACAATTAATCTTAAATTTACAGTTTTTTTTTTTTATTTTTTAATTAAAAGGCTTTATTGGTTTCAAATAGAATTATATAGCCATTTATAGTTATAATATTAAAATACTTATAAAATTACCCTAACGACACCACAAAGATCAAAAGGGAATTGGATGTCGCTCCGGGGATATCAGAGCAGGAATGCAGACGCACAGTAGTCCCACGGTTCATAGGTATTTTATCGGGAGTAACACAAAAGGAAACTAACTTACATCTAATCAACTTAATAACTAATTAAATTTACAGTTAACAATTAAGTTTAATTTTATTACCTAAAAGCAGTAATTGAATTCAATACATTTTCGGCTCTAAAATCCGAACCGATTGCAACTAAAGTTGCAATGCAAGCACTAACATAGCACTAACGACTATAAAATTTTCGTCGTTAGTATTGGAATAAGGAGCAGGGGCAACTTCCAAGACCTTAAAATCTTTTACTGCATACAACATTTAGCGATTATTGAATTACGTAGGTTTCAGTTAAAAGGAAAACAATAGCAGTAAATTATTTGATAATACATTTTCTTCTTTTTCTAGCGCCCGCTGGAGAAGCCAGATGGCCTTGATGTCTCCGATCAATCGAAGGTACATCCACAACATTTGTGTGAAAAGTGCCGATCCTTAGGATTTTATTGCCGACGAATGCAATAAAAAAACGAACGAAATATTTTAAAATGAAACAAAAAAATACTTATTTTAGATTTATTATAACTACCATTTATTATATTTCATTATTTTTATAATTTAAAACCAAAAATTTTTATTTTACAATTTTGGTAATTTTGTTATTATTTTTTTCATATCATTATTTTATTCCTTATTACATAATTTCAGTCATTACATATCAGTTGATACTTAATAATGATAGATTATTTATATAACAGGTTTTAAAGATATGAATTTTTTTTATTTTATTAAACTTTTTTAAAAATACTGAAATATTTCTTTTCTTTTTGTATATAATTTGTAAAGACAAAGACGATTATTTGTTATTTATGTACGAGCGAAAAGTTTATTGCAAAAATGATATTTTTTGCAAGAAATGATATATAAAAGATATTTTTTATTCCTAAGCATTCATTTTCCAAACAGAGTAAATATCTAGTTAACTGAAAGAGGTTTTTGTATTTCGATTTTACTTTCCTTTTTTTTTATTTTAAAGGAACAGCTTTTGTACGTTATTTTTTTGTAATGAACTTTTTTATGTGTACATGTTCTACATATATGAAATTTTATCTTTTTTTATTAATATTGTAAAAGAGATTATATGTACAAGATGTTTATCAAATGTTATATTGATTAATAAATATAATTTTTTTAATAAAATTAGTTCTTTTTTATTCTAATTAAATATATAGTTCAGAGTATTTTTTTTTTCTTGTTATTCGAAATATTCATTCAGTAGCTGCCACCTATTCACTATTTCACTCGCCTAAAATTACATATTTCAATTTAGAGTCAAATTATTGGGTAAATTTTAAATTAGATATTCGGAAATTCTGTACATAATCAATTAATTATTTTGCCTGGCCCTGCTTGTCAAACGACCTTAAAGTAACCATATTCATATTTCGAAAACATGGCTAATTACCGCACCGTCATGTAGATCTCATGTTAATAGTTTTAGAAGTATTTCTATTTTAGCCCTTTCTTGGGACGTTAAGATCCTGGGGGACAATTTTATTTCACTTTAATTTTTTCCAGAGCTTTTAACAATATTTGAACAAAATTTTGTCAAAAATTCCTTCAACTTTTTAATTTGGAATTTATTTGATGTCACCGATGAACAAATTCTGACCACATGTTCATTTAAATTTGATGTTCTGAAATTTTATACAAAATCAATTTCTTATAGTACATAGCTTGGCTCGCTCAACGACTCGACTTATTCATATTTCAATAACATAACTTACTTTGATAATGGCATTCGTTTGATGGCACTCGTGTTCGTCGGATACGAAAGCTTAAAAACTTAGGATGTATAAGTCTAAGTTTTTCAGTAGAAAAATTCGACTAAAAAAATATTTTAAATGGATCGATTTTGAAAATTTTTTCACTAATAATGACTAATGTTAGAAAGTTAAACAATTTTAAATGGATTTAAGGTATCTTATGTGAAATCCGTCAAGGTTGTGGGGACCTAAATACGCCAAAAATTAATTACTAAGTTAAAGTATTTGAATTAATTAAGTAATTAAATGATGTCCGCAAGAACCTTACGGACTGCCATAAGTTATATGAGATCCCAAGGACCCTTTTCTTACTATTAGAGTACTAAAATTATTTTAGATGAATAAAGATTATGTTGTATGAGTTCCGTCAGAGTTTACTGATCCCACAATTGTAAAAAATAAGCTAACCGACCAATTTTGAAAATTTTTTCATTGTTACAGCCAAACTATTTTAGATCGATATAGATTACGTTATGTACGGTCCGCTAGGGTCCATAGGACCCAAAAGTGTCAAAAATAAACTAACCGACCAATTTTGAAAATTTTTTCACTGATGGGGAGCTAAGCTATTTTAGATTGATATAGATTACGTTATGTAAGATCCGCCAGGGTCCATGGGTCAAAAATGAAATAAGTGACCGATTTTGAACATTTTTTCACTGCTACAGAGGTAAACTATTTTAGATGGGTATAGCTTATATGTTGTATGAGGTCGGACAGGGTCTTAAAAGCGCCAAAAATAAACTAATCGACCGATTTTGACAATTTTTTTCACTGTTAGAGAGTTAAACTATTTTAGATAGATATAGCTTACGTTATGTAAGGTCCGACAGCGTCAGTGGGACCCAAAATTGTCAAAAATAAAATAACGGACCGATTTTGAAAATTTTTTCACTATTACAGAGGTAGACTATTTTAGATAGGTACAGGTTGTGTTATCTGAGATCCACAACTGTCCTGTAAATGCAAATGCGGCGTAGAATGCTACACAACAGGTTTTGAAAATACTTTTACTGTCAGAAAGATAAAATATCAAAATATCCTCTCTCTCTCTCTCTCTCTCTCTCTATATATATATATATATATATATATATATATATATATATATATATATATATATATATATATATATATATATATATATATAGGGTGTTAGTGAATATGTGCGGGTGATTGCTGAGGCTTTTTTATGTAAAAAAGTTCATATCAACCCATGTCCGAAAACGCTTAGTTTCCAAGATACAGAGTGTTCAGTTTCTCGTCTTTTTTAAATATTTTCTTAAATATTTCAAAAACGTTTTCAGATATTCACATTAAATTTGGGATACGCTACAACAGGATAAATACCCATATTCTGAAGTAGACAGAATATTTCAATTCTAACCAGTGGCGTCCGTACGGCCATATGATTGAAGAAAAAAAAGGGACGTCAATGATTTTTTCGTTTAAAAATGTTTTTTTAAATGTTCTATAAATTGTTGACAAAAATGACCTCTTAGTATTTTGTCGTACATGTGTCCGTTTTCAAGATAAAAAACAATTTTCAATTACTGTTCTTACTACAAAACCGGTTTCGGTTCTCGTATTAACTGCTGAGGTCATTTTATGAAAAAGTCTTACCAACAAAAAGGTGAAGACGCTTCATTTCTACAGTATGACCACATAATTTGTTTTTAATTTAATATAGAAAAATATTTTTAAAAAACAAGAAACGGGACACTCTGTATATTGGAAACTAAGCGCTTTCGGACCTGGGTTTATATAAACTTTTTTACATAAAAAAACCTCAGCAATCACCCATTAAAATTTTTCGCACTTATTCACTAACACCATATATATATATATATATATATATATATATATATATATATATATATATATATATATATATATATATATATATATATATATATATATATATATATATATTAGTGATGTTATTGATGCAGATCCGAAAACGCCAGAAATAAGCTATCGAAACGATTCTGAAAATTTTCTCACTGCTAGCGAACTAAATTATTTTAGATGGATACAACTATGCTGCACAAAGTCCGTTCGGGTTCTTGGGTCCCAAAAATACCGCAACTAATTACCCAGCCGATTTAAAAAATTCTTTTACTCTTAGAAAGCTAAACTATTTTAAATGGGTACAGGTCTTACAAGGAAAGGTATCCAACTCTATCTCTCAAAAATCTTGAAACTTTGGTGGATTGTAGATCTTACTAAAAGTAATCACGAGCCATATTCCGTTTGTGCCCATAAGCGGTTTAAGGGAGCGAAATTCACCCCTGAAAATTTAAGTTTTTTTCAATTTTCTTAAATATTCCAACCCCTAATTTTATCAGGTGTATTTTGGTAAAAGAGGAGGTTTTTATGTGTAAATAAAAAAATTTTTAATTAATATATTTTATATCACACCAGCTTATTTCTTTTTGCATAAATACACCCTTTGCTAATATTAACTTGAGAAAAATTTTAACTTTTTGATTTAACAATGAGCAAAAATATGGTCAGAAGATCTCATATTTCAGTAATGAATTGTTACAAACTTTCAATATATTTTAAAGTAAATAGTTTAGAAAGAAAAAATACACTGCAATCCCCCCTCCCATGCCTTACTGATATCTATACAAATCTTATTTATTTATTTACTTATTTATTTATTTTTAAGTATCTATACAATTTTCAATATTTTAACCTCTGCATATCTATGGATTTCGACTCTGGAAACAACTCATCAGAGTATTTTCAGATAATGTAATTCTAAATGAGTATGATATTGATTTGCATCGCCGTAACAATATTCTCTAGTTCGCAATAAGTTTTCGTCGCGTCGCTTCGTTTTCAAAATTTGTTCAAGTATGAATGGTATAAAAATGGATATGTTGACTAACCACCAGAAAGATTTGAAAATCCTGTAACATATCGCTTTTTCAAAGAAGAAAGAAGCACCAAGGTGTAGTGTATGTGGTAACTCCGATTTTATAATATGTGCTTGGTGTGGACAGTAGCGTAGCTAGGTGTGGGTGGTGTGGGGCCACGCCCACGGCCTCACATTTGAAGTGGCTGTTTTTCGTTTTTTTTTTTTTAAATTAAAGGGGCCCTTGCAAAAATTATCTTTCCCCCGCCCCATTTTCATCTTGCGACGCCACTTGGTGTGGACAATATTTTTGTTTTGAACATTCTTATGAACAATATTATTATTGTGTAGATTACAAATCTTCAAATATTGGAAATTGTATCGATAAATAAAAATAGGTAAATAAGTAAATAAATGAATAAGATTTGTATTGATATTAGTAAAGCATGGATGGGGGTGGGGGTGCAGTGTATTTTTCTTTCTAAACTATGTACTTTAAAGTATATCGTAAGTATGTAACAATTCATTACTAAATACGAGATTTTTTGACCAAATTTTTGCTCATTATTAAATCAAAAAGTTAAAATTTTTTCCAAGTTAATTTTAGCAAAGGGTGTATTTATGCAAAAATAAATAAACTGGTGTGATGTAAAATATACAGCTGAACTCTTTTTTATGCGATCTTTTTTTGTGCGGTTTTTTTGTGTGATTTTTTTATGCGATGTTTTTTATGCGGTTTTTAAAAAATATGAATGAAAATCAAGGAGGAAGCTTAACAGTAGGAAGCTTAAATATTTACTGTAATAACTTTCTTTGATAAAAATAATTTTCAACGACTTTTAAGCATTTAATCAATACATTGCATAAGAACATAAGTTATTGCATCATTTAATTTTTTTTACAGATGTATTTTTCAAAATTTTTATAATATTATAAAAAGGAAATAAAATGTTCTTATGTGTAAATTAAGGCTTTATCTTGTTTAGAAAAGCAATTTCTATTGAAATTTTGAGGTTTTGAGCGTTTTGAGTTATGAATTGTCGATGAAACTTTTTTATGCGGTTCCGGTCGACCGCATAAAAAAAGTTTTTTTACAATGTGGACGGAACTAATCTTTTTATAGCTATTTATGATATTTTTGAATATATTTTTTTCTGTGCCATTTTTTTATGCGGTCCCATCCACCGCACAAAAAAGGATCAGCTGTATTGATTAAAACTTCTGTTATTTTCACATAACAGTCTCCTCTTTTACCAAAAAGTACCTGATAAAATTAGGGGTTGGAAGTGGGGGATGAAACTCCAATGATTTTATAACTTTAATTTTGGTATCATAATAAAGATCTTAAAGTACCATTTACAAATATATAGTTTCCCTACCAAAGCTCTTACCATTTCTAAGATATTTAAGAAAATTGAAAAAGACTCAAATTTTCAGGGGTGAATTTCACCCCCTTAAACCGCTTATGGGCACGAACGAAATATGGCTCGTGGTTACCTTTAGTAAGATCTACAATCCACCAAAGTTTCAAAAATTTTTGAGAGATACAGTTGGATACCTTTCATTGTTAGATGAGATCCGCCAGTGCCTAATATATAGAAATTCGCTATGTCATGTAGATGCTGCGACAGGGGTATTCTTTTTGCTCGTCAAATATTTTCTAAGAGGAAGTTTGAAAGAAGTGAGAAAAATTAAGATTTTTTTCTTTTCAAACAAAAGGTAGGGGCGGAATTTTTGAAGGTGACTATAGGGCGGCACTCAGGGTTAATCCGGCTTTAATGCATTATTTTCATATGCAACTGTTAACTGAGACTGTATATATACATGTGGGGTATTACAATGGAGAATATCACTTAATGAAGAAATAATCAGAACATCACAAACACTGTTGGACGTCTCTCTAAAAGACAACTTTTTTTTTTATGTACGCTGCAATTACGTTTGTTCGGAGAACTGGAATCTGTTAGTAAGTGTTATTGGTTGTCTACATTTATGAGTATCCATGAAAAATAAAAAAATAATATGGGTCGGTTGAAAAAGATTGAATTGGTACAGTTAGAAGACAATAAAATTAAAATCTATAAAATCAGTACAGTTAAAATAAAAAAATTATTTTTTCCTACTGTCTTGGGGGTCCTCAGTATGCCCGTGGCCCGCTCGAAACGCGGGCCGTGCGGGCTCGCTATCGTAGCAACTGCATAAAGAATAATACTATTAATTTTCATAATGGTCGGTTTCAAATGAATTTTCAGTATGATCAAAAAGTCATTCTGAAAAAAAAAACGCGTTTAAAAAAAAAATTCTCGAAACTAGAAATTTAAGAAAGTTTGCAATAATGCAAAGTGCTCACCGATTAATCCTTCTTCTTCCTTATAGGCTTTGTAAATAAAGCGACTATCTGAGGTAGTACTCAACCCTCCCGGCTGTGCGCTCGAGCCTGTAGCTTGTACTCGATGGGCGCTCGGTTCTGTGCTCAAAAAATTTAAACCAATGCGAATTTTTCTTTGAAATTTTGACAGCGTATTGGATAGTTAAGTTAACGATTTATGTAATTAAAGACAAATCGATTTTTTTGAACCTCCTAATATGGTTTCCCCCCTTAATAAGACCTGGCTTTTATTTTTTATATAAAAAAAAAACATCTAAAAATTTAATTCAAAATATTTCAGAAATCAATAACTTTAAAAAGGCATTGGGAAATTACCAAGCATAACGCGTTGTTAAAATATATACGTTGTATGTATCAATTATTTTTATAAAATAAATAAGATTGTAAAATATCAACAAACATAATAAACATTTTCATCAGCGGTTAATTTAAAAATCGATTATAATCTAAGCCTGTTGTTTAATGTTGCTAAGGAACTGTTTTAGAAACATGTTATTTTGCATGTTCTAAATAAAAATATTAATAATGTTGTAGTAACCAACTTTATTTATTATAGAATATTATAGAATAATTATTAAATTTCATTATCTTTTACTGTTAATAATTTTCTTTAATTAAAATCAAAATGTCAGCTGAAATGATGTCAAATAAAATTCAAAATACAACAAAGGAAATTGAAGAGAAAAAAGCAAACGAAAGAAAAAAGAATTTATTGTATTTAATCGCCAATTATTTAAAAGAAAATGGTTTTATAAACACGTCGGATGTTTTTATGGCTGAAGCACAATTATCTGATACTATTGATGTATGTGACAATATTGATTTGGATATTATTTTACAAGAATTTACAAACTACTATTTTATAAAATTTAAAAAGTACCCAAAAATTACTAAAAAACTGCCAAATTCAGGGGAGTTAATTAAAACACAAAACAAAATAAATGCAGCAACAAAAACATCTACTAAACCAGCGAATATCAAAAAAGTTGAAAGAGCTCCAGAAAAAAACGAATTACTATCAATTACAGTTAAACCTCTTCTACAACAAAATGGTAGTGGCGATCAAGATGCGGTTACCAATCAAAGTCAAGATTTTGAAGAACATGGTTTTCGTCCACTCTACAATTTTACTGGATTTAACAGTGAATGGAAAGAACTGGCGGATATAATTACACGTGATATTATTTATAAAGATCTTCAAGTGAAATGGGATGACATTAAGGGTTTAGATGATGCTAAATCATTACTAAAAGAAGCGGTATTGTATCCTTTAAAATATCCTAAGCTATTCTCTAAAATACCTGTACCATGGAAAGGCATTTTAATGTACGGACCTCCAGGCACCGGCAAAACATTTCTTGCCAAAGCTTTAGCAAGTCAGTGTCAAAAAAGTACATTTTTTAATATATCAGCAAGTAGTCTAATTAGCAAATGGCGTGGAGAATCTGAAAAGTTAGTACGCGTGTTATTTGAATTAGCAAAATATCAACAACCGTCCACTATTTTTATTGACGAAATTGACGCATTAGGTTCAAAGCGCGATGAACACCAACATGAAGCTTCAAGACGATTTAAGAGTGAATTATTGGTACAAATGGATGGTCTGAATTCAAATTCAGAACACGTTTTTTTATTAGCAACATCAAATTTACCTTGGGAAATTGATACGGCAATATTACGTCGATTTGAAAAACGAATTTTAATTGATTTTCCATCTTTTCCAGCACGATGTGATATTTTCAAGCATTATTTAAATGAATTGTCACAAACAAATGGAATTTCTAGTGATGATTACGAAAACTTTGCTAAATGTACCGTGGGTTATACGGGTTCTGATATAAAAATGATATGTAAAGAAGCATCGATTATTCCTATACGTCGAGAGATATCAAAAAATAAAAGCGATGCGCTGGATATTTCAAATTCAGTAGTAAGACCAATAAATGCTGATGACGTTTTAACTGCTATACGAAATACTAAACCTTCTACTAAGAACTTAAATGAAAAATATCAAAAATGGCATAGAGAATTTGGTTGTGTTTAATATAGTAAACTGTTACTAACTAACAAGGAATGTCACGGGGGCGTACCACTCCGATTTTGTTTATTCTTCGATATGTTGAATATCGAAAATTAAGAGACACGTATTTTTTTCTAGCGGCTGTAAAGCGGTTTGAAGGGGTGAAATCAGCGTTTAAAAATTTTTACCCTAATTTTTGAAGGCTGATTTTACCCCTTCAAACCGTTTTACAGCTGCTAGAAAAAAATACGTGTCTCTTAATTTTCGACGTTTTACAACAGCGGTTCTCAGCCCGGGTGGCGCGCCCTCCTGGGGGGGGCGTGGAAGAATTCCAGGGGAGGCGTCAACAAATTAAAAAAATTAAATAAGTTTGTAGTTTTTGAAACAGTTGTTTTGCATGTATATTTACAACAACAAAAATTTGAATTTGATGCTGGACACAAACACACAATCATTGAAATTTCTTTATAGCTATTAACTCAATAAAATGTAAGTGAGCGTCCGGCCAGGCGTGAGAAACTAGCTGACTTGTGAGTTTTTCGATGATTTGTGTAATAAAAATTTGTATTTGAAGAAATATAATTTTATATTTCTTACCAGAGTATGTCTAACCTAAGGTCAAAGTCATTTTACTCAAACATAATGTAAGTAAATTTATTATATATAAGTCTAAATTAACTTAATCCGTAAAGGGTGGCGTGACTTCACACCAAAGTATGAAGGGGGGCTCAGAGTCTGAAAGGTTGAGAACCCCTGTTCTACAACATATCGAAGAATAAACAAAATCGGAGGGGTACACCCTCGTGACATTCCTTGTAAGTAAAATTCACTAAATGATTTAAAATAGGGAATATGGATGTAATTTAAATAATTTTTTTTCACATATTTTATTAGTATAAGTATGTATTTATTTTTAATTTGAAGACCAGTTTTTAAATTTATGTATAACTACACCTACTATTAAATTTAGTAATTATTAAAAATTCAACGGATTTTATATGTATTAAGGTGGGTGGACCATGGAAGGCCACTCTAACGATTGTACATGTTTTATTCGTTTATTTACTTGATAAATGAAGGAAACAAATTATTAAGTAATACTTTGTTTTATTGTGTACCATATAAATCACTTTTTTTAACCTAGCTTTAATCACTATTGATTAAACTTAAGTTTTCTTAAGCTCTTCCAAATGGCCTTGCAAGGAACACGGCTCCAAACAAGGCCAATATTATACATCAGTCGTTCAACTAAAAAATAGAGTTGTAACAATTAATATATCCGCTTTTACTAAAACTACATAATAACCTCCTTCATTTGAGTGAAACATTAAATGCTCAATATATTTTATCATCTATAAAAAAACTTAACGAACATTACTTGAACACCATCGTATAACTAAGAATATATTAATGGAAATTATTTAAAAATAGTAGTAATGAGCATTATATTGATATCAAATAACTTGCCAATGCGTTTTATAATGAAATTAAAAATATTTTCTTTTTACCTAAAATGGCCTTCTTATGGGTCTGTTCTTTGTAAGGCCACAATGTTCCAAAGAAGGCCAAACTAACAATTATCTGTGACTTTTTGATATTAATTATCATAAAATAATAGACACTGACTGAGTACTGTAGTTATCACAAACTTGTCATGGCACATAGTCAGTCTTCTAGTCAGGAATGTTTAAAATCAACGTTCGGATGTTCACGGTTTGTAGATGTTCCTTGTAAGGCCCATGTACCCTAGCAAGGCCAACCGTCAACTTTTTGATTGGCCTTATAAGGAACCACCGGCTTTCCTAGGAACACTAACAATATTTTAACTTAAATCGAGGCAAAACTATTTTTTTTTCCTTTAGTACCATAAACATATCCTTATACGACAATTCACAGTACAAAAATATGAGATAATAATAGGTTATTTAACTAAAAACTTACGTTTTGTTGTGCGCGCGAATAACAATTGTAACGTTGACGACCGAACTCTACGAAGCGTGAGATCGCATTGTCGTAATAGCGACGCGAGGGACTCGTCACCGCGTCTGTGGTCTTGAGTTTAATGGATCTTAGTGTATGTAGAAGGAATATGTCTTTACATGTCAATAACTACGACTTTTTAATAGTTGGCCTTCTAAAGGGCATGGCCTTCCATGGTACACCCACCTTATATTCTGAATTTTTTGTATAAAACTATATTTTGATTTTTATTACAATGAAAACTAAAATAAACATTTACCTTTTCATATATTATATATATTTTCGTTGTAATTAATTTACAAGTAAAAATCATTAATCACTTTTACGTAAAATTTTTATATTTTGTTTTATATTGCAAAAAGAAGATATTACAAAGAAAATGTCAGTTCGTTCATACACAATTTTATTTCTTTACAAAATTATGGATGACATTGATTTCCGTATTTTATGTAATCATCGCGTGTTCAATGAATTATTTTAGTGAATAATTTAAAAGTGTAATAATTTTCTTTGCTATACATCTTTCTAAATACAGTCGACTCTCGTTAATTCAAACCTGCGATAATTCAAACCTCTCTATAATTCAGAGTTATCACGAGTTCCCTACAAAATCTTTTTATATTTCGAACTAAATCAATACATTTTTATGCTCTTGGTAATTCGAACGAAAAAATCATTGCTACGTAACAAAACGACGCGTTAATTCGAATTCACCGGCGTCAATCACTCGACAATTCAAAGTTGCAGAGAGAACGAGACAGAAAGATTGTAAGTACATTTTGACTGATTTTGAATACAGTGTACATTTTGATTCATTTTGAACCATTTGAACCATTTGCTATTTCAAACAGTCGATAATTCGTAATATTTTAAGAGTCCCTCGATTTCGAATTAACGAGAGTCGACTGTATAAATCATAAGAATATTTCACAATGACTGCAAATAATTCATAATTATAAATCAATAGAGACAACCTATTATTAAATGATTTTTGTTTAATTTATTGCACTTGCTTGTTTATGGAACTTCGAAATCAGAAGTACTTTTTTATAATTCGAAATTGTGTTAACAGAGCTATGGTGATAAAACTGAATCTGATGGTTAGAAAATATTTTCTCAAAAGTAACATTATATAATAATTATCTAATCGTTCTGTCTAAAGATAAGCATAGACCCTCTGAATGCTTAAATACCCCTGTCGCCTGGCCCGACGAGAGGGTGGAATAGCCGGGGTTAGAGCCCCGGAGCCTGGGCTTGAGGAGTTTTTTTAAGTTTTTTTTTGCTCATTACTTATTTTTTTGGGAGGGAAATTTTAAAAAATGCGGTTTATGCCTGGGGCCCGTCATTTCTCTCCGCGGCCCTGCCTGTCGCAGCATCCTGCATAACATAGCGAATTCCCGTCTATAAAAATTCGTTTTCTCGGACACCAGTTTACATAGAATGATGGTTTAAAAACCTTTTTATGTAATTTTTTTTCCTCTCACTGAAAACACTCACTTCCCCAGTCCCGACGTGTTTCCATTTGAGAATAAGTACTACCAAGTACTACAAGTACTACATAATATATATATATATATATATTATGTAGTACTTGTAGTACTTGGTAGTACTTATTCTCAAATGGAAACACGTCGGGACTGGGGAAGTGAGTGTTTTCATTTGAGAATCACCAGTGTCGGTTGATGAAATTTAATAACAAGGAAATACATAGAAACTACATATTATGTATAAAATAAAATTTTATAGTTTAAATTACTTAATACGGTGACTCCAATTTTACATAGTGACGTCAGCGACTTGAATATGCTATATAAATGATGCGACGCAAAATGAAAATTATTAAGCTTATTTTAAAAACGATCGAAAAACCCACTTTATAACTGAGTTGAATATTGGAAAAGATTCTAGAATATTCTATTCAAAAGCTAACAAAGATATCGAAGATCCATTTCACCATGTAATCAGTCATCGAGAAAATTTCCAGAACATTCTATTTGAAAACTTGCAATGGTATTAGAAAACCGACTTCACCATTTGATTAGTCATTCAATATAAGGCTAAATAATGAAATTTGACAAAAATTCTAGAATATTCTACCTGTCAACTAGCAGAGATTTTGAAAAACCGATTGTTCCATTGGATTGATCACCAAAAAAGAAACCAAAAACCACATTTTGGCAAAAGTTTCAGAATATTCTATTCTTCAACTACCAAAGATATTTAGATATCGATTGCATCATTCGTTTAGACAACAAACAGACAAAATAACACATTTAGAAAAGAGTTCTAGAATATTCTATTCTTCAGCTAACAAATATATCGAAAAACAGATTGCACCATCGGATTGATGATTGAAAAAGGGATCAAATAACACCTTTGGAGAACTGTTGCAGAATATTTTATTTGGCAACCAAAAAAGTTATCGAAAATCGACCTCTAGAACTTTTGTTTAAATACGCTCGATGTCCTCTTTCCTGATGACCAATTCATTGATGAAGTCTGTTTTTCAGTTTCTTTATTGGTTGACGAATAGAATGTTCTAGAACATTTGCTAAATTATGGTACCGGTTTTTTTTTTCGATGACAAATTTAATAGTGTAATCGGTTTTCCTATATATTTGCTAGTTTACGAATAGAATATTCCAAAATATTTGCGTAGTTTCACTATTTGAACTCTTTTTCGATGACCAATCCAACTATGAAGTCGGTTTTTTGGTTTCTTTACTAGCAGACGGATAGAATATTCTAGAACAATAGTTAAAATGTGATATTTGATCTCTTTTTCAGTGATCAATCCAGTAGTGCAATCCGTTTTTCGATATCTTGCTAGTTAACGAATAGAATATTCCAGAACTGTTGTCAGCTTCTACTATTTGACGTCAATTACAATGATTAGTAAATTGGTGAAATCGGTTTTTTAACATCTTTACTGGTTAGTGGTTTCCGAATAGAATGCTCTGGAATTATGTGCTTAATTATTCCTTTCGATACCTAAATTTGTAAACATACAGGTATTTTAGGTATTTGAATGTTATCATATTTTCAAAATGGGCAACCTACTTCTCAAAAAGAAAAATAATTATTTCAATTTGACACTACGTTATACAGTGTTTTAGTACAAAAACATTGTTGTGATTTATGTAATTTCCATTTTTTTATTAATAAACATTTAAATTTCCAAATTACCATATCTTTATTATATTAAAAATATTTCAAGTAATAATTTAAGTCTGTGGGTTGCAATGACCACAGTAAACTTTTGTGGTACCGCTCCTGCTTAGTGCAACAGCCACAGCCATTAGAGGCGAAGTGATGACATATCAGTGTTTAAGTGTGGTTTGGGTAGCTCGCGTTTCCATTTGGGAGTGTTTCTATTTTAGTCCCGAGAGGAATTCGCTAAAAGTAGTTCGATATAGGTGTTTGTATTTAACTAAGGACTTGTAAAAGACTTGTTTTTGCTATTTTACTCGTTTAAGAAAGACATATTCACAAAAATATGCATGTAGTATCGATTACAACTCACCGCATATTTTTTCATTAAAATTCATAGTGATTGAAAAATTATCAAATTAGATAGGCTGGGACTCGAATCCAAGCCAAGCGCTAGCCAACTTGGTTGCTAGCCCAGCGCCTTTACCGATTAGGCCACCGAACCATTTGTTCGATAATGAATTGGTCATACATACTAAAGAAAATCGAGTTTTCAAGTATTAGCTTAGCTGGACATTAAGAGGACATATGAATATATGTATAACGAAATAATATTAACGTGTCTTTAAATATGAGCTTAATTTTCCATACTTTAATAATACTTCCCAGGTATCAAGGGCGCCCATACCCGGGGGCAGGGGGGTAATGTCCCTCTCTTAGCTTCCAGGGAAATGTTTATTTTTGATTTTTAATTGAATCATGTTTGGGGAAAATTTCAAAGATAATGTAATAAATACTGAGGGTGTAGGTGGTTTGGTGGTTCCCTTTATGTTCCCACCGCTGCCACCAAATGTAAAGTACTGAGAATGTAGGTGGCTTGGTGGTTGTTTTGAACTATCCCACCGCTGCCACCAGTTGTAAAGTACTGACGTAGGTGGCTTGGTCGTTCCCTTTATGATACCACTGGTGTCACCAAAATCACCAAATGTATAATATTGCGGGTTGGTAGCGGAAAAGGTGGTAGTTGAGGCCGAAGTTAAAGTTAAAAAATGTTTTTAGGTATTAAATTAATAGTACCGTGCAATTAGACCCAAACCTCAACATCCAAAGTAACAGTTTCACACCAACTCCAAATTGTTCTATACAGTCCACATATTGTTTGGTAAAAAGTTACACCGTTTTGAGCGTCGGGTTTTGGGGGAAGGAGGGGAGAAGTAGGCAAATTAACGGGTTTCGTCAGTTTTTTTTTAAAATATTCCGAAAACTAGGTAGTTTAACGCAAAAAGTGCCTATACAAAAATAATCTACATTAAATTACGAACAAAAATAGTCCTATGCACAATTTTACTGAAGTGAAGAGTTCCAGAGTTATGGAGGGTGTAAAAGTAGCAATTTTTAGTATTTTTAAATTTTTTGGAAAAAATATGACACATTATCACTAAGGAAACTAATTTTTCTTATACAGGATTGTGTTTTGTAAAAGGAAATTGCGATTAGTCCTCTTCAAACATAACACCCTCCTCTTCTAAATCTTCGTCTATGACGGTCGTATCCCTGTTATCACGTCCTAGCCCTGAGCAATTACCGCATATGTTTGAGCAGTTTAGACCACTCTTTCTGCACTCGCAGTTACGGACGCATTCGTCTTTGGAAGCGCACACTATGAGGGAAAGTAATTCCTCGGGAGCTACAGGACGCGCTGTTGTAATTGGTCTTAGGTGTTCGTCGATCTTCTTCCACCCCCACTCGAGCGGATTCTTCTTCTCATTCAGCCACTGCTGCACCTGGTAATAGGTGCAGCAAAAAGGCTAAAAATACTAGAAATTGATACTTTTACACCCTTCGTAACTTTGGAACTGTTCACTTTAGCAAGATTATGCACAGGACCATTTTTGTTCACAATTTAATGTAGATTATTTTTGTATATGACACCTTTTTACGCTAAACCCCACAATTTCCGAAATATTTAAAAAAAAACTGATGAAATCCGTTAATTTGCCTACTTCTACCCCCCTCCCCCCAAAACCCGACGCTCAAAATGGTGTAACTTTTTGCCAACAATTTGGAGATGGAATGAAACTGTTACTTTGGATGTTAAGGTTAGGCCGTTTTTTTGAATAACTGCACCGTACTATAATACAATATTTAACAACTAACAATAAATTATATGGTTTTTTATAAAATAAAAATTACAATATTGGTTAGTTTAAATTACAATACAATGGTTAGTTTAAATTATAACTTAAAATTATATTTGGGTGATTCTACTTTTTAGGTCCTTCAAAAAATTAAAGTTGTCTCCACAATAAGGAGGGTTAAAACTATATACAGAATGAAAATACTGTCATTTATTTTATTTAAATAAAATTAATAACTCCTATTTGGATGATCTACCTACATTTACTTTAATTTTTGATTTAATTTTTTTTTTTTTATAAAAATGGTGTCAAACTTTTATTGCAGTTCTAAAACGCATGTGGTCCCTATTACATATTGCTTGGAACTATAACGTTTTTTAAAAATAAGTTTACTGAAACCACACAATTTTATAAATAAAAAAGAGAGTTAAATTGTTACGCATGGTAATTAGAAAGTTAAAATTTATTTATCTGCAGAATTATTTTTTTTTTTTGGCGGGACGAAAAATTGTCGCGAAAATTTGAGTATCCTTCGTCACGACTGCCAAATATTGCTATAAGTTTAAAAAAAATAGGTCAAAGGGTCATGTTTTTTTCGTAAAATGGAACGCCAAAGACCATAGAACATACAGCGAAAGTCAAATCAACTGATTGACATAGAGAGCTTGTTATTTTTTTAGATCAAGCAAGAAAACCGGCTGCGTGTGTTTATTGAACGTATCCTTCGTCACGGCTTTTTCTGGTTAACGAATTTGATAACGTTTTTACGTAAATATTATTTGTAATAATGTAAGCTTTACGATAAACTCAAGTTTTCGAACTAAATGATCACTGTTCACGATTAATAACGATTTTGTTGGAAAATTGTCTCTTTCATCACGGAAGTATCCTTCGTCACGGTAGAATGTGACGATGGGAAACATGAAAGTGGCGAAGGATACGATAATAAAATAAGTATATATTTATTATATCAGTGTTTGTATATCAACTAAATTTTTTAGTTAATCAAGTTGATTAATTTGGTCAACTTTCCTAACCAATTTTTTTATATCATAAAACACAAAACAACACACACTCTTCAATTTTTCGCAAATCAGACAAAAAAGACCAACTTTTTTTTAAAATTTTTTTTAATTGGCATTAGGAGAACGTAATATAAATACTATTTAAATAATAATTTTAATTTTATTATTTAAATTTAATTTAAACATTTTTTTCTGTCTGGATTCAGTAATCCAAAAAAAAATATTGGTTTTAATATGAAACCGAGCTGCTGGTCTGCAGATACCGAATCTATGATAATTTTCCTACATTCTAGTCGCATGAAATCTACGAAATGGCTCTGTCAATTTTTTTTTCTGGTTGAGACCTAAAAACTAGAACCACCCATTTACAGGTTGATATTTATATTTAATTAGACTATTAATACCTATATTAGTTAAATGTTCTAAATTCAAATTTTTAAAATTAAGTGTTTCTATTAATAGACAAGGATACGAACAATACGATATACATCTTTTTCCTGCACTTTTTAAAAATTTATATTTTGGAAACTTCCTAATAAACCACGGTAAGTTATTAATTTTTATTTTACTTAATGATTTATCACTAAATTATGCATTCGCTACGAGTTCGGCTGTAGTTCTGACTTTTCATTTTTTGATTCATAACAAAAAGGTTTCATACCATTCATACTAAACGAATTACTTTTTGTATTGCCCTATTTGATGTCTGACAAGGAAAAACTTTCTGCTGTCTTATTCTAATTTTCAAAAACTTTCAATAATTATTTATTTGTATTAAGTTTAGTAGTTTATAAATAAATCGTTTACTAGTCTATTCCTGAACCCAATGTTCCGAAAATGAACAAAAACAAGTCACCTGTTATTTTTGATGTATGTAGCTATTTCATTTTTAATTATTTAAAACTTTAGTTACTCTTTACACCTCACCCTTTATAGCAACTTTTATACCCAAACAATCCTCTAAGCATCCTCGTGCTCCGGTAAAATTGAAACAATGTATACCGTAATTTGGGGTGGATCGGAACAATTTTTAACGTAATCAATCTTTTTTCTTTACTTTTTTATCTATTAAATCATTGGTTCTTGACTTTTTTCTCTCACGTACTTCTTGAGTAAATTTTTCATTTTCCTAAATGGAATTTTCAAGTTCTTGTTACCAGTATTCTTGTTTATTACAAATTTCTTCATAACCCTTTTTGAAGTTGTAGTAAGAGATAGGATCTAAGTTAACAAAAGCCAGTAATTGCAAGTATTAAGAAATCTTACAGGAATTATTTTAAGTCAAACATTCTTAGATAAAATAATCAAAAAAAGAAAAATTGTTTTAAATTTAGTCGATTTGAGTATTACTTTATGGTGGTATTTCGTATTTGCTTTTCTTCGCAAAAAAACACCACTTATTTTGGAAACCCCCTACGACATGTTTCGATTAACATAATCATTATCAAACAAGTGATTATAACATTGATGTTGGAGGTCATTGATCCTGGCCTCCCGCCCCCTGCAAATTTAACAAATTTAAATAAATAACTTTAATAAATTTATTTCCGTATTTTAAGCTTTATTTACTGGAGTAACCGAGTGTGTTTTTAGGCACTGATACTTATGAACTGATAAATCATGGGTTCGATTTTCGTAACCGGCTATGTTTGTGGAGGTTTTTATGTAATTTTTCTTTACAATTCCAAATGAATATCGGCATAATTTTTAAGAAGACAATTGGAGACCTATACATACCTACAAATTACTGAATTTCCAGACCACTTTCTTTAATCCTATTATCATTATTATCCTAACTAAGTAATATGATAAATTCGAAAGTGAGTTTGTTTGTTTGTTCGTTTGCCTTTTTTTCACGCCTCAAAAAATTAACCAATCAATTTAAAAAAAATTATAGAGATAGCTTGGGGGGACAAAGAAGGATTTGAAGTTATGACATCAAGTTAATATGTATGGAGTATATTTACATCGTGTCATTATTGAGAATTGTTATTTTTGGGGGAATTTTCTCACTGGAATATAATGTTTTCGCAGGGTAAAAAGATAGTCTACTTTTTACCCTGCGAAAACATGATGTAAATATACTCCATACATATTAACTTGATGTCATAACTTCAAATACCACGCGCGCAAAGTCGCAAGTAAATGTTAGTGTTACATATTTTAAGTTTTATTTCATACTCAGCCCCGTTTTCCAAGATGTTAAATATCTCTAGTTTGCATAAGACAACAAAATAGTTTTATTTAGTAGCGTACCTGTTACATATTTATAAAAATAAAAAATAAAATTTCTTTTAGATGTATATTTTTATTATTGCGTTTTTTCTTAAATTTATAATAAGTATTTGTAACTCTCATAATCTCATAATCTTAAATATGTATACTAATAAAAAGTGTTACTTTCATTAACAATTAGTATAAAATTTGATCTATAGAAATTAATTGTCTACAAGTCATTTACATCAAATATCAATACTTTTATTTAAAATATCTTTCAGATCAGGCTCATTAATTAAAATTTCAGTAGCTTCTTGTAACATTTTCTTGTATGCTTGCATTTTTTCCTAAATAAAGTAAATAATATTTTAAATATTTCATAGTTTCCGACTCTCCAGTTTTTTTTAGAAAATAAAATTCATACATACCTTATTTTCAAGATTTTCCAACTTTTCATCTTCTCGTTTCAGCTTAACTATTAGTGCCGCTTGTAAATCATATAAGATTAAACCACGAAATCTTGATGATTGGCCTTCAAGTATATTGGCAACTTTCAATAGATCTTGACAAATTTCTATTTTACGATCTAATTGTTCGTCGTTTAATTCTAAAAATCAGAAATTCCGTTATATTTATTTACAATGAATTTTAAACAAAAAATTTGCAAATTAAAAATCAAAATTTTTTATGTGCTATACATATTATTACATACATTTGAACACGTTGAATTAAGTGTAGGTATAATAATCTGATTTTTAAAAATCAAAAAGATAAAAGTGTTTCAAATTTTTATTTATAGTTACTTATTATTCATTCCGTAAGAAAAGAAGCAAGCAATAAGTAAAACAAACAAACAACCGTACAGAACAATTCGAAAATTCGACACAGTTCGTGTAAATTATTAGTGCCAGCTACATCGTAATGTAGTTTACGGAAAGAGTTTAAGCAGTTTTTCAATATAAAATCTCGGAAAATATTAAAAGTACCCTTAAAAATTTTATAGAAAACAAATTCAGTTAATAAAAGATAATTAAATTAAATTAATTATTACGTGTATATTTTTAAAATTGAGTTACTTGTTAATTACAACACGAAATAAATGTGCCGGTTCTGATTTATTTTTAACTTTCTATGTATACACACACTAGAGGTTTTATAACTTTTTTTTTGCTTTTATATTTCTAATTATAAAAAATAATCTACAAATTCTATTAGTAGGTAAATAATAATAAAATTGATCAAGGTAAGCTAACAAACTTCAAATTTTTTCAGATATAGTGAATACCATAAATATTTGTCTCAATTTAATTCAAAGTGAATGACTTTCAAGATAAAAAATAAGTAATAAAAGCTGTTAATCAGTGTATACTCGAAAATTCTATAGGTACTTTAAAAGGTAAGATTTTATTTTTTAATTTCTCATTTACATTAATAGATTTTAGTAAATAAAATATACAAAATAATTAAACAATTTGTAAAAAAATAGGTACTTAATTTTTCAAAACTGTTTAAGTACCTGTATTAATGTATTGTGTTAGGAACCTATTAGAAAATTTTAAGTAGTCTTTGAGTATTTAGTTTACGGGTAGGTAAATTAAATTATTATTTTAAAAATGCGATATCGTTTGCTTTATCATTTTTCAATAAAAACATAATATAATATGACCACGAGCCAACTTTCGACTTTCATCAGGTAAACAGAATTAGAAGTTCTTTAGAAAAAGAAAAGTTTAAGCATACTTAGTTGTGTTCACCTGACGGTTTCAATACCGAAAGTCGGTTTGTGGTCATATTATATACATAGTGAAAATTGACGAAGCAAATGATTTTATATTATTAATATGGATTTTCACAAGTAAATCTTTCGAATGTTATTTATTATTTTATTTTTACCATTTAATGTGAACCCACATGCCGGTATAGTTGAACCATACTGTTGAAAAAGTGCATATTTTATATCCAAAACAAATCCATTTGTCGGGTGTAAAATATCTTTATACATATCTAAAAAGTCTTCCAAAAATTGTGGATGCGATTTATTTGTGTGCATTATGGCACAGCGTATTTCATCATTCATTTCTTGAATTTCATCAGCGGTCATTTCAAACTCACACTTTTCACAACACCAATTCGACTCACTATCCAATGGGTCGCAACTTAACATTTTTGGGTATGATGGATTTTCGTTGTCATCTGATAACTCTATGTCTTGTTGTTTACAATATGGACAATAAATTGAACCCACGTACAAACCACATTCTGTTTTGTCGGAACATCGTTCACAAGTGCAATCGAAATACTTAACGCTACGCAAATGTCGACGTCGAACGAATGTGCCCCACAGCACTTGAGTATATGTTACGCTTATTATTTCACCTAACAAAATAAATTAATTTAAAAAAAAGTACCTATGTACACAAAGGAATAATTAATTCCTATTCTTATAGCTTGAGAATTCCAACCAGTAAACTGGTTGAATAACGTCTCCCTACTTTCAATTTATCTGAACAGTCCCTTTATAGGTTCGACCCTATGCCAAAAACTCTCGAAAGTGTTGTGTTACTCCATTTTAAAGTTCTTTCTCATCTGACCTGTTTTGGTCACTCTTTGGTCACTTGGTCTAGCAAGCCATTGTTTGAAAATTCGGATACAGAAAAATTTTGGGTCATGGCCAGATCATTACTTGTTAGTTAAATACTATAGTTTATAGCGAATAAAGCTTTAATTTTAATGGGCTTTAATTTTAGACGGCTTTCTATTGATGTGGATAAATGCAGAGTTGGATCTACCGAAAGAACTATTCCAATAAATTAGGACCGGGAGATTGACCCCAGATAGAATGGTTGGAATTGCTTTTCAACCAGAGGCTATTTTCTTGTTGTATAAGTACCACTAATACTACTAATATTAATTATTTTTATAAAAAGGAAGATTAGTATTGCAAAGTTCCGGGCTCCTAGGCTATTAAAACTTCTGAACCTAAATTAAAAAGACAAAGAAATTTTTTCACTACTTGTTCACGCAATGAAATTTTTCCATTGCCCTAATTCCTCAGGTTTTCTGTTTCTAGTGCAATAATTTTAAATAATGCGTGCGTGTGCCAAAGAAAAATGTTAAATGTTCTAATCTAGACAGCTCGATTAAAATAGTATATTGTGCAATAAGTGCGGGAAATTGTCCATTGTCCACGAGAGCGAAGTTGATCGCACGATCGTAGTGGGTGCGCGTATTCGCTCGAGTGGGCAATCGACAATCTCGCACGAGTTGCACATACTATTTTTTATTACGGAATTTTTTATTCTGAACTAAATATTGTTTAAATTACTTTGTTGGTGGTTTCTATAGAAATAATTATCAAATATTTATTAAATGAAAAATCAAGAGGTGGCTTTGCGTGTTTTGATTAAATTTTGCGTGTCTTATTGTCAATTTGCGTGCGGACAGTAAACTTTCCGCACGCAAAAGAGTATGTGGGAAGAATACAGTGGGCTAACAGCTATTTTGCGTACAAAAATGTGTGCGCCAAATTAGTACTTCTCCCGCATGAGTCATAAAAAAGAAATTAACACACGTTACAGGGTCGGATCATTGTACAGACAAACGGGACAAATGCCTAGGGCTATTTTGAATATTTAAACCATTTTATCATTTTAAGATTTGTTTTAGTTTTTCAAAATATTTAGTTTTGTTTTAAGTATTTATTGTTTTTTATTTATTTATTTTTTTTTATAAGCTTTACTTTGTGTGCTCCGGTATCAAAAAAATGTCTAGGGCCCCACCTAGTGTGATAATCCACGCTGTCGACACTTTTGTAACCGTTAAAGAAATGTCTAAAAGTAATTCTTTAGTTATGATTAGAATTCTTGCACCCCGACCTTGAATAACTTTAGGTCGTGTAATATGAAATGTCGTTTTCCAACCACTTGGCTGACCATGCAATTCAGACAAATATCGACATTTTTTAAGCATTAGAGAAATGTTTAAAAGCAATTCTTTAACATTGAATAAATATATTGTAACCTGGCATCATTTCCGCCATTAATTGGAATGGTATTAGGTCGTCTAATATGAAATGTCGTTTTTCGACGACTTGCCGACTTTGTAATTCAGATAAATATCGACACTTTTTGAAGCATTATAGAAATGTTTAAAAGCAAATGTTTAATTTTAAATAGAATTCGTGTAGCCCGAAATTATTTTCACCCTTAACTAAGATAATATTATTAGGTTGTGTAATATGAAATATCGTATTCCGACCACTTGGCGATCATGTAATTCAGATAAATATCGACACGCAGGGCTAGATCACCGCATAGACAAGAGAGGCAAATGGTTAGTGCCTGATTTTTTTAAGGGTCCGGGTCAAACTATCTATTTTGAATATTTTAATCAATATTTGAGATTTGTTTTAGTTTTAGTTTTCCACATTATTTAGTTTTATTTTATTTCTTGTTTTATTTTTTTTTTTTGTGTGCTCTATATATGATGGGGAGGGAGGGAGCCCAGTAAGAAAAAAATGTCTAAGGACTCTAATAATTATGGAATAAAAAACAAAGAGTTTTAGTAAATTATACTTTTTAATATTTAACGCGTGTTGGTTTTTTTTTGGATCAGAGCCCTTTGGTTTGTAACGGAATTTTTAAGGGAATTTGTCAAAAGAAATTGGTAGCAAATTAAAATTTCCAGAATAATATTTCATAGAATTTTTCGAAATATCGCCCCCTGTTTCCCCAGGCGGAAAATTAATACTTAAAATCTCGTCCGCCTACTGTAACACCATTTAAAAAAAGATCGATTACCGATTGGAAATATGCTACGACTCCTACTTGACTACAAAATTTCAAAAATTTTTAAGCTCTTACAAATAAAATAAAAGGGTCTAGCCTTCCTTTAATGGTGAAACTGCCCCCAATAGCAACTTATACTAATAACTGTACTATGGTATGGTGAGACTATAAGTACTTGATATTTATCACCTTCCCGGCTAAAACCGAGTAGTTACGGAGATAACGAAAAAAAAAAAATAATAAGAAATGAGTTCTTTATTCAAAAATTTTTTTCTCGGTAACTACTTCACATAAAAAAATCTCCTGTCGCAGCATCCTGCATAACATAGCGAATTTCCATTTATAAAAGTACGTTTTTCTCGGAAACTAGTTGATATAGAGTAATTGTAAATAAAAAAAACCTTCTTTATGTGATTTTTCTGCCTCATTCCGCCAAATTTTTTTCGTGAAATGAAATTTTTCTTGAAAAATTCTTTTCTAGATAAAACAAGTGATAGTTAGTTATTCAATATGTATGTATTATATGTGTTATAATAACAATAGCTCTGTCTCATCTTTTTAAATTAAAATTAGCCAGATTTTTTAAGAATACGTTATGGAAAGGAAATTTTTGTATGATGTCCTCCTTTAGAGAGAAAATATAATTTATATATATTTGCATACCAAAAAAAAAATCGAAAATTATAGTTATGTAATGTAATAATATATTGTTAAATGGATATATGCTACACTATATGAGATCCGTTAGGGTCCTGAGGACCCAAAAGCATCTACCAAAAGTATTTACCGAGAAAAAAATTTTTAAATAAAGTAGGTACTAAATTTTAGCGAATTTACAGAATGGAATTCATTTATTACAGCCACTGTCATGACGCGACTTGAGCCCGGGATTATGGCACTCACTTATTCAAAAGTTTTTCCGACATTTTTACACCATTAGAAAGAGAAAGAAAAATTACATAAAAAAGGCTTTTAAACCATCATTCTATGTTAACTGGTTTGTAAGAAAAACGAATTTTTATAAACGTAAATTCGCTATGTTATGCAGGATGCTGCGACAGGGGTATTTATTATTTTGTTAGTTATCTCCGTAACTACTCCAATTTAGCCAGGAAGGTAATAGATATTAATTACTTACACCCTCACCATTCCGTTAGTACAATTATTAATATAGGTTGCTATTGGGGGCAGGTTTCATCATGGAAGTACGGCTAGACCCTTTGTTAAAAATAAATAATAATGAATATATCAAAACTCTCTTAAGTCACCTGACTTATGAAAAAAATTTTGCCCTTAAAATAACTGGGACCTTTTGTAGTAGCTTTCCTCTAAATTTTATCGATTTTCATTAGCAAAATCCGGGAAAAATTGAGAAAAACCAAAATTTTTCAATCTTTCCAAAAAAATTAAAAATTTCAGTAACTTCAAAACTACTGAATAAAATTTATGTCAAAATTTTCCTCCTTCTAATGCCCCATTTTTGCCCCATATATAGAATTATTTTAAGTCTGATTTCCTTCAACATCTAGTGAAAACCACTTATACTCAAATTGGTCTGATAGTGAGCATCATACTTTCCCTTCTTATAGCTATACTTCGCTATATAGCCTGTATAAACAACGGAAGAGTAATATGAACAAATATTTGTATAACATACACGAGCATGAAATGGCCCTGGAATTATACAGGGTTTTCATCTAGTTTAGATAATTTCGCACCTAAATTAAAATGTACCTACGTGTTAACTGCATAATTTTTACGTTGATTTTTAATTTTATATTAATGAATGAAAAAAAAAATTAACTATGGTCTATTTCAGTTAAATTTAACCATGCTTCGTAACTTTGAATTTAAATAATTTCCGTTTTCTTGGCTTTATCTCTTTTATTATTGCATTTATGTAAATTTTAAATTTGCAATTTATTTTTAAAAAAGAATAGAAGATCGATTTGTTTCGAATATAAGAATTATTTAATTTTTTAACGAAAACTCATGATCAATTTTATCTGAAAAGAGGTATAAATAGTAATTTATCTTATTCAAATATATAGCATTGCATGGAAATACCGATTCCGAGATCGGGATTTATATTAATTTAAAAGTCACGAGATCACGGGCTTGAAATTTCAGTATCCAGGTTTATACTCTAATCACCTTTTTTAATCGGTCTTGTAGCATATATATGAATTTTAAAATCATCGCCAATGAATGTATGCTTTGAATTCGGTTTGCAATCGTGTGCTAACATTGCAGCCATTGGATAAATTCCGCGAATTTTAACGTTTGGTCGTTGAATTTCAAACGAATTTGTGTCCCAAATACCGGTTATTTCTAAAATTGTTTTTTCATCGACATCCATCTGTAAACGATTTTGTATGAAAGGAACAATTAAACTTTTATAAACTTTATGTAAATTTGAATCTAAACGATCTAAATAATGAGACTGCAATTGCATTAGTTTCTCATACGCGTCCGGATCAGTTTTTTGTAACAGTAATGATCGCAATGGCGCAATTAAACAGTATTCGGGTTCTTTTCGTTCAGCGTTGATATATTCTAAATCTCGCTTATATCCTAATTTTTCACACATAATTTGACATTCGTCTTGATGTACGGATTTTTCCGCACATTCTTTGCTACACATAGGCCATCCACATTTTTCACAATGATAAAATGTCATTGTGTTTGAATTTGGCCACAGACGACAGTGACATCCTAGGCATGTTGGTTGGGGAAGTATTTTTGGTGCAATCAGTAACGGACTTTCGGCAAATATCAATTCACGATCTTCAATGTCCCTTGTAGCTACCAAATATCGTCCATATTGTTTGTCCTCTTTCATCTTCCAACATCGACATGATGTTTTGCTGTGATTTTGCCAGTCTTGACGTTGATGTTCGACACTACAATAGTATGCCGATTTACACTCTTTACAAATTTTTGTCGATATTTTATTGCAAACTGCACAAGGTCCCTCCATTATCTTTGATCGAAAGCAGGAAATTCTAAAAATTAATCAAGTATCTACTTCAAAACTAAAACAAAATATTCATGAACAAAAGAATGAACAGTGTTATGCGTAGGTATAGGGCACTACTGTAACAGCTTGTGAGTAATTTCTAAAAGCAGATATATCAAATATGTATAAATTTTTTTATTAAAGTGCTGAAATATACATAAGTTATGTGTATACAACTTAATTACATATTACTAACTACTCATAATTTAATAAAATTATACTATTAATGATGTGTCAAAATAATGCTGTATATTTCGGCTTATAACGTGCACTTTAAACTTCTAATTTTGGTGATACGTGTTTACGTCGAGTTTAAAAATGACTGTTGCGAAAATTAGGTCTATGAATTATCAAATAAATAAAAACTAGGTAACAGAAAATTTGTCGGTAACTCAAATTTGATAATTTATAATTAAGATAAAATATTTAAGATATTTTATCATTTTTCAAAGAAATCAGCAAAAATTACATATTGTTAAAAATTAAAGTGCGCGGGCTATGTCACGAATATACGAAAAATTTATAAAAATTCTTGAAATTATTCGGATGCGTGCAATAAGCCGGAATATACAATACTTATTTTATTATGACTTTAATGAAGATTAATATTAAAATTAAATTTATATCTTCTAAAAATTAGTTAGATTTTTTAATACATATTACCTATATTTTACAGAAAAATTTTACACTGATATTGAGTTAGACATAAATTGAAGGGCGGTAGTAATTTCCGCACCAAACAAAATAATATAGGTAAATTCCGCACTCATCTTTTGAAACTATCATAATCCTACGTGTATTTTCCGCACTAAACAATTGAAAATAAAACTAATTATTTTTTAATAAAATTATATTTAACTGGTGTATATGATACGTAAACAGGGTGTCAATTTAAAAACAAGCCAGGCCTTGTGTCTTTAGAACGGTAATAGGTAATTAAAATCTGTTAAAACAGTTTCTAGAACATGAAGGGGGAACCATTATGACCGGCATGGGAAACTTTTACAACCAACTCCTTAGACTTCAGCCACCTTAATTCTATTTTTTTAAATTGTAAGACCCCACTTATGGTATATCATTAGAAAGTTCTTTAAAAATGCTGTTCATTAGAACCAAACACGTAACATTAAATTATGGAATATTTTTTTGAAGATAGGTTAGGTTAGTTTAATTAGTTTTGACAATACACTTCGACTTTGATATAAAACTAGGTGGTGAGGTTAGTTAAGGTTTGGTTAGTTTAGTTTCCCTTTGCCCGAATTCTTATGAAATAAAAGCCGTTCATTGAAAATGAGTCACCTGTCTGAGCATTTTTAGCATTTTCCTTTGCCTAAATTTTCATAATAATAAGGAGCTAGCTGAATATTAATCACCTTCATAATTAGCATTTCTTTTCGTCCAAATTTCTAAAAAGTAGTTTCGTTTTTTGTGTGAATATTTTAGGAATAAATGGAATGGCAATTATCAAAATCTAACCCGGTATATAGGTTTGTCGTGTACATACTTATGTTAATTTTCTGATTAGTGCGGAATTTACCACATAAATTAATAAACAGTTGATGCATTTTAAAAAAAAGTGCGGAAATTACATGCGCCCAAATTGAATTCTTTAACCAATTATTTTTTGTCAACAGAAATCTTTTCCTGTAATTATAGTTTTGTAATTTCAACCTTCAATAAAAAAAATACTAGTACATACTACAACAGTACTTTGTGTTAGACGTAGTACATATGTATGTTATTATTCAGTGGAGTTAAACAGAATGGTAATATTAAAAAATCTGTATGATATAATTTTTATCCTTGATTAAAACGTTTCTTTTAAGTCTCCTCTCTTGTTTTCTTTAGTTTTGATCAACACTTAAAAATGTTTTAAGATATTTCTATGCTTCAGTGGTAATTGTATTCCTTCGGTTTTTTTATTTCTATAACATTTAACTAATCTACTAAGCCCCAATAATTCTGTACTATTGTTTCTAATCGTTTAATGAGGTTCCCATAATAGTATGTCCATTCTTAGTAACCTTTCAATTGAATAATATAATATTAATCGTGTTAGATTTTTTGTGATCCATTTATTATAGAAATTTAATTTCATAGTTTTTAGTAAAGTTTACATTTTCTTTTTTCTGGGATCCTCTCTTAACAATAGTACAGTACACTGCACCCGAAATATAACCCTTTTAGTTTACGAAAAATTGTTATAACTTACTTCAGCGCCCTCAGTGTGAATTTTTTTACAATCTCAAATTAATTGTTCACACATTAATTCAAATAGTTACAGGTAGAATAGATGAATTTAGATCGTTTGAAAAGCTCTTACATTGTCAATTGCCAATTTTAAAATAGGTCAAAAATTTAATTAGCATAAGTTATATTATCGATGAATACGTTAATTCTTCTCATATAAGTTTAATTGATTTAAGAATATGTTATTTCAGGTTATTTTTGAAGTTTCTGTTCCATTTAAGTAAACAATTTCCTATGTAATTTCAGCTTATTTTTGAAGTTTCTGTCTCATATAGTAAATAAACAATTTACGAATCCTAGGAAATCTGTAAATGCTGAATGCTTATAATCGAATATTGTCATTTGTCACTATTTTTAGTTTTTAGCCTTCAAATATTAAAACTATTGTGATGTAATCCTTAACAAAACATTTAACAATATTTTATTTAGGTATTTTTATTTTTTTATTACAAATAATTTTACAA
Source organism: Brachynemurus nebulosus (assembly GCA_035578155.1). Taxonomy (NCBI): domain Eukaryota; kingdom Metazoa; phylum Arthropoda; class Insecta; order Neuroptera; family Myrmeleontidae; genus Brachynemurus; species Brachynemurus nebulosus. The sequence continues at coordinate 1,525,504 of JAPWDM010000018.1, read as the reverse complement.
AAAAAAAAAAGATTTATTTATTGATTAAACTGTTAATTTTAAGATTTATTGAATGAAGTGTTAATTTTTATTTTTAAATAAAATATTGTTTTTGTACCAAAAATATCTGATTCAATTAGCAAAATAGTTAATTAATTTCTTTAATTATTCATAAAATAGGTAGTGACATACGATATGAAAATTAATAATTCATAATTCAGTTATTGAAAGATGATTAATGTAAGCGAAAAAAGCTTCTACAATGTATTATTTATTATATATCTTTAATTATTAATTAATGAGCTTATTTAGTTAAACATGTTATATCTGTAATGAAAGATTTTCTACATTAATAACAACATATATTTTTATAAAAATAGGATAAAAAAAAGTGATTCTTCAATTAAAATACCTGTGCCAAAAAAATCAAATTGCCGAGTAAAAAGAAATAAATTAAATTGTTTTTTTTTTATGTAATTTTTACAATAAATCTATTTTTTAACTCCTGGCTTATTGTTTTCTCGATGCACTGTTAATAAGAAAATGTTGTAGTAATTCTATTTTTATTTAATCTAAAAATAATTCATTCTTGTATTACAACTGACAATGAATTATAAACGGTATACGGAGATTTACGTACATTTAGTATTGCCGGAGATTTGCATACGGTATAGTAGAGTGCCTGGGGGTTTTGACCTCGGATTTTTATTACAGTGAATGAATTTAAATGGTCGAAGTGGGATTTTGTTTACTATAGTATAACGTGTAAAGTTTACCAAAACTTTTTTTGGGCTTTTGATTTTTTTATTATTTATAACAAAAGCTATAAAAAATTAATACTTGAGAATATAATTTTATTTTAAATAATTTTTTTCTTACGTATACGTTGAATTTTACCTCAATAGACATAAAAGAACATTTTTTAAAGATACTGGAGCGAAATAATACGAACATGAAAGCGCCATGTCAGCAGAAGATACACGGCTGGCCGTTTTCCCGAAATTTTACGTCAAATCATGAATCGTCTATATAGACATTTGCACTTATTTTACGAATAAAATATTTTGCCGTTAATTGCCAGAATAATACGAATAGAATCTGGTTCAAATTTTGCTAGTTGTTACTAATAATACGAACAAGAAAACGCCATGCAAGCAGGAAATACACGGCTGGTCATTTTTCTGAAATTGAACATCGAATCTTACGTATTGTTCATAAAGGCATAGGCGCTTATTTAAAAAATAAAAATTAGCAGTTAATTGCCAGAAAACTACGCATAGGATCGGGTTCAAATTTTCGCTGGTTATTACTGGTAATAGAAGCAACAAAACGCCATGTCAGCAGAAAAATCAAAGCTGGCCTTTTTCCCGAAATTTTAAATCGAATCTTGTAATTTTTATATAGGCATAAGTGATTATTTCAACAAAAAATTAATGCTATAATTGTTGAATTAAACAATTATTTTATTAATTATTTTCTCCTTTATTTAATTTTCCTTCATTTATTTTTTGTCCCCGATTACTATCTCTATATAAGTATGTATATACATTAACTTAGTTTTGGGATACAAAAATATTCTACAGCCCAATATTATTGGGTATTATACTATTTAAATTATTGCAATTATCAATTTCTTTTTTTTTTCAAATCGAGATCACAACTTTTTTATATATACATACTATAAGCTAAACATTCCACTTTGAATTATTAAATTTCATTCACTGTAACGGAAATCTGAGGTTTTCATGTTTTTGACGCCCCAGATACTCCACTAGTAAGGATGTATTAAAGATTACTACTTGTGACTAACCTGATAAGATGACAGAGAAATTTGCTCTTGTTTACTCTTTTTAAAATTTGATATGATAAAGTGAACTCCTATTAACATCTTAATCTTAAGCGGGTTCTACACGATGCTACGAACGTTCCTTCCAACATTCGATCGAACGTTTGAGGCAATTAAGTTCGATAGTTGGTGCGACGAATGTATCTGCTACACGGTGAATCGAATGTTTGATCCAATACGAATGATGATGTGTTGGTACTCAGTGGACGACGCTGTTATCTGTCTGATGTTATCTCTAATGTTATACACTGATGTTGTCTCTCTTCACATGAACGAGTCGTGCAGCTGCTAAGTCGAACCAACCAACGCAACCAACATTGACCTTCAAACGTTCGAAGCACCCCTTTGACTCGGTGCAAAAATACCGACATCGCACGGGACACGACCAAATGCGAACGTTTGACGCTCGACATTGGACACTCGTAGGTTCGAACAACGGCTACACGATGCTATGAACCATCCAACGTCGAATGTTGGAAGGTGTTCGTAGCATCGTGTAGCAGCGGCTTTACAAATAAATAATTAAAAATATTATTATAGAAGATGACAAGACAAGAGAGAAACGTAATAATAATAATAATTCTAATAGATCAATTTAAAAACAAACAAAATGCCTAATAAAAATTAAACACAAGGTACGTATACGTTACGGATAAACTTAGAATTGCGGTAAATCTAAGTTTACCTGGATAAAACTAAGATTACCCAAAATTTTTGGGTAAAGTCCAAAATATGATTAAAATAAATGGTTATTCGAGCTTTACCCGTAGAACTAAGGTTTATCCAACGTTAAGTGGTATTTTATAAACGAAAGATTTAAATCTTGTTAATTTTTTAAATGAAATGTTTCAATTTGAAAGGTTTTTTTTATTACATATCAGCATTCACCAGTCAACATTGTATAAACCTAGGCTTATGCGGCTAAAGTCTGAATAACAATTTATTTTTGCATTTACCCAAACATTTTGGATAATTTTAGTTCTACCCGGGTCAACTTAAGTTTACCCACATGTCTAACATTATCTGTAACATATTCATATACATATTCAAAAACTGGTGTTCACCTTATTTTGTCACATTTTAAAATGAATACCTATTGAGTAACAAGTATTTATATATATAACAATTTTTACTATACGCAAATCTCCAGTGTACGCAAATCGCCGTATTAAATGGTGTAGTATTGTACAGCATTCGTATAACATAATCCGAAAACAAAAATTATGGCTTATTAATTTTTGCTGATAAATATCTAAATGAAAATTAATAAAGTTTATTATTTTTTCTCTGTTGTTCTTTTTTATTGACTTTATTTTTTCAGTTCATAATAAAGTTAAAATAAAAAAAAGTTTTGTAGATATTTTAAAGCTGGCAACATGTTTAATACGTTGCTTAAATAATATATTTCACAACACTACTTTAGTATCTTTTCTTCTGTCGTTAGTTTTCGTTTAGCATTCAAAATAGTTTCGTGTAGCATAGACACATGTGGTAAAACAAAAAAATTAAAGTGAGTTATAATTTAATTTACTAGAATTTATTTATTTATTTTTTTAATCGTTAAATTGACAGTTAAATTTTGTATCGACTTCATTATTAATTTTAAATAATATTGAAAAGACGGAAATATTTTGCAAAAATGTTCTGTTTTCTAAAAATAGTTGTATAAATTTATTATTATGGTTTAAGTATACTTGGGAGCATTCTGGAAATAAGAGTTACAGAAATAACATTTTAAGAAATATCATTATTTATCATGTGTGATATAAAAATTCCCTAAATTTAGAAGGTTCGAATATTTTTTTATAAAAAAAAGGAATTTATTACATATATAAATAAATACAATTTTCCGGGTCATTGATCATCATTATCTTTTGAAAATTTAAATAACTTATCAAGGTATAATATGGAAAATGGTTTTGAGGTACGAGTATGTAATTAATTTTAACTGAATAAATAATAAGTACCTACCGCTTACTGTGAATATTTAATTGTAAACATATTTAAACATAGCAAAAATTTATTTTCAACCAGTTAATTTGAGAATGGTTCCGAAAACATTTGTCTTCAACTGTGCTAGAGACTTGCATAGTGCTTCCACTTATTAAAATTTTTTGAAAGGAACCTTTTTAAATAAGTAAAATAATTTCCTACCCAGTTTTTAATTTCTTAATTATGGGAATTTATAAAATTAAGCATTTTTACTCATGGGCTTACAAAGCATCAACTTGCATTCAACTTCCTAGAACGTATCTCATTTTCACTAAATTTACATAATTTTTGGTGTTAATTTTAATATCTGTAATAAAAATACTTCCCGACACTTCCACCAGTACTATGATTTTTACTTAAAATATTAATTATTACATTGTGTAAATTTTTTCTCAAGGAAAATGATAAGCTTATAGCCAAAGTACGTTAGTATAGTCAAAATTTTCGGGACGCTTTTAATACTACGAATTTTGTGCTAGGTATTAACAAAACTAGATAAATGCTTTATGAGATTACATTTCCTTACATTGTACATGTATCGTACAAATAATAATATAAATTTTAAAAATTAATTAATATACCTACAATGTATATGTCGTATCCACTAGAAAATGACAATTATGTGCATTTCCAGAAAAGTAGCTAACTGCAAAAAAAATAATTGAAAGAGAAAACATTAGCTTAAACGGAAATCCTATACGTATCTTAAAACAGAGAAAAATTTGAAAATTATCAGTTATACTGAACTAGAATTTAATTTATATAAAATAATTATGTACTTCCATTTCTTTATGGAATCATTTTTTTTTTTTTTAATCAGTACATTATCAGAATTTACAACCCTGAGATATTTAAGTACTATTATTCTCTTCTTTTTTCGCAGAAGAGTTCTGTCATCTGATAAATTACATTTTAGTTCGTATTACGGTATTTGCTCTTAAGCTATGTAATTTAATTTAAAATACATTTATATTTATTTATAGTAATAGTTCAAGAAAATGGTATTTACTTTTATTAAAAATAACTTTCTGTTTAGATAATGGATAAAATAAATGGTAAAACGAAGGAGACCACCGAAACGACATGTGCGACATGTTCTGTATGTGGTAAATCGGCTGAACTAAAATGTTCAGTATGTAAAGAGGTCGCTTATTGTTGCAAAGATCATCAAAAAAAAGATTGGAAAACACATAAAAATCTTTGCAGACCTTTCGAGGTAATTTTAAAGTTTTTTCTATAATAATAAGAATCTAAATTTTATTAACGATTTTATTTAATTTATATAGATTTATTTTTTATTTAAAAAACATAACCTAATTTCTTAATTATTTGTTTTCAAAATAAATTAATTTAGATTCAAATATCTGAAGTTATTGGGAGGCATTTGCTAGCTACAAGAGATATTCCAGAAGGTGCAGTTATAATTTGTGAATTCCCATTAATTGTCGGCCCCAAAACGTATACAGATTTTGAAGTCAAATCGATTCCCTGCGTTGGATGTTATATACCTTTACCAGTTAGCGATCCACCTGGAAGATGTATAAATTGTGGATGGCCTTCTTGCGGTACTCACTGTTTAGGATTGCAAAATCCACGAGAACATGGCACAGAATGTCCCGTTTTGAAATTACGTAGCGGCTTTGCAATTAATAATATAGATGATTTCTACAGGTATGTATCCTATATTTTATTTTCTCAATAATATTTAAATTTTATTTCGTAATTAATTTCCAATACTATTATTTTTTAGATATTATGCATTGATGCCTCTTAGATGTTTACTTTTACAAAAGAAGGACCCCAAGAAATGGAAACAATTAATGGAAATGGAATCTCATTTTGACAAACGAGGCCCAAATACTGAAATCTATCAGTAAGTGTACTTATCAACACTAATTAAAAGATACCAATATATTTTAACTTTAAAAAATATTTAATCTTTTTTAAACATTACTTTATTATTTTCTAATTGATTCATTCAAAAAACAACAATTTTAATTTATGTTGTAAGAATAACTAATTATCGACAACAACTGCAGTGCCGTGCTGCTATCTCTCCTAAATAAATGCAACTTACTTCACTCCGGTATACATTTTACATTCGCTAGGAGTCGCCACTAGCCTGTCGTAACTAGAGTCCCTATAATAAATAGAGTCGTGGCCGTGGGTCGTGACATGTCTGCCATTTTCTATCGAAAACAGAGCGGGAAGCTTCAAAATTAATTATCACATGTTTGAGTACATAATTATTGTTAGTAAGTTATGAATTAATAAATAATTAAACGGTTTTAATTAAATTATTCTTTCTAGGTAAAACTAAATGATTTTTGTTAATATTTAATTTATTTTCAATGTATTTTACGTAAACTTTGGACAGTTACGACTAGAGTTCCTACAATAAATAGAGTCGTGACATGTGTGCTGAACGCTGATTGGTTCTGGCATTTTCTGTCCAAAGTTTGTGTAAAATACATTGGAAATAAATTAAATATTGACAAAAATCATTCAGTTTAACCTAGAAAGAATAATTAAATTAAAACTTTTTAATTGTTTATTAATTCATAACTTATTAACAATAATTATGTACTAAAAAATATTTATTCAAACATGTGATAATTAATTTTGAAGCTGCCCGCTCTGTTTTGGATAGAAAATGGTTAACATGTCACAACTCTATTTATTATAGGGACTCTAGTCGATTTAGATAAACTTCATAAACTTATCCAATATATAATAAAATTTTTAAATTAAACGTCACATTCTGTAACAATTGTTTTCCTAGAGATCCTAGTTACCTGTTGGCACCCTAATCATGATAAACCAATCAAAATTAAATTAAAATTTAAGAAAAAAAAATACTTAAAATAGGGAATTTTAGAATAAATGATCACGGTATTCTATTAAAAAAAATTTTATTTGGCTACGTACGTTTCAAGTTAAAAACTCTTCTTCAGGCCATATTCTTAAAAATATTAAATATATTAAAATCTAAGAACAGGAACATACATTTTTCGAACAACAATAAATTACTCACAATTTTTTTTTTTAAAAAAAAGTAGTCAAATGAATCGAATTACAATAAGTTATTAAAATATAAAATTAAATTAAACATTTATAAAACTAACACTTAATTTTTTTAGTCAATTTGTTAAAATTAAAATTAAAAACAAACAATATTTTAAAATAAAAAAATAAAATGAAATACTTTTTAATAGTATCAAGTCAAAATGATAAATGAATTAAAACGAAAAAAATTTTTTTACCAAAGTTATAGAGACAAAAATAGAGTATAGATGTATTTCAAAAAGAGATCTTTTATCTATTTATTTTTATAAAGAATAAACAAGTAGCTGCAAAAATGAATATTGTTTATAGTACTAAGCTAGTGTTTGTTTATGTTTTTTTGAATGTTTTGACATAATGATTTGTAACAAGGTCTCCAGGTTTAGTCTTTTCTTGTAGTTCCGTTCATACTGTAGCACCTTCGTCTTGTTGCATGTTGTGCTAAGCCAGTACGTAATTCACCTCTACCCAAATCCCATCTATGCTGTTTGAGACGGTATTCCAATGATTTTGAGGTCTGACCAATATAAACCGAATCACAACTGGTGCAAGGAACGGAATAAACAAGATGGATTCTTTCTGCAATTGGGGTTACTCCTTTCAGGTTTGAGTAAAGGGAATTTTTTATCGAAAAGGGATACTTAAACACTGGACCAAACCCTTGGGATCTAAGGAGAGAGGAGACTGGAAGGATTGATTGTCCAATATATAAAAAAAATACTTTCAGTTATTTAAGGAGGGAACTTAGCTTAGCCCAAGTTTTGCCACCTAAAAAATTCAATATTTTTGTTGTTACTTTACGCGAAAATAGTATTACTGGAAATTACCTCATATTAGTAACATTTTAAACCCAAATTTTTAATCGTTCTCGACTTTTACATTATGTGGATAGTATAATTAAAAATTTTAATACAATATGAGTTTTAAAATTTTAAATTTTTATTTGGTCTTAAAATTATATTTTTTAAACTGGCAAAGCAAAGGGAAGAAAAACGTCTTAGCCTATTGATGTTGTTCTTAATTTTTTTTTAACTTATCAGTGTATCTTCCAAATGCATAAAAAAAAGTTTTTTTCAAAGTTTATTTTGATTTTTGACAGCTTTTTTAAAATTTTTTTATCTAGTAAATATTGCTAAAATTTTAAAGATCTTTTTTTTTATTTCAAACAAAAATTACGAGGCTTCTAGAGCGACTCCCAATTGGCAACTTAATTTGCACACCGAATACTTCACGTGGCTCCAAATACACAGTATAAAAACGTTTTTTGTATTTATTAAATTTGTTTTAAACTTTACAAACATGTAAAAAGTATACCTACTACTTCCAAATTTCGAAATAGTTGTGTTAATTTATTTTTATATAACATCAGCTTTCTAAAAATCATCTATTTTTTGACTGTATGAAAAACCAAGCTTTTATCTTAGTAAAGATGGAAATTTATTTAAAAAATACACAATTTTTACAAGGATATTTGGAGTTGTGTTTATTAACCTTGCCTTTTATCGTATTTTATTTTAAATAAACCAATTCGTCTAAATTATGGTTGAAAAAGAAATCTTTTCTAAAATAGACCAGAAAATATTTAAAGACTGATATCTATTTTTTTAATATTACCTAATTTTCTTCAGCTCACAAATAATATCAAAAATTTCAATATAATCACTTAAAATAATCAACGATAAATCTCAATTAATCTATAGATGCTTAGTCTACTGACGTTACAGACGAATTACTTTATTTATATAGTTTAATATATATGTAGTTAGGTTTTTCGGTATCTCTAAAAAGAGAAGTTCCAATCGATTTTTATGAATTTTATCAATTTGCAGGATAATTGAAGAAAATATTGTCAATTACCTATACTCACACTATATAGCTCCACTGAAAGAATATGAAAAAGAAAAAAATATTGAAATTATAAAAGACTGTTCTCGTGAAACAATTCATAAAATATGTGGAATAATTGATGTTAATTCATTAGACATTCACTTGAATAATGGAAGTGATATAAGCGGATTGTACCCAACAGCATACCTTATGGAGCATAGTTGTGTACCAAATACAAAGTATGTGTTTGAAGATAACGAGGATCCTTCGAAAAAGCACCGAATTATTGTGAAAGCAGCTCGTTTAATTAAGAAAGGTGAACATATAAAAACAATGTACACGCATGCGTTATGGGGTACACAGGCAAGACGAGATCATTTGCGTGAAACAAAATATTTCAGTTGTGAGTGCGAACGTTGTAAGGATCCCACTGAACTTGGAACCTACATCTCAGCTTTGAAGTGTATGGGCGTAGATGAAAGACGATGTGATGGCTATCAACTTCCTATTAATCCTTTGGACAATGAGGCAGAATGGGCATGTAATAAATGTAATATTCGAGTCGATTCAAACACTGCGGCATTTTTAACGGCTCAATTTGGTGATGAAGTTGATGCATTATTGGCAAAAGGTCCTAGTGTTAGAGAATTGGAAGAACTACTCGAAAAACTTCTTCAGTTTCTACATCCAAATCATTATCATGTTTATACGGTGAAACATTCTCTGGTCCAACTGTATGGATACCAACAAGGTTATCTACCAAAAGATTTAACTGACGCTCAGTTGAAACGAAAGGCGACTATGTGCCGAGAAATGATTGCTATTACCAATAAAATTGACCCATACGTCTGTCGGTAAGATACAACCTTTTGTTTTCCTTTTAGAGGTTATATACAATCAGAAAGCCAAAAAAAGGCGATTTTTCAAGAATTTTTCTTGACAAGACCTTTTAACTTATTAAATTAATAAATTTGTACACATATTATAGTAACTTTTAACTGTATTTTAACATTTTTTTTTTATAAAAATAATTATTTTGAAAGCTTTTGTAGCTGATCTCCGGGAGTATCTCTAAATAAAGGTCTATTGTGGTGTGCACGATATCTCTAAACTGGATAATCTAAAATGAAAAATCTAAAAATATTTCGTTAATATAATGTATTAATCTTGTAATTTATCGAAGAAATAAGTAAAATAATAATTTTTGATAAAATGGTAGCTACTAAAAAAAAAAATCGATTTTTGAAAAAAATTTCGGCTTTAAATTGTTTATAAAATGGGAAGTATTTATCGGCGAGAAAAAACCTTCGATTGATTATTTAAAAAAAATATACTTAAAAAGGTTGTGTGAAATCTTGCTTACCGATTTTAAAAACACAGTTCTGAGAAAAGACAGCTAATGCTCCGGCCTTCTACATTGAAACGCTATGCCACCTCATTACAAATGTGCGTGTAACTTTAAGAATATTCGTCGAATTGATAAAAAATTTTCTGTGTGTAATATATGTACATTACGAAAATAAAATAACAAAAATCGATTTCTTGAAAATTCGAATATATGTATAACCCCTTAACAACTCAAAAAGGCAAAAGGTAAAATTAAAACGTCTAATTTATTTATTTTTTAATTTTTTTTAGTTTGGCTCTGTATCAAGCTGTGTCATATCACGAACTTCATCTTGCTCAATTTGAGTTAATTAAACGTAAGTGGGCCGACCAGTGTTTCGAGAAAGATCGTGAACCGTATCGAGAACAATTAAAAGAATGTCGTGTACTTTTACAAAAAGCCAAAGATGCCTTAAAAGATGAAGTTATAGGATCAGCTGGATATAAATTAGTGCATGAAATCTTCACTGAATCCCATCGACAACTTGAAAAGTGGATTGAAGATATGAAAGTTGCAATATAATAAAGCTGTTGTTGCCAAAAAGAAAGTATTTTTGTAATTTGTTTAAAAAATAGGAACACTTTGTAAATAAAGAACAAATTTTACTTTTCTTAAAAATGTATTTTATAAAATATTAATAAATATAAATTTGTAAGAAAAATATTTTTTTATTAATTATACTTCACAAAGGAAATTCGTTTATAATAATTTCCAGAAAGAGAAACAATCAGTTATTTCTAATTATAAACTCTTTTTGCACATATAAGAGAAAACTTCTTGGCCGTATAAAATTCGAAAATTCAGTCAGATATGGATAAGGAAAAGGTAATGTGCGTATATGGTGGTGAAATTGAGAACCAAACAAACCAGTACGGCACAGAAAAGCTATTAAGCTATAATTATATTTTATACTTGACATAAGATGAAAACGTGACAAATTGATCAAAGTATGTATTAAATTTTCTATGTCGAAAACCAATATCTACTTTAATTTTTCAGAAATTATTACCTACTTGAGTGTCTTTATATAGGACGAGCAGTACAATAAAATTATGACACTCATTGAAATTGCGTTTATTATTGCCTGTCTAAAAGTATTTCTCCCCTTAAAATAATAACGATAATAACTAACGAGATTAAGAATTAATAATAATTCCGCATTTTAATCAGTAATTATAAGAAATGGCTTTGTATATTAGCTGATGTAGTTTTATTCTATAGAAAGAATTCGTAATGATAATTCAGTATTCCCATTTTAGCCATCGTTAAGTGAAAAACCTGATTTCAACATCATTTTAATAAGAATAACGATATGAAATTGAAGTATCTAAATGAAGATTCACTTAATCCTGTGTAAAAGTTACATAGGTACATCTTATTTTATTTTTCTATTCCTATTTTTTGTATGTTTATAGTGTTTCGTACGATATATACAAATTGTTATGTAATCAACCTATTAAAAATAAGAACAGTTGCATAGGTTGTTAAGTTTAGTAAGAAATGAAAGGGGATTTTCACTGTTTGCACAGTTGTCTGCATTGACACATACTATATGTTCACTTTTTTTTATATGCAAAATGCCTTCTGTTCACTATTATTATATGCGAAAGCAAATATGCACATGTCTGCAAGTTTGAACAGTTGAGGTTAGTTTCGTATTTTCGCATGTTTTGTGTAATCCGTGTTGTACATTTACTTTTGTCAAAAAAGAATTTGACACTTTTTAAGTTATATAAGTTTTAAATAAAATAATTTAATTAATATTTTCATGGTGATTAAAAGATAAATTACCATTAAATTTATCAGCGAATTAGTAATTTAATTTTCCATAGTCTGTTTTACAATGCTAAAAATCCTTAAAATGAGCTACAAGACTTGTCCATATTCTTATGAAACGAATTATATATGTATTATGTAGACCGACCCATAGATAAAATATATTACAATACTATGGTATATTACAATTGTCTATGATTGGGCTACGCATGTTGTTCATTGTACTAGTCTGCATCTTTTTGTTGACTTTAGGCGTATTGACTGCATGCTTAGATAGTCAGCACATGTTTAATTAGGCTGTGTGTGCATGCAACTGTGCAAACAGTGAAAACGTCCTAACTTAACATTAAATTATAAATAACCAAATTCATTTAAGTAATTCGAAATTGGACGAATATATTTTTAATGTCGTATAATTTGCTCACTATAGGGACCTCGCGGTATTATTATCGGCGATCTATTTACCTGCTGGGCACAATTAATATTTTTTTCTGTAACTTTATTATTAATATCAGGTTGTTGTTCATTATCTGAATTTTTTTCATTCTTTTCGGTTTTCCCTAAACAATTTAAAATAGTATTACGGATTTTTTCCCCATATAAAATTGTTTCATTTAGGAACGTGTATAAAAATGGATTTAATGCACTGTTTGTGTACGAAATCAAATTTAAACTGTATGCAATAAACCAATCGCGTGGTTTATTTAAAACCATCGCCATTTGTAATACCATAAAAATCCAAACGGGTAACCGACATACAAAAAATATAATCATCAATATTAAAATTACTTTAAATGTTCGTAATTTTCTCTTCATTTTTTCTTTACTATGCTTTGTTAGTATTCGTTGTGGTGATGAAAAGTGACTGGCATTCTTGTTCGTATCTTCACTGGTCTCAGTAGTATTGTTCGAGGTTTCGCTTTCCATTCGTTGCATCGGTCTTGTTTTTACCCAAATTAACGATGCAATATGCAAATACAGCCATAAGAATGTTATGAGTAATGGTAAAAATAAAAACGTTAATAATATGGCAAAGTAATAGGCATTTTCCTTTTTGTGGTTTGTGATACAACGTTGTACCTCGGTCATTTTTGTAATTTCGTTATTTTCATTTATTCTTACTGCTAACAAATCGACACAGTAGTACGTCATAAACATTGGATACGCGATTCCTGCAAAAAAAAACTTCAATTTGATAAATCCAAACTGAGTTTGGTTTCTGGGGGTTAATTTCGTAGAGTAATCTAGAAAGTGGAAATTTTTTTCTCCAATAAGAATATCGTGTAGGGTAGCTGAATTGAAAATTTATGGATAGACAAATTCAATAACAAATTTATTTAATTTTTTTTTTTTTTTTTTTACTTCTCTTTGGGAAAGCGCCTAAAGGTTACTGTCCCTGACCTTTATCACCAGAAAAATTGCTCAGAAAAATCTGAAAAAACTCACGAACATTAAGAAGTGTCGATTGAGGAAAAATTATCAAAATTAAATTGTCTTACATAATTTCTTTGGTACATAAAAAAATGATTTTGCTTTGATCAAGATTTTGTTAATTAAAAATTTATGTACCGTAGATCGATATGAATGGGGACGAATTCAGACTTCACACCGTATTTTTTTGTATTATTAGCATCTAATCTTTAGTATATTCAAAATTTTCGCGAGGATGGTCACTTTATCACAGTATCCAAAAAATTTTAAAAATATCGATGGTTTTTGAAAAAATAACAAAAATCGTATAATTTCTTCTCTATGAAAAATTGTGGTCAAAAGAGACGATAAAAGGGTGAATGGGGACAAGCTGTAGGGTCAACCAAAATTGAAATTCTTGAAATTCTAAACTTCCAACTTAGCCCAATCCATATATATATATATATATATATATATATATATATATATATATATATATATATATATATATATATATATATATATATATATATATATATATATGGATTGGGCTAAGTTGGAAGTTTAGAATTTCAAGAATTTCAATTTTGGTTGACCCTACAGCTTGTCCCCATTCACCCTTTTATCGTCTCTTTTGACCACAATTTTTATATATATATATATATATATATATATATATATATATATATATATATATATATATATATATATATATATATATATATATATATATAGGGTAAGTACGGGAGAGATGCCGCGTCGGGAGTGATGCCGCAGTAGCCATAGTTCGTCGGTTGATTGACAGATAGCGCTATTAATGGATTATATGTTTAAAATAAGTTACTTATTTAAGCTGTATATGGTAATATTTATGATTAGTCCATCAGTTTAGTAATTATCCAACTTTTTATTATTGAAAAGTACGTTTTTTAACATAATATTTTATCAGCCATTTAATTCATTAGAATTTAAGAATGTATACTTCATTGTTTTAATGAAAATGAGTTTTGTTATTAATTTAGGTATATTTTAAAAGTACTGTATAAAATTTTAGGTTGAAATTCCGCACTATGCTTGCTATAGCAACATGCGGCATCTACCCCAACAAAAAGGAGAGACGCCGCATTTAAAGTTGGTATAGATGCCGCATCATATTACATGTTAAAAACATAGACCTATATACCTTAATTATGCAATTTTTTTTTTGGACTGTAAATTATGCCACGTAAATATAAAAGATCCATTAATGGATCAGGAAGAGCCCTCATATTAGTGAAGATAACGAAAATAATGATGACTGCCTGTGTATTGAATGTTTTGAAAGGTACTCAGAAACAAATAAAAATTTGACTGGTTAAGATGCATTAAGTGCCAAAAATGGTTACATATGGCATGCATCATGTATGGAGATGTGTGTAAAATGCAAAATTTTTAATATGAACTATGCCGCGTCTCACCTTCTTTGATGCGGCATCTCTCCCATAGGTGTGGGAGAGACGCCGCTTTGCAGGCTCTACAAAAATGTTAATTATGAATCCTTTATGACTCAAAATTTACAATTATTTATAAATAATTGTAAAGAACAATGTTTAGATTTATTGTGTACCAAATTTCAAATCAATTAAATGCTTACTTTAAGAATTATCAAGTGTTTTCAAAATGTGCGGTATCTCTCCCGCATTCACCCTATATATATATATATATATATATATATATATATATATATATATATATATATATATATATATATATATATATATATATATATGTATATATATATATGTATTTCTTTAATTAAGTAAGGAAACATTAAATGCGAGGTGAATTTAAATTGAAAAATAATCATTCTATTAATAATAATTTTTGTTATCAGAGGTTTCCTGCACTTCAGGAAATAACTTCATTAATATATAAATGTCAAAACTGTTCGAACATATGATCACGTTCCGGTATAGGAGCTTTTACGATACTAATAATTAATAATAAATACATTTTTGTATACAATAAAATATAATTTTTTGAATTATTGGCCTGCTTTCATAACTAAAAATTATAATTCACATTTCATCCCATTTTTCCCGCTTTGTCTCAATGAAAATGTGGTTACTTTACTATAGGGGCGCCATTTTTTACCCTGCCCCTGGCGCTACTTAGGCTAGGTCCGGCCCTGTTAGCAATTCTTAAAATAATCGACTATCGAAAAAAATTTAACTGAACTAATGATTTTTTTTACAATAACCAAGTTAAAGCTTTGTACTTTAGACCTTTCTCTCTAGACCAGTTTTTAAAAATATTTTTTATTAAACTTAGTCGTTTTTACTCTGTGTGGGAAACAAGATTTTGGTTCAAGTCTTATCCCATTGTTTTTCACTGGTTTTGATTGTCAAAACAATTAGTTACGAGATTACGACCATTAAGAAAAGTACGGAACGAGAATTTCCAAGCACCCTATATACTTCAAATTATTTTATAAATATTTTATTTACTAAGAAACGAAACAATAAAATAAGAAGTAATAATAATAATCACATAATAGCAACACAAAAAATTTTATTTTTTAAATTATTGATTTCCTCTTTCTGTCAGTGTAACATTACTATAAATTTCTACCACGTCGAATAATATAAGAATGAAGGTAAATTTTATTCTTGAATACATATTTTTATATATTCGTTAATATTAAATAGGTAATCAAATTTTAGACCACATCGGTTAATCCTGACCCTAGTGGAGAACAATCGAATTGGTTAATAATGTTGTTACGAACCGGTGTTTTGGTTATTATTATAGTAAAATATTTTGTTTATTATTGTATTAATAATAAACAGTAATGAAATACATATTTATGTAATATTAATAAATAATAACAAACACATTATATTGACAAGCACCGATTTATATGCAAAATCGCTGACCACAGCTAATATGTATAAGCAGGTCAGCACATAGGTATAAATGGACAGCTGTTTGTCAGTACAATCATCAGACGATTGGCATTAGCTGGTCGGATGATCCAATGGTCTCACGACCATTGTAATCATCATTCCCGGGTTACAATAGTTACGGGTAAGCTCTTCCTAAATCATGGGGATATATTAAATCATGGGAATATATTAAATTTTAGACTTAGGTTAAGTTCAGTGTATAATTTCCAGTCTATTTCTTTGTAAATATACTTTTATACTTTTATAATAAACCTATGGACTATTCTTGTCTTACCCTACCATGCAGCCATCATGGTTCAATCAGAACCAAGAGTTCGGACCCATCCGCTCGGGGTCCACGCTATCGCTACTAGGATTCTAGCATTAAGGCCTCCCATGCGTAACATTGGTAGCCGCGGTGGTATGATGGTTCAGTGGTAGGGCTTAAACAAAGGTTAGGTAAACGGGTTTATTTTATTTTTAGGGAATCATTCTTTTCTTAATTATATTATATTTAGGATCATTTGGTATTTCTTTTTAAATAACATAGGTAAGAATTTTTTTTATTCATTATAGGAGTCAGCAAATATTTTCTTTTCAATGTCAAATAAAATGTTAGATAGGCATTCACGCGATTAAAAACATATAGAGGTATCAGATATCATATACGTTTTATCATCTTAACAATTAAAAACATTTAGGAAACTAAATGCGTATTAAATTTATTTATTAAAAGGGACGGGTTCACTATTTTTTTCTAAGGGGGGTCACTAAAATTAACAAAATAAAGGGGATACAAGGAAACCACAAGCTAACAAGGAAAGGGACAGGAAAAGGTTCAACAAAGAATCGGGCTCACTACTGTGGAAATGTTCATCAGGGAAATATTATTTATACGGTAAAAGGGATATTTTATAATATAACTAATAAATAACGATCAGGGATAATTAGATAACCGGGTTCATTACCAGTAATATATGAAAAATGGAATAAGTACATAAGGAAACCTCAAAACTAACCGGGGGAAAGACCAGGAAGGGTTCAACCAATAAAAATCGGGCTTACTACAATAGAAGAAACCATTAGGGGAAATATTGTCGGTCTGGGCAGATAACAAATGGATGGAATGAATAACTCCAGGAAAAACCATCGACTCCAGGGACCACCGGGACTACGACCAAAACAGCAGGATCACGATCGTCACCAATTCGGGCAAAATTGCATGGCGATCAGGAACAATCGGTTGCCCACCGTATCGTTCCGCCCCATAAAGGGTAGTACTATACCCGCCAGATCCAGAGCTAATGGTGTAGCGCTCCGGTACCTCAACGATGGAACAGTCCGATTGGGACATGCAAAGCCATGACTCCAAGGTGTCAATTAAAGGAATACAAAAGGAAGAATTCAAGGGAATTCAAATAAAGGAATACAAAAGGAAGAATTCAAGGGAATTTAATTAAAGGGATACAAAAAGAAGAATTCAAGGGAATTCAAATAAAGGAATACAAAAGGAAGAATTCAAGGGAATTCCATTAAAGGAATACAAAAGGAAGAATTCAAGGGAATTTATTTAAAGGAAGAATTCAAAGGAATTAAATTAAAGGAATACAAAAGGAAGAATTCAAGGGAATTCATTCAAAGGGATACAAAAAGAAGAATTGAAGGGAATTCAATTAAAGGAATACAAAAAGAAGAATTCAAGGGAATTCATTTAAAATGAAGAATTCAAGGGCGAATTCGATTCAAGGGGGAATTCTAGGACGAATTCCATTAAAAAGGGGACACTCAAGGACGAACTCAAGGATGGACTCACCGGAAAAACCACAAAGAGGGATTCCAAGGGAAATATCATCAGAGAGGAATTTTGGAGTATTCAAAGGAAGTTTCTGAAGAAAAATGGGAATAAAAGAAAAAGGCAGAACAAGGAAGCCGACCGACAAAAGGGAAATTAAAATCGAAAACGATGGGAATATAAAAACTTTACGGGTATATTTTATTAAGCACCAATCAAGGATATAAAAATATAATGCAAGGGAGGAAAACTCACAGAATACGGGTCAAAAGGATTCATCGGGGGAAGGAGACATTTGGACCACATGGAACAACTGAGAGATGGTTAATGGTTGGTGCCGAAGGAAGTTGATACAGAAATAAGCCAGTCCATGGATGGGTATGCCATATAGGCACTACGGATACTGTCTGTCCAGTCACGGGACACGTTAATACTGGGAATGTATCGGGAGCAAGGCGACCCAAGGACGAACCACAGCAGAAGGAACTTTTCTGGAACGACTAGGATCAATCAATTGACCACCTCACCCGGAACTCAGAAGAGGAGGACAAGGTCCCAAAGGAAAGATACATAGACGCGAGGAGAGGCAATACCAAGACGACTCCCGACGGAAAGAAGAGGAGAGAACGTTAATGGAGGCGCCGAAGGATGAAACCGTAGAAGCGACCCCTTGTCCGAGTTAGAAGATTGGAATAACGGCTCGAAAAGGAGATAGAAGAGTTATTACTTATTAAACACTTATTACTATGTTTGTACTACCTGTTGATTTCCTTTCAAATGTAACGTTTACCTGGTTTCTTTATTAAGGGGGGATTTTAACAGATTTAGGAAGATGCAAAAGGCCACTTTTTTTTCCGAAAAGGCTGGTTCCTCAAATGAGTAACCATCTTTTTCGCAGAAGGGAGTGTTGTTACGAACCGGTGTTTTGGTTATTATTATAGTAAAATATTTTGTTTATTATTGTATTAATAATAAACAGTAATGAAATACATATTTATGTAATATTAATAAATAATAACAAACACATTATATTGACAAGCACCGATTTATATGCAAAATCGCTGACCACAGCTAATATGTATAAGCAGGTCAGCACATAGGTATAAATGGACAGCTGTTTGTCAGTACAATCATCAGACGATTGGCATTAGCTGGTCGGATGATCCAATGGTCTCACGACCATTGTAATCATCATTCCCGGGTTACAATAGTTACGGGTAAGCTCTTCCTAAATCATGGGGATATATTAAATCATGGGAATATATTAAATTTTAGACTTAGGTTAAGTTCAGTGTATAATTTCCAGTCTATTTCTTTGTAAATATACTTTTATACTTTTATAATAAACCTATGGACTATTCTTGTCTTACCCTACCATGCAGCCATCATGGTTCAATCAGAACCAAGAGTTCGGACCCATCCGCTCGGGGTCCACGCTATCGCTACTAGGATTCTAGCATTAAGGCCTCCCATGCGTAACAATGTTACATACTATCAAGAATTATTTAAATGATTTGCCTGGAAGTCATTCATATTTGTGTAACGACGAACAAAAGTAATTTTTAAGCTGCTTCTACACTGGGGTTGAAAAACGTTTCGATCCCGAAGTTGTCAAAAACCTTTCGATACACTTTAAGATTTATATTCCTACTATTTTCAGTGTTGAGTAACGTTTCTTAACTTCAATGTGGGAGTAATATTTTAGACTTATTTACAACAGTTACTGTTTATTTTGATTTTTTTAGAATTTTAAATACAGCACTTAGTGCACTTTACTAACATCTAAAAATGTGACTGGAAAATGAAAATTGGACGAAACAATAGCAAAATTTGTTTTCTTAAGTTTTGCACTTTTTCTATATACATTTCATAAAAATCTTTTTTGATTTCAATATTAAATAAATTCTTTAGATTTTTAATAAAGTCCTACCACAGTATAAATAAAAGATTATTACCATAGGCAGTAGCGAAACGCACTTTTTATCCTTTTTTGATATAAGTACAAACAATTATGTATGCCCTTTTTTACTTATGTGATTGTATGTGTTTGTACATGTGAGATTGAAGGTTGATAATGATCATGTTAAATTATATGAACAACTAAAAGCAACTTTCTTCAAAATGAATTGAGCAAACGCGAAATTGATGACAGTATTCAACACTAGAATTTAGATCGTCACGACCTATTAGCACCAACCACTGTCGAAATCGAAAATATTAACTGAATTATTATAAAATATTAATAATTATTTATTATTTAACGTATTTTTACATAAGCATTCAAATTATAATAATACTTACAAATTTGCATCAAACTCAGAAAAAACATAAATTGAAATTTTGTTTTGAATGATTTAAACAAAATTTAGCAGCACAAGAGTTATCACCAGACATTTTAAGCCACCATGATAATTAAATACATATCAGAAATATCTTACAGATCACAAAACACACTAAAATTACAAGGAAATATCAAAAATAACTGATGACAAGCTTTAAATAAAAAAAATTTAGTAACAGTTAAAATTCCACTGCCATAGTTGTTAAAAATTTTAAAAAAGTCAGTGAAACTTTTAGACAAAATTAAATAATTTACATAATTATCAACTGTAAATTTTCACAAAATAATTAGAACTGCAAATTTAATTTTCTAAAATAAATTTATTTTAGTTATGATATTTTCACTGTATTAGTATGCATAATGTTATGCATTATTTAGGTACATAACATGGATAACCTTTTGGAATTTTTGAATTCCAAATGACACTCTTACGTCATCTCGTTTCGCAACTGTTTGTGAAACAAACTATTATTTAAACTGTGGTACTACTGTATAGAGATGGGCGACGGGAAAATTCCCATTTGGGTATTTATTGGGTATTTTCCCGGGAAAATTCCCAAAATCTGGGTAAAAACGATTACTTAGTTGTACTTCTTTGCAAATGTGTTTTTAATTAGATCTCTATATATTTGTTAATTGTACGTGGAGGTTTACATAATATAATGTTGATGTAAAGTTTTTTAATTATTATTATCATAAAACCACTTCAGTACATACTGAATGTTTATTTATCTTTAAATTTAAAAATACAAGCGTACATATTATGTCGGGTCAACTTAAGATGACTTTTCAACGAAGTTAGCAATTAATTTAAATTTATAACTCAATGTGTTCAAATTTCAGAGAAATATCTACGTTTAAAAAAAAAAAAATTAAAATGTCACGAATTCAATATTGACAAGTGAGAATCGAGCTAAAATTTCAACGTTTTGGAAATTCTAGTACTTAAAACATAATCTAAAGGGGCGAAAACTATGGAAAAAATTGTCGTGGTAGGCCCAGGAAATTGACATCGAAAAATGAAACGCGTATTGTACAACTAGCCACGAAAATAAATTGTCTATAGAAAAACTGTCGAACAAAAATTGTATAATAACGTGATATATTAATTAGTATTTATGTAGTATGAAGATTAATTATTTACGTTTAGCAAATATTCTTTATGAAACAGTGGTTTTTATAGTTTAATTCAAAAATATTACGATAAATAGTAAATTAAAATAAATACCCACTTTTCGGGAATTTTCCCGGGAATCTACCCCGTTTTTACCCACTTTGGGAATTTTCCCGGGAAAATACCGGGTAGAATCCCATCTCTACTACTGTATAACTTTTTTATGCGGTCAACCTTTCTTTGTACGATAGTCGATATTTTCGTATAAAAGTTTTTGACAATTTTTTTATGCAGTTCAAAAAAGAATGCGCCTCAAAAGTAAATAATGTGAATAAAAGGTCACAAAAAAATCCTACAAGAACATACCGAAAAAAAATGATCGTATAAAAAAGGTTATACAGTATTACACAATTTAATGTTTATTTGTTTATTTTATTTAATTGAAACAAATTAAATAACATACCAGCCGAAATTAACCAAATTGACAAGATAACAATGTTTGAATAACATGGTGTCGGATTCCATTTAAAGCGAAAGGCTTGCACAATTGTTTGGTACCGGTACATAGCGATACAAGTTAACGTGACAGAATTCACTAAGAGCGCTGTAATTTGCGTAAACGGTAGAAATGAACACATAAATTGACCAAGATGCTGAAAATTAAAGTAAAATATTAGAACAATATTTTCAACAAATAGGATGGACTCACACATTAGTGCTTTGATTAAGCAAAACATAACACATGTCACATATAAATAGTACACAGTAAGGGTTTCACAATTTGTCCCCTTCCCCTCCCGAAAACTAATCCAATTATAGACAGCACTTGGATCTGGACCGAACTGGATGGTATAGCAAATTTCAGAATTCAGATATCAACGAAAATGATTTTACGAAAAAAAGTCTTGAGCGTGTGGCAGACTTTCCAGGTTGAACAATGAACCTATCCATGAACATTTCCCTTTTTCTATAAACATTAATTCAAAATTAAAACTCAAAATATACATACAAACTATTATTCAAATTTGGCGAGAGATATTGAATTCATTTCTGCATGTACATTAATTATCAAAAAATTTGGGACTATTTCTTTATTATCGTGAATCAGTTATATATTTTAGACAGGGTCGGCGAGAGAAATGAGGAGCCCCCGGGGCACAACAAAAAATTTTCAAACTTTTTTTTCGCAAAAATAGAATTGACGAAAAAGAACGTCTTTTCTTACTTTCCGCGGGTCCCTAATTGAGGCTGCGAGCGCCCTTTTTAGATCCGAGCCCCAGGAAAATTGCCCAACCTGCCCCATCCTCTTGCCGGCCCTGATTATGGATATCTTACCCAAACAAGCATCCTTCCGGATAGTGTTGCTAAATGTTCTGTGCCAGTAAAGGAGGCCATTAGAAGATCTGCTGATGCTAACGATATCAAGTAACACTTATACATGTAACGTGATTTCCTTAATAACAGAAAAATTAAAAATTAAAAAATTGAGGAATCAATTAACAGAATATGTTCTTGATCATACCTTTTAATATTAACAATTATAACGCAAAGATTTCCAACTACTGCGATTATTAATAAAACTAAATTTATAATAAATAAGATGATTCTTTGTGATGTATTGAACATAATTAGGCTGTCTTCTAATACAACAATTGTGTCGTTATTTATATACAGGTCATCAGGCTGTTAAAAAAAATAATGTTTGTTGTTTGAGTTGGAAAATTATTTAGCAAGTTGTTTGAAATAAACAAATATCTGCAGACAATTTCTCAATGAAAATTTAAATAAAATTTGAAGCGTCAATTTAAAGAATTTTTTGTTAGTTGTTTGTTTTTGTTTCAATTATTTTCAGTTTTTTAAGCGTCA
Organism: Brachynemurus nebulosus; assembly: GCA_035578155.1. Classification (NCBI taxonomy): domain Eukaryota; kingdom Metazoa; phylum Arthropoda; class Insecta; order Neuroptera; family Myrmeleontidae; genus Brachynemurus; species Brachynemurus nebulosus. Next base: position 1,502,187 of record JAPWDM010000018.1, on the reverse strand, counting down.
ATTTAAAGTATTTAATTAATTGTTATATCTATAAGAGGTCTTATTATTACCCCACTCGACCTGGCCGCCCCCCACCTTTTAGAATTAAAAAAATAAATAGCACACAATTAGGAGCTATTTATGAGCTTTCATATTCCGTGAATAAGAAATTCTGAGCTCGACACACTGAGCAAGAATTTAATATTTTTAGTGGGGGGGGGGCTGAGTCGAGTTCGACTCACCCCCCCCCACTTAAAAATAAAAATTTCAGACCAATCTTTGCTGTAGAATTAAGAGCTATTTATGAGCTTTTGAACAAGTGTAATTTCGATTTTTGAGCTCATCGCCGTAGTCGTCAAACTACCCTTAATTGATGAAATGTGTAAAAAAAGTAGATTTTTGAAAAATAAAATATACATTGTTTTAAAAGTAATATGAAGCTTCAAGAATAAACTTTTGAAAGACGAGTATTCTAATTAGGGGTTGCAACCCGTTCTAAAAACTACCCCGTATTTTCTCGACATAAAGAAAACTATAGTTAAATATCGTTTACGGTTTATCAGCTCATAAAATACGTGAATTTCTATTGTTGAGTTGTAACCCCTTTGCAAAGAAACCATTTTCGATATAAGAGAGGATTATAATTTGACCTAAAATTTTACAATAAATTCCTTTAATTTTTTGAAGCTAAAAACCACCCCTCTCGACCTGGCCGCATCCAACTTTTAGAAACAATAAAAACACCAATGGCGCAAAATTATAAGCTATTTATTAGCTTTAATTTTGCGCGAATTATAATAATTTGAGCTCGAAACACTGAGCAAAAATTTAATATTTTCAGTGGTGGATTTGCTTTTCAATAAAAAAATTTCAGAAAACATGAAAAACAGCTTTATGTAAATCTAGCCGTTTCATGCGTAAAGAAAAGTATTCCACGCGTAAAAAATTAGATGTTTTTCAACCATCGTGGTAAAAACTGGCATTGATTCGATTTAGGAATATGGAATTCGTTAAGTTTGACCTCGGATCCACTATCAGTGATCCAAAAACGCCCTAGAATTGATATCCGAGGCAAAATAATAATTTTATAATTTTTTTATAACAGCTATTTTTTGGAGCACTTTGGGGGTCCAAATCCCGTAACTTTTTCATTTTCGTAGGTAATGCGGGGATGAATGCTGACGAGTGTTCCTGAGAGTCTAGAGAACATGTTGAAAACGAAATTTTTCAAACCGTATAAATTTTTTGAAAATGTTAGTTTTTTGCGGCGTTTTTGGGGAATCAAAACCCCCTAACTTTCTCACTTTCGGAGGTAATGCAGATATCAATGCCGATGAATATTCTTGAAGGTCTATCAAACACGTGAAAAAAGGAATTTTTCAAATCGATGCTGTTCCATTTATCTTTTTGTTTCTAAAAGATGGGCGGGGCCAGGTCGAGAGGGGTGGTTTTTAGTATAAAAAAATTAAAGGAATGAATTGTAAAGTCTTAGATCAAATTATAATCCTCTCTTATATTAGAAATGGTTTCTTTGTAAAGGGGTTGCAACCATGCAACTCAATAACAGAAATTCACTTATTTCATAAGCTGATAAACCGTAAACGATATTTAATCCAAAATAGTTAACCTTTTTCACTTTAACTATAGTTTTCGTTGTGTCGAGAAAATACGGAGTAGTTTTTAGAAGGGGTTGTAAACAATAATCAGAATACCCGTCTTTCAAAACTTGAAGCTTCATATTACTTTTAAAACAATGTAGATATATTTTATTTTCCAAAAATCTAGTTTTTTTACACATTTCATCAATTAAGGGTAGTTTGATGACTATGGGGGTGAGCTCAAAAATTGAAATTACACTTGTTCAAAAGCTCATAAATAGCTCTTAATTCTACCGCAAAGGTTGGTCTGAAATTTTTATTTTTAAGTGGTGGGGGGCTGAGTCGAACTCGACTCAGCCACCTCTACTAAAAATATTAAATTGTTGCTCAGTGTGTCGAGCTCAAAATTTTTTATTCACGGAATATGAAAGCTCATAAATAGCTCCTAATTATGTGCTTTTTTTTATTCTAAAAGGTGGGGGGCAGGTCGAGTGGGGTCTTATTAATAGTATTCTAAAAGAGGACTTAAATTTAGCCGGAACACGGCGAAGCGATGTTGCGACACCTCCCAAAGTTTTTTATTTTTTCCGGAACTGTTCAGCTCGCCTTAATGTTTTTAGTCGAATTTTCTCCGAAAAATTAGACTTATACAGTCTATACGATAAGAGCTGCGAGAGGCGAGAGTAGGGGCGCTATACATTTTCGGACCCGTAGAACACGATTATGTAGAAAAAAAAGATGTCTGATATATATATATATATATATATATATATATATATATATATATATATATATATATATATATATATATATATATTTATATATATATATATATATATATATATATATATATATATATATATATATTCCCGCCACCTTTTAATTTGTGTAGGGCCCCCCTATGGAAGTTCAGAAATGAAATTTGGTAAATGGGGCTCATTTTCGAGGCACCTTATACTATCAAAGTGTGGTCAAATTTTAGGCAAATTTTTTTCCGACCCGACCTTTAAGGGGGTGGTGGGGGGGTAACAAAACAATAAAACTTTTCCAAACCGGTTTTGAATAATGTTTCGATCAATTATCTACAACATATCCAAAATTCAGCTTCCTAGAGTGATTTGGAGGGAGTAGAGAGGTGGAAAAAGATTTTCGCTGGATCTAACACGCCACCAGCCCCCCAGAATTAACGTAGAGGATTGAAATTTGGTGTGTTGATAGAGTTCATACCTAGGTTATGCTTTTTGGAGGTTTTAATATTTTACCCCCACCACCCTCATTTTTAAGCTACAATTTCATGCTTTTTTGACGTTTTCGAAGTTTGTACCACTCGCACAGGTCACCCAAATAAACCTAGAGGGCTGAAATTTTGTATTGGGATTGAGTTAGTGTCAAGGGGGTGCCTTTTGGGGGTCTCAACTTTTATCCCTTACCCTCACCATTTTTATACCAAAAAGAACATCATTTTTCTTGTTTTTTAACAGTTTCGTTCGGGTCAAAATCTCCCCAAATAAACCTAGAGGGCTGAAATTTTGTGTACAAGTTAAGTTAATAGCCAGCCACTGCTTTTTGGAGGTTTCAACTTTTAACCCTTACCCCCACGATTTTTACGCCAATATTCCTTGATTTTTTGGCTTTTTTTCTAACACGTCTAGAAGCTTTCTAAGAAAACATACAGAGCTGAAATTTTGTACGTGTATTGAGTTAGTATCCAGCTAGTGCCTTTTAGGGATTAAACATTACTTTTCCCCCCACTTCTCCCATTTTTACATCGGAATTCAGTTGTATTGTAAATGTGTTTTAAATGAATTACTTTTATTCTAACACACAGTAGGCGATTAGTAATTTTAAAAAATTTAAAAAAAAATGAATTTACTTTTTTAACAAAAGCAATACACACATATAGGTAGTTGCATACATGCATATTATATTACATATAGGTAATTCTATATGTATACATACATATAAAGTAGGAATTTTGGATTTTTATTATTTATAAAATAATTTTTTATTTTTTATTTATTTATTTTTTTTTTTTTTTTTGAAAGAAAAAATATCTTTATAAAGGCCTTCCAGTTTACTATTTAAGGTCCTTTTTAATATTTAAAACTAAAACATAAAGGCAATTAGCGGATAAACATGGGCAGGAATGTCCTCGTACGAATTGTGTTGGTTTTTTTTCTGCTACCTGTTTTCGGCACAAAATTGAAATTTACTGAGATACAGCCCTTAAATACTTAAAACCTTTTTGTAAAGCCTCGATCAGCCGAACACTCATCACCAGTTTTGAAACCAACAAAATGACAATTCGGTTGTAGACTTTCAATCACATTTCGCTTGTAGACATTCAATACCGAAGATGAAGGGGAAAATTCGACTACCGTGATGGGGCCCCGCTGCTCACGGCGTTTTTTATTAGTATCTTAGGGACTGTAGTGCTGAAAGCAGGGGCGTACAATAAGCTAAGACTTAGGATATTTTTCTTTATAATTTTTTTTTTGTTCGTCAGCGCTATTTTTAGGTGAGGAAAGTTGTACAGTAAACCAAAACGATCGCTCGTTAGAGTAGATACATTTCCTTTTTTTTGCTCGTCACTTCATTTTTGGGGAAATTTTGGGAAAAAATTGGGAAAAGGCGTTCCGGCACCTACAATTTTAGAAATTAAACAAATACAATATATGACACTCTAAGGGATTAAATAAGTATGACTTTTGGTCTCTAGTGACCAGGGGGCAGCAATTCACACAAGGGATCAAATGAAACACTTTAATCCAGTGACATATCTAGGCATTTTTTGTAATTCCAGATAATTTAAAATTATAAAAATTAAGAAAAAAGTTATTTAAAGACCATTTACATAAATTGTGTGAAATAATATTACATCAAGTATAATAAATTGAATTTAAATTCATTGAAAATGCATAGTAGGCGTCTATAAAAAATTATTTGATATACTTCATTTCAGATACAATTGATCATGAGTTTTCGTTAAAAAATTAAATAATTCTTATATTCGAAACAACTCAATCTTCTATTCTTTTCTAAAAATAATCTGCAAATTCATAATTTACATAAATGCAATAATAAAAGAGATAAAGCCAAGAAAACGGAAATTATTTAAATTTAAAATGACGAAGCATGGTTAAATTTAACTGAAATGAACCATAGAAAAATTTATTTACTTATTTACTTTTGTAACGATAGTAATCAGAAAACACAATGATAAATGTTGCTTACTCGGCAAGTTACCTGCTATATAGAACGTTAAGAGAAGTATGAAAACATTCAAAAGCATCTTAAAATACGATTTTTACGGGTTAATTTTCAAAGAGCCACTGGTAAAGGGCCTGAATGAAAGTTAATAAAAGTTACTTTGTCATTTACTATCATTATTTTTTTCCGTCGGTTGTATTTCTGGAGAGAAATATGTAATTTTATATAACCCTGGGCACACATCATAAGTTCAACCTACGAATCTGTGATGATAATTAGAGCCCTGTTGAAAGACTATCAGTTTAAGAAATAAAGTACAGTTTTTTCTGGTGACAATCAATTTTGAATTTTTGAATCAAACAATTTTGACAATCTGACAAACTATTGAACGACTATGAATTTAAAAATTAAGCAAATTTTTATAATGTAAGAGATTAAAATAGAAAAATTGTAACATACCGATAATTCGTGGAGCCATTGCTGATCGTAGTAATCAAACAGACTTTTAAATTCATCAAATCCCAATAATGGTAAAATATTTTTCATAAAATACATTATTAAAGCTAATTAGGTACTTTACAAGATAACGACATTCAATAAACATCCGTTTTAATCAACTGATCAATTCATTTTTGCATACAGTTAATTTATAATATAGAGATAACGGTCTAATATGTATAAACTTTCGATGCGTATATTAGTATCTACATATTTATACAGATTTGTGTCAACGTTAGCAATGAACGAGTAAACGTATCAGTATCATTGAAAATTTCGATTTCAATTACGATAAGTGTATGTATTTTTTCATGTATATTATTATCATTTTAGTGAATTTTCGAATGTAAAATTCAACTATTACAACCACTGTGATGGTAAACCCGCGACTATGACAGAAATTTGTTTTGCGATTTCCAGAAGCTGAAAATGAAATTCACTCAACAAATGGTAGATCCTTATGAGACTGTGCTTGTTGAATAAAGTTACTGACATAATATATTTTTAATACATACAAAAGTGCAAAATTTTAATTGAAAATAAATTCTTTGAATGATATGCACGGTTCTCTCGTTTTTTATATTATAAAGTTACAATTGTAATAAACAAACGCATATTCAAATGTGATTTTTATTTCGTTTTCGTAAATCATTTGGTGTAGAATCGCTGTGACTTTACTACTTTTGGTACAGAATTACTGAAATCTTACTACTTCTCGCTACTTTTGGCATAGAAACTTCATGGATAAAATTACTGAAGAGAGAAATGTGTACGAGAGTGACAGTTAGGTACAAAAGTATATCTCAGCGAAAAAATTTTCTTTTATCAAAAATTAAATAATGTATTAATATTCTTTAGTTATTATATTTGTATACCACTTGTTTTTTTAAATTTGCGCGCGCTTATGTTGTAGCAATATAAAAGCATTGTTAAAAAAGCGTTGTAAAAACGTTGTAAAATGATGTTTATGAATTAGGTATATTTCAAAAACGGCGCGGTCAATAATTTTTATTTTTTATTAAATATGGATTGTAACTTTGTATTTTATAATATATTATATTTTTATCAAATTTCTTTAACACGTTTCCATTTTATTCAAAAAAAATAAAGTTTTCCCCTAAGAGCCCGTGTTAAAATTACAAAACTTTGAAATCGTTTTTCTCAAAATTGGGGCGGTCAATTTTTTTTTTTCTGAATAGGCTCGTATTATTGGTATTGCATTAAATAAATAACTAGAGTAGTTTCGTTAAAATCCTTTAAAAAATCGTTCTACTCACCCACTACCTTAAATGATAAAGTTTATATAGTTTTCAAAATGGTAACAAAATTTGAATATAGTTCAAATAAATTACACATTTTTAAAGTAACATTGTAAAATTGTGATTCTGGAATGTAAAACTCCGCGACAAATTTTGATTTCGTTAAATAAATAAATATTATTGTCTTTCGAAGATCACATTTAAGTTTCTAATTGTACAAAATTAGCCAATAGTCTGGGGCCTTTAGAAACGTGGGACCTAGTGTGGTGTATCGTTTGCACTGGTCTCGGACCGGCCCTATATATAAGCCCCAAACTCTATTGGATGAGTATTCAAAATTCTTCAAAAATTTACGATATGCTTAGGTACTTCACAAGATATGTTTTTGAATCATTATCCTATGTAAGCCGATTTTCGAAAAAAAGTAATTTTTTTACTGGAAATTCACTGTGTTATGCAGGATACTGCAACAAAGGAATTTTAATTTTGTATTTAAACTGTTTCTCTATTATTATGTGTGTATATAACTCTACTTCAAAAATACCCCCACTTTGCATCATGACTAGCCGTAACTGGAATCAAACTTGAAAAAAGCGGTTTTAATTGTTTTTGTTCAATCAGAAGGAGAGTCCCAGGGTAAACGCGAATCCAGAGGGATGGTTTTGAGAATCGTGACACCATGACCGAAAATAAATTCAGAAATTAGCTTGATTTTTGCAAGTATTATCTTACTTTTTCTGTTACAAACGTAGTCATAATCGAATTTTTATTAGAATATTTCAGTACATTTCTCTAACGACGGTAACTCACCATGGGAATGTAATGTAATCGATAATGTGCGAGTGTAATAAAATATATAATGGTTAAGAATATAATAAAAACGATAATACTTTGGCTGTAATGAAATTTTTAATAGTTGTAAGGCTAAAGAAACGCTAGTGATAAGCTGGTCATGATTACTGATTAATATTTTATATCATGATTCAAATTATTTAATTTAACCACAATATTCTGTATGCCATATTTTGTATTATTTAAACTTATACATATAGTACTGAACATGATATTCGCTATTTAAAGCCGTGTCATATTATAATTATAAATCCAGGAAACCAATTGTAGATATTAGAGATGTCGATTCTCCAAAAAAAGATCGATTTTTGGATCGATTTAAATCGAAATTAAAAAGAACGATTAAAAAAAATCAGCTAAAAGAAATATATTCTGTAAGATCAATCTAAAAATCCGAAATTTTGAAAAGTTTAATAAAATTACCTGATAATTTTTGTTAAGGGACTTAGTTGGTAGTACATGGATACTATCGTGTAAAAACGCCTTATATTATATTTGTAAAGGCGATGGAAAAGTTAACTTTTCAATTATAATTATAGCAAATAACGCAATTGAATATGTATGTAGAACGAATACCACGGAATACCACGGAACGTTTATTCAAAAATTTTAAGCAAACTAAGTCGCTTTTGTGGAAAAGGGATCGTTTGCCAGATAGGTGGCCTTCTTTCCTTTTGTATTAATAGTCAGTAGTAGTACTTAATGTGTAGGTATATAATTCTGTGGCCAAACGTCAAAGTACCCTAAGTCTAATATTTTTATTTTTCAGAAGCCGAGTTTTTACACGGAGAGAAAATTCATATAAAAATTACTGTGCTCAGCACTACAATCGACGTATAAAAGGCGAACATATTCAATTTTGTACGGTAAAAATATAAAAATTATAATTAATCATAGAAAATTTAAAGGATAGAATATTGTTTCCGTAATATTAGCTCCGTAAAATTTATAAAACAGCACAGTAAAAAGTTCCATTGCCGACAAAAAAATATTTTTTAATTGTTTTTCTTACAAAAATTACCATGCTGTATTATAATATTTGAAATGCTATCTGCTAATAGTAGAAAGAAAAAAATAGAAAGAAGGTTGTGTGTGTTGTGAACGCTGTTGAAATGTACCTCACTCATAGCAAGTCACATAGTCAACCATAGGTTTGGACGACCAACTTGGTCGGACGGGTCGGACCAAGCACCTTGATCCATTAGACTGTCTTACAAGCAGCAAGCAGTATTCATTACACTGTGCTAGAGGACGGGGATGTCACCGTTTAATTCATCATTTTGTTACTTCACTATCTTTAGTATTAGAATATATTGTTGGCAATCATTTTTGTATGCATCATAAAGTTCTTACAGGTTCGAAGTTTTTACAGGTACCGCCCAAGCAACATAAGGTTGCGGGTCAGATGCGCAAATGAAAGAGTACGACAAGAATTAAACTATAACATAATATATGCATAAGAGATAAGAGTATGATAAAAGTTGTGTTAGCACATTAAATTTTACCATGCTAGCACATATTTTTTATTTTGGTCGTCGATCGCGTACGCATTATAAGAGAGCATGGTAATTTTTCTGAAATTTTATCTACAAAAATTATATGATTTTTCTCTCCGTGTACATTTAATAGGGCCTATAAAAAGGAACTTAAACTACCGTTTTTCTGCTGTAAATTTTTTCCTATTTTAATTGAGTAAAACGTAGGTCAACTTGACATTATTATGTAATATTCTAATGAACAGTGTGAAATAAGCAAAAGAAATCTGTTAGCGAATTTCCAGAATGGAATTCAGCTATTACAGCCACTGTCATGACGCGACCTGAACTCGAGACCATGGCAGAAATTTGTTTTGAGGTCCCTAGGAACCGAAAATAATATTCACTAAAATTTATATATATATATATATATATATATATATATATATATATATATATATATATATATATATATATATATATATATATATGTATATATATATATATATATATGTGTCCGCACGATAACTCTCGAACGAAATGTCCTAGGTTTACGAAATTTGGTGAGAACGTTGGAAGTCGAAAAATCTTGGATGAGTTCTTCAGCCAGACACGTCGGATGCCAGGAACATGGTTTTTGTTCTTGCAAAAAATTAGTTTTTTGCCAAAATTTCCACTTATTCAAAAATTTTTGCGAAATTTTTTTACACCATTTAAAAGAGAAGAAAAAATTACATAAAAAAGGTCTTTAAACTTTTTTTCTATGTCAACTAGTTTCCGAGAAAAACCTTGTTGTTTAGAATGTGATTATTTTATCGTATAAAGTGTGAATTCTTTCACATTCTAACTAAGTACATATTCCACACAATATGGATATTTTGTATATAACATATATTATATGCATACCATATCCTTTTTGACACGATCACATAATTTTATTGTGATATATGTATAAGGGTACAAGACCATTTCATTATCCGTACTACCATTATGCGTACGGTTTGTGTGTGTTGTATATACATATACAGTCTACGTGAGAAAATTTTTAAAGTAAACAAAGATTTTTATGTAAACAAGTCTTAAATTTTAGCGAATTTCCAGAATGGAATTCAGCTATTATTTAACATATACAGGCGATTATTTTGAAAGTTAACATAAATATATGATAAAATTTCCAGAATGGAATTCAGCTATTACAGCCACTGTCATGACGCGGGGGGCATAACCTGAGCCCGGGACTATGACAGAAATTTGTTTTGAGGTCCCTAGAAACCGAAAATAATAGTCACTAAAATTTATATGTATATATATATATATATATATATATATATATATATATATATATATATATATATGTGTGTGTGTGTGTGTGTGTGTGTGTGTGTGTGTGTGTGTGTGTCCGCGCGATAACTCTCGAAGGAAGTATCCAATTTTTACGAAACTTGGTGAAAACATTGGAAGTCCCAAACCCTTGGGTGAGTTTGTCAGCCAGACACGTCGGATGCCAGGAACATTGGTTTTGTTCTTGAAAAATATTAGTTTTTGCCAAAATTTCCACTTATTCAAAAATTTTTGAAAACTTGAAAGTCGTCCAAGAATGGAATTCAGCTATTACAGCCACTGTCATGACGCGACTTAAACCCGGGACCATGGCAGAAATTTGTTTTGAGGTCCCTAGGAACCGAAAATAATATTCACTCAAAGGCTATTGGCGGATAAGCATGGGTAGAATTACCCCCGCACGAATTGTGTTGGTTTTTTTTCTGCTAACTGCTTTCGATATAAGATTACAAATTACTTAGTTTCAACCCTTAAAAACTCACCCTTTGGGGGTAAAAAATTATTTTTTGAAAATCACAAAAAATTTATAACTTTTTAGTGGCTTGACGGATTTGGCTGGAATTTTTATATGTTTTAGATACCTCTATAGTGTACCTCAGAAAAAATTATCAGCTTCAAAAAAAATTATAACCCCCCCCCCCAAAAAAAAAAAAATTGTTTAATTTTTCAATATTTTTTTTCATCACCTTGTAGCTATAGTTTTTGTAGTATAGTTCATCACCTTGTAGTATATTTTTTTTTTTCGAAGTTACGTTCGTTGTACAATCACCAAAATATTTCTACAGGCTCCTCACTATGATTAATAGAACATATAATTTTTCCAGAATTTTTTTCCGGGTGCATCATAGTTAAAAAAATTGAATGTCCGAGAATATTTCTTGGAAATAGGCATAGGCTTCCGGGTACTCAATCGATTGGAAATCGTTTACACATTTTCAATATGTTCATAAAAACATTTGTGATTGCTTAGTTTTTGAAAAAAAAAAATGGTCGACTCAAATCTTCAAATTCCGCAATCAGCCAAACACATTGGTGAAAAAAATTTTGGTGATTATACCATAGCTACAAGTTGATGAAAAAAAATATTGAAAAATTAAACAATTTTTTTTTTTTGGGGGGGGGGGGTATAATTTTTTTTTTAAGTTGATAATTTTTTCTGAGGTACACTATAGAGGTATCTAAAACATAAAAATTCCAGCCAAATCCGTCAAGCCACTAAAAAGTTATAAATTTTTTGTGATTTTCAAAAAATAATTTTTTACCCCCAAAGGGTGAGTTTTTAATGGTTGAAACTCAGTAAATTGTAATCTTATATCGAAAGCAGTTAGCAGAAAAAAAACCAACACAATTCGTGCGGGGGCATTTCTACTCATGCTTATCCGCCAATAGCCTTTATATATATATATATATATATATATATATATATATATATATATATATATATATATATATATATATATATATATATATATATATATATATGTATTTATATATATATATATATATATATATATATATATATATATATATATATATATATTTGTATTTATATATATATATATATATATATATATATATATATATATATATCTCCGCACGATAACTCTCGAACGAATTATCCAATTTTCACGAAACTTGGTGAGAACATTGGAAGTCCCAAACCCTTGGATGAGTTCGTCAGCCAGACACGTCGGATGCCAGGAACATGGTTTTTGTTCTAGCAAAAAATTAGTTTTTTACCAAAATTTCCACTTATTCAAAAATTTTTGCGAAATTTTTTTACACCACTTAAAAGAGAAGAAAAAATTACATAAAATACCCCTGTCGCAGCATCCTGCATAACATAGCGAATTTCCATTTACAAAAGTACGTTTTTCTCGGAAACTAGTTGATATAGAGTAATTGTAAATAAAAAAAAACCTTCTTTATGTGATTTTTCCGCCTCATTCCGCCAAATTTTTTTCACGAAAAATGTCCAAAACCCCGTAAACGTTTTCACGAAATTTCTTAAAAATAAGATGTTTCGTTCTTGAGTTATCGTGCGGACACATTTATATATATGTTTACTAAGTGTCCGCACGATAGCTCAAGAACGAAACATCTTATTTTTAAGAAATTTCGTGAAAACGTTTACGGGGTTTTGGACATTTTTCGTGAAAAAAATTTGGCGGAATGAGGCGGAAAAATCACATAAAGAAGGTTTTTTTTATTTACAATTACTCTATATCAACTAGTTTCCGAGAAGAACGTACTTTTGTAAATGGAAATTCGCTATGTTATGCAGGATGCTGCGACAGGGGTATTTTTTTACGTAAATTGACTTAAGATACTTTGGCTTGTGGCAACAGAATATTATACTGTATACAATATACGTACTGGCTATTGGATACTATTGGGACTACTAGGCAAGATAGTGCGTATATAATAGGTAGTTAATAGTAATATAGCTAATATAGAGCCACATGGCGGGTTCGTTGATAACAACGGGTAAAAAGTGACAATTAACAATAACGTTTTTGGTGTTTCATTTTAACACATGTTTCTTTGTAGATTTACAATAAATTAAAATGAAATTATTTTTGGAAAAAATCGGTAATCGATTTCTTACTTTTAATAATCGATTCATGAGTCGATTCAAATGAAAAAAATCTAAAAAAGAATCGATTTTTTAAGCATCCATTAATCGATTTTCGATTAATCGACTTAAAATCGACATCTCTAGTAGACATAAAATGGTTAGTTGTTAAACGTATGCATTTCTTCTATTTCACATTTACAAAGATATTTTGTGGAGCGCTGGAAAGAATTTTTTTCTTAACCCTAGAATCATTCGTACACGTCAAAACGACGAACGAACTTCTCTACCTGCTCCAATACTACAACTTGTCGGTATCTGCTTGCTGTGAGATTTCTGTTATCTAATGTATTTGTTGTTATAACACATAAGACGTATTTATTTTGTTTATAGTCATTGTCGTTTTGTTTGTATTGAAATAGTGTCCGTCAAAAGGACGTCGATGTATGATTACGCGATGTTTTTTTTAAAGATTTTGTACTTCACATATCACATATAAAAGTTTTCCTAATTTTTCTAAAATTTATTAAAGATATGCATGTTATAATTAATTTATTCAGTGATTATGATAATGTGAAAGATGATTACAGCTGTTTGACTTATAGAGACGACATAATACTGAAGTTTTAATATATTGAATCGAAAACTAAAGAATGCGTTTCAAGTGACTTAATAAAAGATTAAAAATTTATTTTGTGGAAAATATTTTAACTTTTATTATTTTTTGAGATCTTATTCGAAAAATTACTAACAAATTTTAGAAAATTTACAAATGTGCCTAATGGGGAAATAACTACATATCTATAGGAATATTTATGACTGAGAAATTTCACATTCTGTAAAGTCACACATGTCCACTGACTCATAATAGCTCATAAATTAATTATTTGAAACAAATGTTTTATGATACAATTGATGTATTTATCTATTTTTTAATTTTTATAATGAAAATATGCTTTGATAAAAAGATTAAAAAAATTAATAAATATTTACATTAAGAAATTTTTCCAAATCCAATTTTTTTAAATATTTTGTTTGCTTTTGTAGTATTGTTATGTAAAAAAAATGTTTTATGCAAATAAACTATAAAACTCTCCGTAAAAAGCCCATCCGTAAAAACGACGTCGATGTATGATTAACGTTTCTCGTAGACCAACGTATGATTCTAGGGTTAATAAGAACTTTGAATAATTTGTTAGCTAGAGAGTTCTAGCTGGAGTAGATGTGTTTATGTGCTTATGTTTTGTAAGAGCTACCATTAACGCCATACAAATTTATTGAAAATTTCAAAACTTTTTTTTAAATACCATATTTGTTATTAGTTATAGATATGTAGTCATTTTTAAATATTAAGTTTTAGCTTCTTTAAGATAAACTATCAAAATCCCGGACTCAGTTAAAATTTATTAATTTCAATCGATTGCAGGTGGTTTTAGATGCTCATAGTCCTTTTTGTTCGTTTGTAACCATTTAATTAATTTATAATCGTTACTTAGAATTTAACATTGCAGTTATTATAATATACATTGTTTATCCCCTTAAACGGTTTAAAGGAATGAAATTTTCCCCTGAAAATTTGAATTTTTTCAATTTTGCTAAATATTTTGGAAATGGTAAGAGCTTTCGTAAACAAACTCTATCTTGATAAATATTTTTAAAACCTTTACTATGGTACAAAAATTAAAGCTAAAAAATCCTAGTAGTTTCATTCCCAACTCCCAACCCCTATTTTTATCGGATATTATTTGATAAAAGGGGAGGCTGCTATGTGCTTATAAAAGAGTTGTTAATTAATATACTATATTATAACACCAGCTTACTTTCTTTTTGCATAAATACACTCTTTGTTAATTATAATTTGGGAAGAATTTTAATTGTTTGATTTGATAATGAGCACAAACAATAATGAGTTCCTTTATAAAAATGAAAACTCTTAAATTACTCACCGTAAATTACACGCCGTAATAAAAATGAGAACTCTTAAATTACTCACTCTTCATATTATCAGTTTTATTCGTAGAGCGGGTAAAAAAATTATCTGTTTAATTAAAATTTTCAGTTATCTAAAATATTTAAAGCTAATTATTATCAAATGATGTAGAATACGTAAATCAATTTTATCAAAAATATAAAAAATACAATCTGTGCTTCTCCAAATTATACGTAATACGTAAGCACACTATATCTATCCGTAAACAGAGTTTTTCTTTCTTTTTTTCTAAATAAAGAAAAAAGTGAGTGTGCTGAAATCCTTTTAAGAGTTTATAAATGATTAATTACTGTAGCACTGATGGCTTCAAGTATCTTTTTTTTACTCGTCAGTAAAATTCCCATGTTTGTGTGTATTTTATTCATATTTTGACAGTCAAAGTTAGTTTAGAATTCTTTACAAGTTAACACTTCAAGTTTCAACAGTTGCTACAAAATTACAAAATATCAATAAGGATTGCCTCGTATTTATGAGATACACGGATTAACAAAGTAAAAAAATAAATTCACAAGAATTATTCGGAAAACTTTTAAGACCGGAAAGATGGACACTGGAGTTTATTAATTTGAAAGAAAAGAAATCTGTCAAGGATACTGAGTTTCCACAGCAAAATAATTAAAATTTTAATTATTTACACATTAGAATTCTCATCAATTTAAATGTTTGGCACTCCAAATTACTCAAAAATTTTTATTTTGATTAATGAATTGAAACTAAAGTGTGCGTAAGCCATAAACATTTCATAATTGGATAGTTTCAAGTTTGTTTTTATTAAAACAAGATTAAAATTTGTCTATGAATACCCGCGATAAGTTGTGTCCTAATGTTGACTTAACTTAAGCTTGTTCTAACTTTTGTCTATGAATAGCGTACAATTATTTTATACCATTTAGAAGAATAATTGTAGTACTATGTAAAAGAATTCTAGTTTAGTTTCCATCCCATCCATGTCCATACAGTGAGTATAATAACTTTTCAAATTTTTATCCAAAATATAAATTTTCATTCGTTTTTTTTTTTTTTTTTTTTTTTTTTTTTTTTTAAAATTTAGATTGAGAGAATAATTATCCAATTACATATTACGTATTTATTTATCATTTATATTATCGATTTTAAATATAGGTACGTTATATATGTTGCTGGAAAAGTAAACAAAAATATTTAAAACAGCATTCATTATTTATTTTAGAATTTTATTAAAATTTTTTACCGGGATAAAATAACAAAGGCAATATTTTAACAGTGATATACCTAAAAAAATACTTATGTACACAAAAACCATCTGTACAAACTATGAAATATTATTCAATTAGTTTGTAATTATTGTTAAAACATATATGTATATTTATTGTTCTAGTATCAATAACTGAATATCTTTATGGTCTGTTGAACAATTATTTTATAAAATAAAAAAAAAATCAATTTTAAAAATTATAAAAGTTACACGTGTATAAAAATATTTTCTTTTTTATTGTAGTAAATATCGCCAATGTCCGACAGAATTCTGTGTGTGAGTTTTTCAAGAGTTGCTATTTTTATTACAGCCAAACCGTTGATTTAATCGAAAAATGGTTCAAATAAGAGTTCTAGATATCGACGGGGCCAACCGATTGCTATAGTCAGGAGCTTTATAGCTCTTATGGTTTTCGATCTATGATACCAACTTATAGATTTTTAAATGAGACTATATATCAATTTTTCGATAAAACTGATCTAAAGCATTAATTTAACAAATAAATGAGCAAAAAAATTTTTTTACCCAAGTTTAATTTTTTAATTAAACTTACCAGTTAGGGGGTAAAAATATGTATATGTACTTCAACCGATAGTGTTTTGGTTGGTTACATTTCCATCACATCCAAGAAAAGAACCTTTTCCAGTACCATTTCTATCATAAAAATTTGGTTGTAAGGATTGACAACTCTCAAAAAATTCACATGGTATATAAGAATTAAAAAAAAAGATATCATCCGATTACTGAAACTTTTTGAGTGTATCTCATAAACTAACATTAAATTTCTCGTTATGTATTTATTTAATATTCTATTACTTTGCTAACATTTTTAAAAGTAGAAAATATAGAAAAGAAAACTAAGAAGTGCATATGTAAATACCGATAATATTTTTTCCTAATAATAGTTCCTTATGGAGCAACTTTTATTACAAATGGATTTAATTTTAAAAAAATATTCCACTTTTTTAAATATTTTCCTTGGATTAAAACCACACCAAACGTACAAACTACACGCAAGTAGTACATGTACATTAAAGTTTGTATAACTTTTGATAGATGTCACACACTGCAGTTAGCTTTGAATTACAAAGATGGCACCATTATATTCTAAAATTAGTATATTAGGGGCTACTAAAATGTATAGTGTCTAATTTAAAAATTTATTCCAAACATAAAAAGAAATATGTATGTATTCAGTGTGATTATGAGCCATTGTGCACAAATCGAATTAATTAATTAATATTATAGTGTTTTGGTTAAACAAAATGATTCATATTCTGTATGAAATTTGTTGGAACTGCGCTATCCCTATTATCAGGGTCCAGCCATGAAGCCAAATGGCGGGCCGCGGCAGAAAAATTAGTTTTTTTTTTTTTTTTAATTTTCCTATCAAAAAGTGTGGATCAGTAGGAGAAGCTGCTTTTACTTTTTTCCGGCCCTCCTGCCGATAGCTACGAGCCCCCTCTTAATCCCGTGCCCCGTGGCTACAACCACGACTATCCTGCCCTCCCATCGGCCCTGTCTATTAATCAATTTATACAACTTACGTTAATGATTCAAACTATGACCAGCAATTAAAACAATCGTAGAATAAACAATCTAATTAAATACACCACAAACATAAATACACCAATTTCGTAATGATCGACGCTAAATCTATTGATATAAGTTGATTTTCTTACTTACAAAGGTTATAGATGCGATATACCACTTAATGGTTATAAAGAATTTCTATATGCTTGGGAGAGATATACTGAGCAAAACATTTAATAGGGCCGCTGCACTCGGAAGAATCTATCTGTAGTAAACATAAATCAAGTGAAATTCAAATTGTTTAAAAAACTAAATTTATATTTTTGAACAGAGGCGACGCGACGCAAAACTAAAATGGAAAGTGGGCAATATGATTTTTGCGAGGCCCCTTTCTTTAATTTTCTTGAAGAATTAGTTCTTAAAAATTAGACGACGAGTAAAGAAAAAACCTCCATAACTCCACAATCGCCTGAGTAATTTTCGCGAGGTCTATTTTCCCTGATTTTTCAAAAAATTTCTCCCTAAAAATTAAGCTATGAGAAAAAAAACCATTTTTACTCACAATCAGACAAAACGTTACCATATTAATGTATAAACTTTTTTCTTCAGTATAATCATTTTTCCAGCACCTCCAAAGGTCCAAATAAAAGTTTAAATATGTACCATATATTTCGATATATGTGCGCCTCGGTCAAGACACCCAAAAATTTATGCGTCGTCAACCATATGAAAGTGCGCAGTCCAATTTTTAATATTAATTTCAACTTGTTACTTTTAACAATAAAATTGTAGAATATCTTAAAAAATTCTATTTCTTATCTAGTTTAAGTAAATTTTATAACATACTTTAAATTACTCAAAAAAAAATTATTTTTTTATTTACTTATTTGAGAACCCACTTACGTGATAGGCCTAATTTGCATAACAATCATTTTTAAATGCCGTGTACGACGCGCATTTTTACACGAAAACAGTTCTCAGTAAATCAAGTTCCTTGCGCTTTCACCACAATACTTTTGAACATTATATGATACATAGTACTGATTGTCTGGTTAAGCCCACATAACTAAACTATGTAGTTTGTACTCACAGAAAACTATAAATACTACGCGCTTATTGTTAACAAATTGATAGGTACTTCTTGCTGACGGTCAGTGAATTTTAACGATATTGTTAATGATAAATTTTGCTGACTTCTATACAATATTTTTGCCGCAAATTCACAATAGCTGTTAACAATGTGGTTCACGTATATAGTTTGTAAAGATTATTTTTAAAAGCTTTTATTTAACTATGTTAGTATGTTTGTTTAGATAAAATTTTGGAATCAAAATTGAGACAAGTTCTAATTGAGCTAGAGGTTTCAAATTTTGCATACGTGTATAATTTGGATGACAATGCAATATTGTATAATTAGTTTTTTCTCTCAAAACTAGAATTGCTGATTTTTAGTCTTATGTAAATTTTTGACACTTCGATCTGTCAAATATTGTTCCATGATTTTATATTACAATTTTTAATCTCCATAGTGATTAGAGTAAAATATCCGATTAAAATATAGGTAAAAAAATTACTTCTTTAATTAATTTTTTTAAAAATTAATTTTGATCAAACTACTTAAAAAGTATAAAATTAAATTTAAAAAAAAAATTTTTTTAAAAAAGTTTTGATCTAAAAATTGGGCTAAAAAGTATAAAATAACTTTTGAATAAAGTTTGAAGCAATATGCAATATAATTTATAAAAGCTTGAGGCGTTTAATTAAGTTTGGTAATTATTGAGAAGTAAAGTAGCTACTTATATATAAAACGGAAATAATTAATGATAACGCCTCAAGTATTTATAAATTATATTGCGTATTGTTTCAAACTTGACTCAAAAGTTATGTTATACTTTTTAGCCCAATTTTTAAATAAAAGCTTTTCTTAAAAAATATTTTTTTAAAATTTATTTTATTTATAATAAAGAAAACTGATTTTTTTTTTTGTTATCTAAAAAATAATTTAAATGTCGGTTCAAAAAGTAAACTATGCCTAATTAAATATATGTACACATGATACACATATTGTTTCATTTAATAATGATAGAACTACAATAATTTGCTTAAAAGATCGCTGCGCAACTTCATTGTTGTGAAAGATTTAAAAATCCGACGGCTCTCGAGACGTTTTAAGTGACAAACTTACGGTTATTTTACAATAGTTTGAAAACTTTTTTGTAAAAAAAAAAATGTTATGAAAGACTGTAATTTTTTTACTTTTATTTTTTTTATTTAGGTAGTCGATCTGAAATAAAAAAGAAATAAAACTAAAAGAAAACGCAGAAATTAAAATTGAAAGATCTTTTTATTTTTAATAAAATCTTTTTTCTAAAATGTTTTACGTATCACAGCATTTAGCATGTAATACCAATATAAAAAATATATTTTTTTAAATATTTGTTTCTTACAAAAATGTATTGCTAGACTTACAAGCTATAATAAAGGCAATTAACAATTTTATTACTACTGAAAAGAGCCTTATCACAGGTACAAAGTATTTTTTTTTTCTAACATAAAAACAATTATCAATATATCACAAACTTTTAACAATATAAAAAATATTACTTATTCTAAATTAAAGCTGCACTCCAAAAAAATTAGAGATCAAAAAATAAAAAAATTCTCAAATATTGAGCAATGAAATCAAAAAAAAATTTTGAAAGACATTTGTAGTGAGTTCTGGAAGACATTTGATTTTCCAACATTTTTTTAAAAAATTAATTAGTCCATTACCACGGGCGCCAAACTGTTTCTTCTTTTATCATTTTATGATTAGCGACTTTTAATAAACCGGCCGTCGAACAATCCATTGGCGAATTGGTGGGCGACGGAACAAATCTTGAAGATGTTGATGATGCAGGCGTCAAAGGCATTGAATAATTATTCGAAATACCTTCTGGTGGTGTAGGTGTGCCCGGTGGTGTGTAAACACCACCTATTTGAACTCGAAGTGGTGATTTTTTGTCCATTTCATTCAAACGATGTCCCAAATGTGTCATTAATTGAGTGCCAAGTTGTACATCCACGCCAGGAGTTGAAGCCAAACATCGGGATACTTCATTGGCGCAATGTGTAAAGCCGGCACGAAAACGATCAGCATCAATCACCGGGTTTGCAGCTAGCCGTTGTTGGCGACGCAATTTGTGTAAATGGCGAACAGTTAATTCCAGAATATCAGCTTTTTCCAGTTTTGAAACATTTTCACCCTCAGCTTGTAGTGCGGTGACCATAAGTTCCTTTAATTCGTCCAAACAGCGATTGATTCGAGCACGACGTTTTCTTTCCAACATCGGTTTCATAACTTTCCGATATTGGTAGGTGCGAGAAATTGGTTGACTTTCCTCGTGAGCCATAGCGGCGGGAACACTTAATGTTTCATAACTCATTTTTAAAAAAACACTGATTCTTATTTTACGAAAACAACGAAAAAAAGTATGTAAATAAAAAAAATATAAAACACGTGTAAGCAACAATGTAAAGTAAACTTTATACTGGCTTAAGATGCGCTCTACTCGAGAGTTTGACAGCGAGTAACTGAGATCTTGTAACAAGTCGCGTTTATATAGTACGTCCAGGTGGATGCGTGTGCGAGGCAGAAGCCTGGCATGCTATACAATCCGTGGGAACGCGTTGGACGCTACGTTTCCCACACTCGGGGCCACCTGTGTTGGATATGCTTAGTACCCTTTGCAGCTGCCGTTATATTTATTTCACTCTAACATATACACACATGTATGTACGTACATTAATACGTTTATATTAAATTTCAAATGTTAGATTGCTCTTTATTGTGCACACGATATAAATGTATTCAACTTTCTCGCTTTAATTTTATGCTATGAATACAAAATAAAATGGTGTGATCTTTATTAGACATATGAAGCAAATTATAATTGTATCTTCTTTTTGATAGGCAACACTTCATACACGCGCCTAGTATATTGTGAAAACGAGGAAAAATTTAATATTTCTATGTACATATATCTACATACTGGAGTTTATGCTTAAACAGATTTAGCCTCTTTTACTTCTCTTAATTTAATCGTATTGACTTCTTTTTAACACTTAATCTGTTGTCAGTGTACAAACTTATGTACGTAATTAACTTATCTCTCAAGACTGACGGTGACTTACCTATTTCTCAAGAAATTAGCTTAATCACAATATCTATAAAGTATGTTTATTTTTGAAGACAATTATTTATTTTATGATTATTTTAAGATATACCTATATAACTATATAACTAAGTATAAAAAATATTTTACACTCTGTCAAGGTTAAATTTTCTCACTAAAATATATTTTGGTAAAAATTCCACATTGAAAAACAATAATTTGAACACAACCACAATAAGTTGCAACTTGCACATAAACAACGTTAAAAAAAATCACTGTCTCATTATTGTTGTTACAGACCGAAAATATATTCAAAATTGTGACGCTTAGGTATTTATAGGTTCTTCTGGATTTCTCATCTATCGACTTTTCATCCTGTGTAGGTACTTTACTTAATATTTGGAGAGGTCAGTGTAAAAGTGAACCAAATCCATAATTTTTTTTCTTTTAGAAAATGCCTTTAATGTTTAAGAGCTGTAATTTCTTAAACTTTAAAGGGATTATCTCAAAAAAAAAGATTATGGACTTGGTTCACTTTTACACTGACCCCTCCATTTGCTGGACAAGCATTTGGATATTTTCTATTTTTCTAAAATTTTCATATTCCTACACCAATAAAAATTTGGGACCTAAAAATCCGGATAAAAATATTCCGAACCCGGACGTTTTTTACTGCGGCTAGAGAAATGAAATCAGGATCAACTCAAAGTAATTCTGCATATATATCGGACATTAAAAAGAGTAAAATGTTGACTCATTTTCTTTAGTGGTTTTTCTCGATTTTCACCGGATATTATATAATGAAAATCGATGCAACTTACGGGAAAGATACTACAAAAGGTCCCAAGCCTTTTAAGGACAAAATTTTTTTTATAATTCAGATGACTGAGAAAAGTTATTTTTAAACTCTTATCTTTCTTATCAGAACTGAAAAATTTTGTTGTGTAGTAATTAATGTAGGAGTCATAGCATATGGTACTTTCAATCGCCATTCAATTTTTTAAAAAATGGTGTCGCATAGAGTGGAGGTTACTTGAAATATGAATTTTCTCTTCTGTTAGGAACTGGGAGCAAGATTCCGAAAAATTTTGTTTTACAAAAACTTTATTCTCGACAATTTTTTGTAACCACTGAAGTACTGAACAAAATTATCTTTCTTTGTGATTTTTCTTTGGGATGCGTTTGGCTATTACTTATCCATAAGTGTTTATATACCTATCCAGTACCTTTATCGTTTACTGATCCTAACTATCACCTCTCAACAGATTTTAAATAAAAACTGTCCTACAACTAGGTATACTATCACTTTGTCAGCTTTTTTTTGTGAAATTATGACACTAAAATATTACGCGTGCTCTCGTGTGCAATTTAAAAAAATCTTTGTTTTTTTTTCTTTTAGTTTTTTTGCGCTGATATAAAGTTTGCATGTTTACTTTTAATAAATTAACATATCCTGTTATAATTAATTGTTGCATATTTATTACTTAATTACACTATATAATATAAATAAACAGTAATATAATTAAAGTAATTAAGAGTATAAATACTACTATATACCTTTAAAGATTTTTTATTTTTTGTAAATCTAGTTTTTAAGAATAATTAACCATGTATACATTTTATACTTTTTTAATTACATGTAAGTATAATCATAAGAAATTGCATTAAGTCAGAAGAAGGAAAACACTCGAGGTTACGTTTTCACCCAGGTGGAGATAAAACTGCATGTAAACTCATATCTCGGACAGTGTAGAACAGGGGAGAACGGCTGTAATATTTTAAAAGCGTACCTAAATAAAAACTTGGGAAGCGCCAGGAAATGCCGAATTTTTTTTTAAAGAAAGGGCCTTGATATGGAATGTGGTGATAGTATTTTTTTTCAAAATATGGGTTTTCACCTGCAAGAAATATTGAAAATTCGAATCCGCTTTAACATTATCTGTCACTCACAAATAGGGTTGCCAACTTTTTTTGAAAAGAATAAAGTATCTAAAATAATATAGTATATAAAAAATATTAGTATTTGTCAGAAAAAAAAATATTTTCCAAATTTAAGTTTTGATTGCCCTAAATACATTTTTGTGCTTTTAGTACATGCTAACAATTTTTTTATATGTATGAAAGTTTCATAGCTAATTTTACAATCTAAGTTTAGATTTGAATAAATAAATTTAATTCATTTTCTATAAAATTTATGGAGGATCTATTTCTCTCTGCTCGACACTTCTGATTCATCACCGAAAAAACTCTCATTGAAAGCTAGGATTGTGGGAACAGAAAGCAAATAAGAAATACATTTTTTTTACATTTGGTAAGTTATCACACTCATTTTAAGGTAA
The DNA here is from genome assembly GCA_035578155.1 of Brachynemurus nebulosus. NCBI lineage: Eukaryota > Metazoa > Arthropoda > Insecta > Neuroptera > Myrmeleontidae > Brachynemurus > Brachynemurus nebulosus. The sequence goes on along the minus strand of JAPWDM010000018.1, from coordinate 1,478,150 downwards.
ATTATCACACTCGTTTTTCAGCAGTATTTTTCTTTGCAAATTCTTTGTTATTATTAGTAGATTTTTTCAGGATTTCTTTAAGTATTATTGATTCAGAATGTAGGTCAGTCATCCATCTTATTCTTAACATTTAATAAATCTTTTGGGAATTATGTATCGGAAAGTTTGGTTTAATGTAATCACAGTCAAGATTCAAAATAAAGTATTATGGGCGTAAGCTAAAAATAACCTTTTTACCAAGATTTGTATTTATCTTTGTCTATCATATTAATAAATGGAAGTTTACTCACTCACTCATATAAAAACATAATTACTTCATTTGATTGGTAACTATGTAAATAATACAATTTGTGCTCCCCTCACCCCAATTTCTGGAGGTCTTTTGTGCTTGCGCCCGTAATATTTTAGCCTACTTTATGCAAAAGTATAAAGTATGTTTATGAAAAATAAAGTAGAATATTATAAAGCAGGATTGGCAACCCTACTCACAAATAAAACTATTCGATAAGCCATAGCCTGAATGCTTCCTACACTTTAGTTTCCTATAATACTTCTCAAAATTTCGGCGTTCTAGAACTAAATGTAATAAGTAAATAAGTTTCCAACAAAACCGAAATTTTGGTGTAAGAAATAATATGTGCATTGGTTATACATTTTATTCTTTCACTACAAAAAAGAAAGAAGATTCAGTGCTGTGAAACAGTTAAACAAATTCACTTTCAAATATGTACATTAAACTGTATTTTATTTTATTATGTTGATTAGGTTAAAATAACCTTTGACTCTCGCGTGCTTTGATGGAGTAACAGGTAAATATAGTTGCACTACTTGTTTAGTAAGTAATGTTTACACATACAGAACCATTTCCATACGTATATGTGAATGTTTGCATTTATGTGTTTTTGATATTATATAAATACATATGAATTTGTATTTTGTGCATTTACACGTGTGGTAAATATTTGCTGTTTATTATACAACTGTTAAAAATAGCAAATATCACAGAGGTTAATTTTAATTAAAATTTGCAATTACATGCATTACGGATTTTATAATAATTTCATATAGGTACCTATATCGTCTGTATTTGATGACGATAACGATTTTATACAAAAATTTCACTACATTTACTTTCCATAAAAATAAAAATTAAAAAATAATAATAATTGTGGTTTTAATTTTAGGTCATGCAATGTGGAAATATAACCAGACATTATGGCAACAAAGAATACTGGTTTATTGTTATATAACCACTGAAAATAGTTGTTAAGTTAGTCTAGATTGTTTATTGTTTTCGCGAAATTGCCTAATAATGTGTTTTAAAAGATATAAAGTCGCTCTTTCGAGAGATATTCCTTCTACTAAACCTACTGTTACTGGAATTCATTATAGTATGTTTATGTTTTACATTTTCTAAATTTGAGAGAATAAGTTCAAATATATTTATCCTAGCTAAGAATTAACAATAGCCTGAAATCTCGATTGAGTGTAAAAATAGAGACCAGGTCGATACCCCACGGAATCTGAGATTTCATTTTACCTATATCTAGGTGATATAAGAAAGGTTCTAGATATTCAACCGGCCTGCACTTGGAAGGCGAACGCAACGGAACGAGATCATATAAAGTGTATGGATCGTTCTAGAAGTGTAAGAATAGCTAGAAATAAGTCACGGACGCTGAGATATAGTTAAGAGCCATTCTTTAATTTTAAATAGAATTCTTGTAATCTGGAACCATTTCCGTCATTAGCTGCAATAACATTTGGTCGTGTAGTATGAAATGTCGTTTTCAGACCACTTCGTCTGCCATGTAATTCAGATAAATATCGACACTTTCTTAACACTTTCATTGCCGATTACGCGATATCGCGTGAAACTACTTTACTATATGGCGAATCACGCGATATCACGTGACAAATATTAAAACCTCCTTATTCAACATAAAATATTTGGCCATCTTATAAAGTCTATATTTTTAGCTTGGCAATGAGTGTTAAGCATTAGAAGGATAGTTAAAAGCTATTCTTTAATTTTAAATAGAATTACTGTAACCTGGAATCATTCCCGTCAGATAAATATCGACACTTTCATAAGTATTAGTCAATTGTTTAAAAACAATTCTTTAATTTTAGACCGAGTTCTTGTAGCCTTGAATAATTTCCGCCATTAGTTGGTATAACGTTAGGCCGTGTTATATGATTTGTCGTTTTCCGGTCATTTGGTTGACCATATGACCCCACCAAGTTAGGTCCGCTATTCTCTGTTTTCCAAACAAGAAAAGTTGTGTCTTATTGTAATCCGGTCTCGAGACCTTTACTTACCAGTTACTTATTTTTTCTTTTTGCTCATCATTTGTATTTTTGAAAAGAAATTTTCTTGGAATCTTTCGAAATACCTACTACACCAATAAAAATAAGGTCTAATATTGTTATATGCTGCTGCATTGCCTAATGAAAATGTTGGCCAGCTTAATCATAAATTAAAATTCGTTTTAATTATGTCAGCTCAATGTATTTTAATAGAAAACAAACTTGGATGAACAGAAATTCCAAAAGCCCTTGTGTCGTTGTGAAAAAAAAATATTTATTTCAATTTTCTTTCTTTATTTTATAAAAACAAGTGTTTGACTACAATTTTTAAGTGAAAAAATATTAAAAAAAATTAATTTTTTGCGGCGTGTCATTGCAAAGTATAATAACTGGGTATTTAATAAAATATGAAGCTTGAATAAAGGGTACACACGCTTGTATAGAAGGCGTTTACATCTACATTTCAATTAAACGAATAGATTATAATTATCTTTTTTAATCAATCTTCAGAAAAAAAGCGCAACCGACTTATAATAATTTTAAAATCTGATCAATTTTATCTACGTTAATGGATTACATGGACTATTTTAAAAAGTTATTATGGTAAATTGTGTAAGTTTATGACTAAATTCGTTTTTAATATTATTCGTGAATCAATTAAAATTCGATTAAATGGGTTCGATCGTGTTCAAAGCCAACAAACACTACCGAACATTTTAACAAACCTTTTAATAACAAATTTTTCATTGAAAGTTTACCTATTAATTTACCAAATATTAATTATAGTTTATTGAAGTCTCTTACACTTAATTTATTCACCTTAGGAGATCAATTTTTATTGATCAACATCATGGTGCGTTCAATCATTAAAAAATCAAAAACAATTAAATTGTTTGAGACCCATCAGACCCATCATCCGACGATAATTGATGACGATCAATAAAAATGGGAAAAAAGCTGAGACCTGAGAGACATCTGACTAACTGACCTCTCTAAAAAAACAACAACACTGGCATGGCATAACAAAACGATCAAAACGATGCAAAAATAAAATTATTAAAAAAGATAAGTGCTTCACATGATTCAATCTTCTTCAACAAAATATCACCTGCCTTATTTTCCCACAGTCGACAGGAAGTGGGAGCAAGACAGATAACACGCGAAAGATATACTTAAGTACGTATATAACACATAGTTGCATCACATGTGTTGTGTTCTTTTAATACACATACAATGCATATGTGTTACTTTTGAGAGAGGGTAACCGAAACATACACTCGCTGTGAAATAGACGAAGACAGTCGATATTAAATGAATGAATTGCATTGTGAGTAATATAGTGATTTAATAGTAGTCAAAGATGCATTTATTTGATTGCAATAAATTAATAAAAGATACAAAATACAGTTTTATCACAACACTATGACTATACTATGACCAACTGTTTGATTTTTGTTTTCATTTTGTTCTGTAAAGAGAGATAAAATACAGATTACTGAATAAAGATTTTAAAGGTACATAATAGGAAAAAAACAGATAATCATCTTAAACGAGATACTAACTATGTATGTATGTGTATATGTGAGTTAACATATCTTATTAATTTTGTAATTAATTATTCTTAATTAATTATTTAAATGACATGCATGCATCCAAAATTTGATAGATGTGATTCATTTTTTATGATAATAATACAAATAAGAAAACTTTCCGTAACTGTAATTAAGGTAGATAATATGTGATTTAAAAATATAATGGTTTTCTTTATAACTTGATCTAAAATTTTAAAATAATTTTAAATTAAAATGGTGATTTCTTTATTACTTTTTTAAATAACTAACCGAATAAACAAGTTTTTTACTGTTTTTTCATTTTTTCCTTTTTCTGGACAATAATTAGATGAGATTTTATTATAACAGTTTGACGCTTTCTGTCGTTACTTTCCTGGCTAATTTTCTTTTTTGTCTGAAATGACATTTGTACTACCTGTTTTTAAAAATACATATTTTAATTTTATTTCCGAAAAACTTTTTGCTTTATTCAAAATTGTGTAATTTCTCTCTTAATTCTCGGTTTTCAATAGTTGATGTAAATGAAAAATGGATGGTTTTTAAACAAACATTTAACTTACAAAAGGTAGCAAAAGGTTCTGGTACATACATACATAGAAACTGTAATATTTGTGTGAGCGCTGGGAAGTGATCTTGATTCAGGCAAATTATCAGTTTAGTATCAGTTAAAAATAAGATATTTATTTGCTTTTTTATCAGTATATTCATCCTTACATATATTTGTGAGATAATTATGCGCAAAATTTATATGAGATCTTTTTAAAAGTTTCTGAAAATGGAAAAAGTCCAAAAGTTATATCATTAGTAAACGAAACTACATATAATTAATATCATTGTTCACTTCAAATGTTATTATCACGTATATTTATTGTTTTCCAATTTCATGAGTAAACTATTATTAAATATCGTTATTATTAAAATGGTTAATATTAACGAGACATATTATAAGTATTTAAAAAATATTCGAATGTGTTTCTTTACAAGTAGAAATTTTGCGTAGTGTTTAGTTCGATCGAAGTAAGTATTTGGTGGAGCATAGGCGCCGCCATATGATGATTTGTAGGAGGGGGCTACAACTAGGGACAAAAAGGAATATATAGAATATTTTGTAAGCAGCCAAAAAAAATTTCGATATTTTTCCCCCAAAATGGCACTGACGAGCAACAGAAAACGTCATTCCCGTTTTCCTGGGCTCCCTCAAAATAACCCTCCCATTGGCGAAAAAAAACAACCTTCTTTGGCCTCCTTTTTTACCCGAAATTTTCAAATTTTCTCCAAACATCATCAACTTCATGAGCTAGCGCGCGGGGGGGGGTACCCCCTGCCACCGGGTATGGGCGTCCATGTGGTGGAGCCATGTCTTAATTCACTTCGTTATAATTTGTCTATTAATTTTTAATTTCTCTATTAATTAACTAATTAATTTTAATTTACCTTTGCCTCGTGCCTAGACAAAATTGTTTTCCCCATTCTTTTACAATTGATTAGGAAGATTAAGAGCTTTTTTAAACATTATTTAAACGTTTCATAGGCATTTTCAATCCTTAATTAACAAATCGGAGAAAGTAAATGAGATAAGCCTATAATATTTATGTGAGTACAGTAGGACTTCGATAATTCGACCCTCGAAAATCAGGACCCTCCAGTAATCCTGCTCGATTTAACAACTAGTAGATACAATTTTACACACATTTACATTTTATATTTACAGTCAATTAGTACAGTACAAAATAGAATTGTATTGTACAGTAATTAATCACGCGAAACGCAGAACTGCCTACAAACTCAGTACTTATTTATAGAACAGCAGTGCTTGCTGTTAACTTCTAGAGGAGCTATAAGGCGTCTCAGATTCATTAATTTTAAACGGTCTCTCGATGGCCCGGCTGTTTCGTAAATTCGGTCTACCGGCCCCCCATTTAAGCCGGATTATCGAGATCTTACTGTATTTAGAAAAATTTTCCATCAATAATTGCTGCAAAGTAGTCAGACTATAAACTTTTGGACCGTATTACATACTATCAAAAGTTATGAATAGGACAAAAAAGTAAAATAAAAAAAAATAAATAGTAAAAATTACTTTGCAATATTCTTTTTGGATAATTTAAGCACTTACCACATAGGAACCAGATTAATTAAATTATATAGGGTAACTTCAAAAATGTAAACTTTATCGCATCGATGCAGCATCACGACTTTTCTGATGCGTCTAATACTACATGATGCGCTGCTGATGCTCTCTTGAAATTTGATGCACATTAGATATTTTTGAATGGGATATTGGCATCACAATGCATGTAGCATAATAGACACACAATGTAGCCAATGTAGCATGAGGGACTATAGATAATATAGCAATACAGTCCTTGTATAGGTATATTCTTTGAATTTCAACTTGAATTTACTTGAAATTGAAAATATTGAAATTATTTGAATAAAAAATATTACATACCTATTTTGAGTGCAAGATGTATTCAAATAGTTTAAACAATTTTAATGAAAGGTAAATACTTTAATCTTTTTCAACAGTTTCTTTTTCGGAATTAATCCTGTTGGTGTTAATACCTACATAATATGGCAAGTAGTTATAATTCTTCATTATACACATCATACACATGACAAGCATCTTGGACACGCATCACCAAATTTCTTGATGCATTGTTTTGATGCATCAAATGCAAAAATGAACTTTTGAGTTTTCGTTATGATGCGTCTGATGCGTTTTTGAACTTTTGACTCTGCCTCATGCAAGCAGTGATGCATTTTTGAAGTTAGCCATAATTCTTAGTTCAGATAGAATCCTGTTCAAAAATTTGGCGCTAAACAATAGCTATAATGACTTTAAACTTGTCAGCTGACGATGGCCCATTATTCCAAGTTGGCTTTTTTCGACTACATACATATTTTAATACGTAGGTACTTATAAAATCAATGATCATAAAATTTTGTACTGTACAAAAAATATTTAATATCATTTTTATTATTATTATATTTATTACATTGCATATGCTTTTTTTTTTTTGTACGAGTATTATAGAAAGCACAATTTATAACAAATACATCCACATTATATACCCACGTTTGTACTCTTTGTACTCGTATACATACATACATACGTGTATATAAATAATACATTATTATGTATTAATACAATAAGCAGTAAACGGCAACGAGAGGTTTTTTTTAAATATTTGTTCTTCATACTAATGTAATGGCTGGGACACAATGGAGCACGTGCTCGACGAACGTTCCCACGGTAGTCAAACCATTATGTGCATGCCCTTCACTTCTTCGCCTCGTTGACCTGTCTACACTATACCGTGCCGTGCTGGGCGCCCGCGCTGCGCCCGCGTAGCATACGTTCCACATTGTAAACATTAAATACATGTACACGTATTCAATGTACGTTGTATGTACACATATCCATATTATGTCTGTGTTCAATTCAGGTTCTTACTAATATTCATCACACCATGTATATAAAATATTTTCTTTGTACTGTACATTATAATAGTATAGTCACAATATGTTTTCTATCTTTGTTTTTTCAATGTATTATGTACTTATGTTTAATTGTAATTAATGTGTTTTATTTACGCTTGCCCAAGTATTATGTCATACTGATCGTATTCAATTTTCACGCCTCAAACAATCATTAAATTTTATTTAAAATTTGACCGTTCACTTTATATTATAATGAATTTTTAAATTTTCAAGCTAAATGCATTTTATATGCTCTTAATGGACAAACATAATATTCAAAATAATTGATTATGGTACATTAATTTCTGAGATGGAATTACACGAATTTTGGTGATAAATATTTGGAGACTTTTAGAGATTTAGTTAAAAGTATATTTTCAACCGCTCGAAGTTGTTTCCAAAATCGAGTTTAAAAGTAAATCAAGTTCTAAAATATTTCCGCATTTATAATCCTTTTGAATATCATACTATAGAAATAGATGTGCTATAGATGTTGTTAGTACCTAGATAACAAAAAGGGGAAAATTTTTGAAATTTTAAAATTTCCACAAACGTTCACAAAAAATCGTGTTGCGGTCTAATTGGTGCTACACCTATTAAAAAGAAATTTAGGCTTTGAGTTGGTCTAGTAATTACCAGTTTTCACATTTGTCGGGTATTGGTAGGTACCTAAATCCTTTTAAATAATTTTAGTTTGTATATGGGTAGTAATACAAATGAAGGAAGAAAATAACCTTAATTCCGGCACGACATTTTTTTCATGCATAAGCTTTGGCAAGTACTTTTATTTCAAGTTGATGACATTTTTCACATGATTTCAAAGTGGCCAGTCAAAATATTAAAAATTATAAATTTTATGGCCATTATAAAAAAAGATATATCCAGAAAAGCGAAAAAATGAGTAAAAATCTAAAATTAACACAAGAGAATTTCTTATATTCATTTTTATTATTAAACACAATTTATTACACTATTAAACAATTTATTAATTTTTATTATTAAACAATTTTTATTATTATTTTTTATTTTTTAATTGTTAAACAATTTATTATTTGTTTAATATATATTATATATTATACTAGTAGTATATATATATATATATATATATATATATATATATATATATATATATACTACTAGTATAATATATATATATATATATATATATATATATATATATATATATATATATATATATATATATATATATATATATTAGTAGTTATATTAGTTATATAGAGTATATATGTATTACAAAAAAAAAAAAAAAAAAAATTAAAAGAAAAATTAAAAAAAAATTGCGAATTTATTATTTATTAAATCATATTGGAAGTCATTCACGACAGCTTAATATATATTATACATTATATTAGTATTATATTATTATGTATTAGTAGTTATAGTTATATAGTATACCTACATATATTATACAAGAAAAAAAAATGGGAATTTATTTTTTATTAAAAAATATACGGAATATTTTACGACAGTATTCTAATGATATTTACATAATTTATTTACATTTAATCCCGTTTTTGGAGCTGCCAGGAGAGTGAGACCAGGAGACTGAGAATTCTTTAAATATTCTTTAAAAATCGTGTAAATAACGTTTTATAAAAAAAAAAAGAAAGAAACAGGTCCTCTAATACAAGACAACGTATTTACAATTGATAAAATTGAAAAATGTCTTATATCCACAGTATTTTTCACGAAAATGCTGACCAGGATACTGAGAAATGGACTGAACCAAGTACGATCTCGCGTAAAATGTTAACTGAATTAATTGATACAACCTCAAATTAAGTAAAACATGTACTTTATTTTATTTATTATATTTCGGTTAATCACTATGACAAACTAGGATTTGATCGGAATATAATTTTTTTTATATTTTTGAAGTGTTTTGGTTTGATTGGAGAATGATGAAAAATTTGGGGGACAAAATTCAATAGAATATTTCTTAAAGAAAATATAAAAAAATTCAGAAATCTTTTGTAAAATAAAAGAGTACCACATTATAGATTACTACTGCAGTGTAAATGTTTTTTTATACATTCAGGACAAATAATTATTTAGTCTGATATATTTTACTTTTGAGAGGGGACATGCCAGCAGACTAAGAATTTTCCATTTTAAGTGTCATTTTTTATTAAAAAAATATATTTCGAAACCGGGTTATTTTGAGTGGACAGTTAGACGCAGTAATGGTTTACAGTTTCTATCTAGAAAAAATTTATTTTTCAAAATGTTAAGGTACAAAATGAGTTGGGCCGTCCAAAATTTCCTCGTTTGTATAACTACCCATAAATATTATGAAGAATTAGTTTGTGCAGTTGAAGTTCTTTATATAAACAGAAAATGTTTTGGTTGGGTCTGTAAAACTTTCTGAAAATTATGTTTACGTTCACAAATTGTACTGTGCTAATAACTATAGTAGTAAATGGGTCTAGAATATCAATAAAATAAGTATCTACCGGAAGTGTAGATCACTTACGATGTTAAGAAAATACCCGCTTTTTTAAATAATAAAAACTGATTGTGTCAATTAAATTTTGTAAACTTAAGAAAACCAAGAAAATTTTGTACATCTGTTTTTTCTTAGTATGATGTTGATTGTTCAAATAAATTTTGAACAACAGACAACTTGAAAACAATAAAATGGAATCGTGAAGAATTGTGAATGTTATTGTCAATATCTACCATAGAATTGTATTCCAAGAATTCTTATTAGAATTTTGTTCAGTGAATGTTAATTTTAAAACTTATAATATTTGGCCTCAGAACCAATATTATAACTTCATTAAGGTACCTTAATTCCGTAATCCGATACTAATTAATTATGTCTTTTCAATGTCTAATTGAACCTTTGAAACCATGGTGGGAGCGCTATGAAGTACATTTTAAAAGTAGTTTTAGATCTGCTTCAATTACTTATGCTGGAATATATAAAGTGCATAAAGTTATGCTTGTATAAATCACATGAATTTTGGATTAATGAATCTGTAAACCTGTCGGAAATTTGTTATAAATATCTTTATTAGATTGGAACTTTTGTTTGCACCAATAGAGATTTAATAAATTTTCGTTTCAATATTTTACAAAAAATTTTTAATTTCCAAAATGATCTAATTTGATTATTTTAAACAATAAACCACTTTGATCAACTTAATTGTAGATAAATAAACATTTTTACTTAAGCTACTACTATTATTATAAGTTTATTGGCTTATTAAAAATTTTGAGAATTGCTCCTTCAAACAATCGTCTGCTTGAAAAATTATTTTTATTAAACATTAATGAAGTCGAACAAAGACAAAAATATTTTCACGTTCCCAAAAGTTATTTTTCCCTTCATTCATTGTTTTTATTCATTTCATTTTATAGACGAGATGTGAATGGCTTGAAGTTTGAACACACATAATATAACTTTTGTATAGTATAAAAACTAGAGACTAAATCTCACTAGAATATTTTATAAAAAGTTTGATTAGTTGTCTTATTGAGATAACTAATGGAGTCTACCTGCCAATTTAAAATGACCAAGAAAGTAATCACTCACATCGGAATTTCAATTTTACATAAAAATTTTACGTTTACAAAAGCCTTAAACGACCTTTCAGAAGGTCACTAAATTTTAAAAAATTCAATTTAATTTTTCGATCCTTTTTGACAGACAAGAATAACCAAAAAAGCGATATTTCGTTTTTTTATTTTTATTTTGCTGAACTGGTATAATTTTAGGTTTAGTAAGCCAGAACATTTCTTTTCTTCAAAACCACATTTGATGATATTCTAATTTCGGACTACCAGCTGAAGATGTGTGGTGGCCGCCGTAAATTATGTTTTTTTTTTTAAGGTCGCCTTTTACACCACCATAAAATGAATTGTCATCGGGCAAATGGAAAACAAAATTTTTCTTGAAACTTAACGAATGTTTGATAATGTGTAGAAGATTTCAGATCGATTACATAATATAACGTTTCTTCAGAAAAAAAAAAAAAATATTCAAAATTACTCTTTTTTTACCTCCTAAACCTAGGCAACCCTTTGAAAAATTGGACAAGTCTATTTCAAGTTGCCGTAATAAACAAATTACATTATTAGGGACTTTTTGTTGCTACCGTCTATTAAACTACAATATAATTTTTTAGTTGCCTCGCAATTTAGTTGCAACAGCTTTTTGATCACACCAGCGAAGTACATTAAAATGTCCTAGTGTGATTGCGGCTTTAGGTAGCTACCGCAAATGTGTTTATGTGTACAGGTAACCCCCGAAGAACACGGTACTCAAAGAACACGATTCTCGGAGAATACGAGTACCCTTCCCCCGAATTACACGGTTTCAAACAACACGATTTTTAAGTAGTTCTTCTGAAAAAGAATAAAATACGTATATATTATATATTTGATATAAAAGTTACATCGGTCCTCAATATACGCGAATATATCAGTTCCATGTGGATTTGATTTATTAAGCCGCTGCTACACGATGCTACGAACACCTTCCAACATTCGACGTTGGATGGTTCATAGCATCGTGTAGCCGTTGTTCGAACCTACGAGTGTCCAATGTCGAGCGTCAAACGTTTGCATTTGGTCGTGTCCCGTTCGATGTCGGTATTTTTGCACCGAGTCAAAGGGATGCTTCGAACGTTTGAAGGTCAATGTTGGTTGCGTTGGTTGGTTCGACTCAGCAGCTGCACGACTCGTTCATGTGAAGAGAGACAACATGAGTGTATAACATTAGAGATAACATCAGACAGATAACAGCGTCGTCCACTAAGTACCAACACATCATCATTCGTATTGGATCAAACATTCGATTTACCGTGTAGCAGATACACTCGTCGCACCAACTATCGAACTTAATTGCCTCAAACGTTCGATCGAACGTTGGAAGGAACGTTAGTAGCATCGTGTAGAACCCGCTTTACACGAATAAAAATCCCGTAAATTGAATCTGTCATTACAAACGAAAAAATGCTGGAAATAAAAACTACTACAATTTTTGAGAATTTTATAATAGAAATGATAATGAATATGTAGAAATTTACATATTTAAATTTTGAAAATGTCGTTACTTTCGACATTGATAATTTTCGATAACGAAAAGTAGGTTTTGACAGTCCCAATATTTTCAGAATACCCACAATTTGCTTCGCTCAAGCCTTCAAAAATTTCGTTATTTTTTCGCTACGACGCACCGTTTACGAGATATTTACGATCAAAAGTTTACGTTTACGAAAAGTATCGAAAACTAATTTTTTCGAAAATATTCTATTAGTGACCAAATCAGACGGACTAACAGAGCTTTTTTACTATAAAATTTATTTATAGACGCTCGATTACAAGATCATAAATAGAGCTTAAACAATTATAACCAATTTATGATAAGTAGTTCGTTATCGATAATTTTCGATAACGAAAAGTAGGTTTTAACAGTCGCAATATGTTTGGAATTCTTAAGCCTTCAATATGCTTGGAAGGCTTAAGCCTTCAAACATTTCGTTATTTTTGAGCTACGATGCACCGTTTACGAGATATTTACGATCTAAGTTTTCAATAAATTTTTATGATAGACCGACTCAGAGCTAACGAATGCACAATTCCATTCTACTTTAATCGAAATAAATACGCATTACAAACAAATGTGTATGTAATTATGTAATTCAAATTTCGTTGCGTTATTTCTTGGAAATTTTTTTTTATATTTTTTATTTTGACACTTGTAATAAAAAATGCCTATCTTTTATAGTCTCGAGCAACACGGTTACAAAGAGCAGGGAACCAATTAATCGTGTTCTTCGGGGGATTGCTGTATATTGTAAATTGTAGGTACATACTTAGGTGGAAATACAAAAATATTTTTTATTATTTACTATCTACAACAAATGAAGTCTTTGTTTTTTCTATTGTTTTAACGGAACGTAATTCTATATTGTTTTGTTTTTACACATGTAAAGAAGAAACATTGTGTACACCTATATATGTATATTTAATACAATTGTATAGAAGGACGTCCTTTGTTAGGGACACGTGCTTTAATGCATACAAATGAATCTACAAAAAAATTTATTGTATAAATCATATTCATGTTAGGTAACGTCATTAGTTCAGTGTAACTTAGATTTAATATTATTTATGAATTTCGCTAGTACCTTGGTATTATAGTGAAACGTAATGGTAGTGGCGACTTCATTTTTATTCTATAAAATAAATAATAGTGCATTTCCTATTTAGCCGTTAATAACTTATTCACATCGAAGTGGTAAGTAGTAAGTAGAATACATAAGTAGGCTACTCTGTGAATTTACCCCGTTGTTGTATTTTTAAGACCTATCTATTCCTTCTATTCACCACACTTCTATTCTATTTAAAATATGGATGTGGAACTTTAAAACTATCCATAAAAATGCCAGAACTCTAAAAAATAATATTTACGATTTGATGCGCTGCGTGAATTTGATACACTCAATTTTTGAGGTCGATATTTTGGTACTTAATGAAGAGAATTCGGTTCTTACATTCGGTGTGCCAACTTCATAGCACCTAATTCATTAAAAACTATAAGGCGGACTATACACAATCAGTAATACTGTCAATGTTTATTGACAAAAATTATGAATCATCATTTTTAGTCGAATTTTTCAAATGAAATTTAAAAAAAAGTGAATTTACTGTTATAGGCAAGCTGTGTACTTTTAAATTTCGACTGTTGTGCCGCCTATCGTGAAAATAAGTCAACACTGGCGTTCGCTACTATATTAAATGCATATATAAACTTTTAAAAAATTATTTACTAAATGAATGAAGATGCAATTATCATTTATTGTGGTTTTCAGTTCACCAAAATTGATTTTTTCTACCCTAATTCAATACTCAAATGTCAAATTTACAACTCATTTTTAAATAATTTACTTAAATGGAAACCTTTTGACAGATTCCCTTACGAAAATATCAATCTACTTATTGCATTAATTTTAAAATATAAAATAAATTTCTTTATTATTGACAAAAATTAAAGATTTGTGTAATTGTTTCATTCACTGATAGTATGTATTTTAAAATTTGAGTACAATTTGCTTTAGTTTTTAGTAATTATAACAAACAGAATTGAAGTTCACTGAACACATAGATGAGATATCTATGAAAGTAAAATTTACGATAATCATGCTATAATCAAACGGTTTTAAAAAGACGAATATTGTCAATTTGTCACAAACTGGAAGTATTAATAATCATTTATTTTGTTACAACTGAGGTATATAAACCGCTAGTGTTGAAAAAAATGCTTCTAAATGAAAATATCTAACTGAAGAAATTCGTCTTCACTCGCGTAGATTAAAATTATATAAACTGGCGAAAATTATTTTCGGTAAAATAAAAATCCTGAAATTAATCATTTTAACTATCATTGGAAATTTTTTATTATTTTTTTGCCTTTTTAAATTTGTTTTGATTAGCTTTTTACATTAGTATTTATAAATGTTAAACGCCAGTTTTGACAAAAAAGCCACTAGAGCGCACTACTGGAGCTACGCAGCTTGTCTATAATAAATGTAATAAATTTTGTAATTTAAAAAATATTATTAATGTCAGTTGTTATTTATAAAATATGAATTTTGCATTTTTGGAAAGAACTGTAAAAAAAAATATCTTCATAAGGCCTTCCACTTCATTATTTAAGGTCCTTTTTTAATATTTAAAAATAAAACACAAGGGCAATTGTCGGATAAGCATGGGTAGGAATGCCCTCGTACGAATTGTGTTGGCTTTCTTCCTGCTAACTGCTATCGACATAAAATTAAAATTTACTGAGATTCAGCCCTTAAAAATTTAAACCCTTTTTTTGAAAGTTCCGGTCAGCCGGACACGTATCATCAGTTTTGAAAACACCAAAATGACTATCCGCCAGTACCCTTTCAACCACATTTAGATATCTTCAAAATACCGAAGATCTAAGAAAAAATTTGACTTCCGTGATGGGGTCCCGATGGCGTTTTTATATGTAATATAAATTCCATATATGGATACTTCAGTATTGTCAATACACAATTTATAACAATGTCAGTATTTCGAAATACCAACAGTATTACTGATCGTGTACAGGTCGCCTAAGGTTTTCACGATTTTTCTTCAGAACCTTAAAAAGCCAACCATTGGAACGCTTGTGATCACTTTTTGTTTAACTCAACAATGGTTACCTTGCTCGTCTAATCAATATTTAGTTATAGGGTAAGTGCGGGAGAGATGCCGCAGTAGCCATAGTTCGTCCGTTATTTGATAGATAGCGCTATTAATAGATTATACGTTTAAAATAAGTTTCTTATTTAAGCTGTATATGGTAACATTTATGATTAGTCCATCAGTTTAGTAACTATCCAACTTTATATTATTGAAAAGTAAATTTTTTAACATAATATCTTATCAAGCATTTAATTCATTAGAATTTAAGAATGTATATTTCATTGTACTAATGGAAATGAGTTTTGTTATTAATTTAGGTATATTTTAAAAGTACTGTATAAAATTTTAGGTTGGAAT
This sequence comes from Brachynemurus nebulosus, assembly GCA_035578155.1. Taxonomy (NCBI): domain Eukaryota; kingdom Metazoa; phylum Arthropoda; class Insecta; order Neuroptera; family Myrmeleontidae; genus Brachynemurus; species Brachynemurus nebulosus. The sequence goes on along the minus strand of JAPWDM010000018.1, from coordinate 1,462,242 downwards.
TCCGCACTATGCTTGCTATAGCAACATGCGGCATTTATCCCAACAAAAAGGAGAGATGCCGCATTTAAAGTTGCTATAGATGCCGCATCATATTACATGTTAAAAACATAGACTTATATAGTTATATACCTTAATTATGCAATTTTTTTTTGGACTGTAAATTATGCCACGTAAATATAAAAGATCCATTAATGGATCAGGAAGAGCCCTCATATTAGTGAAGATAACGAAAATAATGATGATTGCCTGTGTATTGGATGGTTTGAAAGGTACTCAGAAACAAAAAAAAAGTTGACTGGTTAAGATGTACAAAGTGCCAAAAATGGTTACATATGGTATGCATTATGTATGGAGATGTGTGTAAAATGCAAAATTTTTAATATGAACTATGCCGCGTCTCACTTTCGTTGATGCGGCATCTCTCCCATAGGTGTGGGAGAGACGCCGCTTTGCAGGCTCTACAAAAATGTTAATTATGAATCCTTTATGACTGAAAATTTGAAATTATTTATAAATAATTTTAAAGAACAATGTTTACATTTATTGTGTAACAAATTTCAAATCAATTAAATGAATACTTTAAGAATTATCAAGTGTTTTCAAAATGTGCGGCATCTCTCCCGCATTCACCCTAATGTATATGATTCAAAAAGTAAGATCAGTTTCAAATTTTAATACAGATCATTCGTATCAATTTGTCAAAATTTGAATTACAAGATATCGATTGATCATTGACTTACTCATATATTCAATAACCTATAAGTACATAATATTTAAAACAAGAAAAAATTATTTTTAAAAACTGCTATTTGTTTGATAAATGTCATAATCAGTAGCGGTAACCGATTAAGTAACCAGTTAACTCAGCACAAAAAAGAAACCTGTCCAGATACATGCATGGGAATTAAACATCTATAGTTTGTGTACTTATGTGGAGCCATCGGAAATCGTTATTTATAAAATCTCTTAATTTCGGTTCTTGTTGTTTTTGAAACGGAAACACATGGCTCTATAAAATAATGATTATGTATGATCGATTCAATTAAGTCAGCGCTAATGAACGCTACATAGTTACGTGGCAGGCCTAGTCGATCAAAACATATTTTCGGTCAATAAAAAAAATTCTAGTTTCGTTATCATTATCTTTTATCTATTTGATAGATCATAACATATAATACATACTCGTATACGTATAAATAAGTTATTGATGTAATTAAAGTTTTCCGGTGATTTTTTTGTGGCGTGTCTCAGCTACTGCGATTAGTTTTTTTTTTTCATCAAGTTGAATGAAATAAAATAATTTTTTATGTTTTCATTCAAGTTTTTTAACGAAGTGGGCTCCTTAATAGGTATTTTGTTAATTTATGTTACTTTATAATTTATAAAAATTTACAGAAATTAATGAATTTAAACATTAAAGATAATTAACTATAAATACCTATACTAGTGTTAACTTGAAGTTTGGAATGGAGAAAAGATTATAGTAGAGTATATACAGGCTGATTCATAATTAAACGTTCAAAAGGGAATGACAATATGTAATATTTTACTTGACAGTAATGGGTCAAAGGTCTCCCCTTAAAACAATTGCAAATAATAAAAAGTATAGGTAATTAAAAATTAATTAATAAACTAAGAGCTAAAAAGGAATTGAAACAGACCTTAACAGTTTACCCCTCCGTTAAATCAGATCCCAAATCAAATTACTATAGCATTTAAATTAGCTTTTAATTTAGGAAATTCGACAGAATTTTGGATTTATGCAAAAAACTAATTTTTATAAGGATTTGGGTATCGAACGTGTTTGATTGAAATATTCATCCAGAATTTTTGCACTTCCAACGTTTTCACCAAATTTCGTAAAAACAGGATGTTTCGTTCAAGAAATATTGTGCGAACAATATATTATATAAATTTTGTCATTTTCCGCTTTTAAGGACCTCAGAACAGATTCCGGCTCTTCAAATCATAAACCCGGCTCAAGTCTTACCTGACAGTGACTGTTTGTACTTCGTAATAACTAAATTTTCTATTCGGAAATGTGAAAACACAAAAATAGACAAACTTAAAAATCGGGAACCTATAAATTAAATTTTTAAGAGTCTGGCACTTTCTACATCGATTAAAGTGGTAGAAATTTTGAAACTCGTAGAGCCGAACATCTTAGATTCTATACAAAAACAACAAATCTGATTCCGCTTTTGCCAGACATTTGATCGATACAAGGACACACACCTGAGGGAAACATTACAGATTTATATGAAGCAAATAAAAGGTTGCAAATTAACTATTTTAGAGACAATAGAAACTTATAAGTAATTAATATAATCATGAGTTACTTTTGAACGATTACATGATATTCACAATTCTATTTTTTTCTGCTTTATAATTTTTTATAAATGACTGTACTTTTTATTTTATTTGTTGTTTACAAAATGTTTTCTTTTCCCTTAAGCGGGTTCTACACGATGCTACGAACGTTCCTTCCAACGTTCGATTGAACGTTTGAGGCAATTAAGTTCGATAGTTGATGCGACGAATGTATCTGCTACACGGTGAATCGAATGTTTGATCCAATACGAATGATGATGTGTTGGTACTCAGTGGACAACGCTGTTATCCGTCTGATGTTATCTCTAATGTTATACACTGATGTTGTCTCTCTTCACATGAACGAGTCGTGCGCAACCAACGAACGCAACCAACACTGACCTTCAAACGTTCGAAGCATCCCTTTGACTCGGTGCAAGAATACCGACATCGAACGGGACACGACCAAATGCGAACCTTTGACGCTCGACATTGGACACTCGTAGGTTCGAACAACGGCTACACGAGGCTATGAACCATCCAACGTCGAATGTTGGAAGGTGTTCGTAGCATCGTGTAGCAGCGGCTTTACATGTAGCCAAATCGTCCGAACTTGTTCTCCTTATTTTTGACTTCTCCCACTGTTTCTATCCCTACTGTTTTTCCCATCCACCACTACTATCATTTATAAAATACATTCAGTAAAAATAAAGAATGAATTTTAATATAATTTTATTTGTTTGATAATGATCATATTGATTAAAACATGCTAAAAGAATTAAATATTAGATTTTTAAAGAGTATTTGTTTGATGGAATTTGAGTACGCATTGAATTAACACAATTCAAATATCACGAAAACAGACTTAAGAGAAAAACGTAACAAATTAACAAACCACTTATTTGTTTTCTTATTCAGAAATTATTCAGAATTGTTGTGTGGCCGAGTGGCCGAGCATGCTTGTGCGCCTAGCGCTTGCCGACTGGTAGGTCAAGGGTTCAAATCCCGCGGCCGGCTATGCCCGTGAAGGTTTTCTGCAGTTTCCCTTCACAACTCCAGATGAATATCGGCATAGTTCCTTAAGAAAAACGGCTGCAGACGTACAGCTTCCAAATCCTAGCTCCCAGCCTCACTTTCTTTGTCCTCCACCCACATCATAAAATGTATCATGTAACGTAAAAATAATATGTAATGTATAAATAAAGGCATACAAATAATGATATGGGTGGCGTCTGTTATAGATAGAAAAATCTTAAAAAACGGACGTTAAACACATTATTATTATTATTATTATTATTATTATTATTATTATTATTCAGAAATTATTCAGAATTGTTCAGAAATTATGACATAACTGAGACTGGGTCTGGGTTAAGTAGCAAAATTAAATTTTATAACCACTGCGAGCAATAGTTTGGACGCACGTATCGGTCAGAACGGTCTTTAACTACTTCAGTATGTTGTAATTACACAACTGCATAAGTAGCTGCGGAAGCTGTGTGTCAGTTCACAGCATATTTCTGTGGCTCGCAAAATTAATAAAAATTTAATTACATGTGTTAAATTAACTACATTAGTTAAAATTTAATTAAATATAAATCAATTTTGATATTTTGTGGTCAATGAATTTTATTAAATTCCACACATCTGTATTAGGTATAAATTCAACGAAATTCCATTTATATCTTTTAATGGTTCGCAAAACATAAAAACGAGATTAAAACCAAATTTATTATAATATGCAATAACTTTGCAAATTACTAATAATTATTCAAATCTAAAATATTTAAAAAAAAAATTACTGTAAACAAACACCTGATAAAACTCGGCACTTATGCTAGTTAATATAATTACATGTACGTAGCTAACCAATCAACTTTCTTTCAACCGTAGTATGCAAATTTAATAATTTGCAAAGGTAGCAAGCAATAAGTATTTTGTTTCTTATTTTAATAATGATATGTGATTACTAGGTATTGGACATTTTTCGGATCAAACAATATAGTGTTTTGTATATGCAGGCAGATAGACAGATAATACGTGTGAGTTGTATATATATGTATGTTTTATCAAAATATCCATTCGTTTTTATTCACATTAATCACATCAGGTGCGATTACCTGCATACACAAAACACGAATGCTGTTTGATTCGAAAAATGTCCGATACCTAGTGATTACTAACAGAATAATTTGAATAGCAGGTATGTTGAAATTTATAATTAATGTTATTTTTATAATATTTATTTTAGCACAAAAAAATTGTTGGAAAATGTGTTATAAAAAGATTTATTACGAAATACATTGTTGATATAATCGGCCATTTTCTTACTTTTTTGTGTTAGAAAAACTTAAAAGAGTAGATAGGCTAGGACAGTTCTATGACACAGTAAAACCTCAATTATCCGGACTACTTTTTTGACCGTATTAAGAACCGTGTAGTTTGGGGTCCTACTGTACCTAGTGTATGAATTGACCTTTGACCTGGCACGTACATGTATTAAAAAATTTGTTTTTGACATTTGACCCCAACACTCGCTCATACTGCTGGCCTTGAAATTCCTAAGAGGTGAGTCATCACCAGCAACCGAATTAATTTATGTTAACCCATTATGCGTCACCACAATTTAGTTATCACATTTTAGTTTTGTGTGAACCCATTACCCGCCATAGTTTTTGAATGCAAACCTAACGCATGCGCAGATTGAATTTAAGTACACGACGCATGCGCAGACTGAATTTTAGGTTACAATTTGATAGCTGGTGTACACTACCGCGTCAAAATGTGGGGAATACCCTGACGCGGGGGTGGCCCCAAACTTTTGACACCGTACTGTACTTAAATTTTTGGTACACTACCGTGTCAAAAGTGTGGACCCCCTGGCCAAAAAGGTATCCTATCACTTTTTGAAGCGTACTGTACGTGCAAACCTTGACCCCACCACGCGCTTGCCTTAAGTACGTCATCTTAAACGAACTATCACGTCAAAAAATGTGGGGAATACCCTAACTCGGGGGTGGCCCCAAATTTTTGACGCCGTACTGTACTTAAATTTTTGGTACACTGCCGTGTCAAAAGTGCGGGTCCCCCTGACCAAAAAGGTATCCGATCACTTTTTGAAGCGTACTGTGCTTATTACGTGCAAATCTTGGCCTCACTTAACTGCGCCATCTTAAATTGGGTGCGGTCGCTAACGATAAATTTTGTCGGGGGCGCACTGTACCAAGCGCTAGATTTTAAGATTAGACTCCGGGGTCCAGATTTCTGACCGCTACTGTACTGTAAATCGAGTGTCTACTGTACTTTTCAACAAGTTTAAGCCTGTTTTCAGCAAAGTCAGCACTTTTTTAATTTGTTTATTTATAATTTTTAATTTAAAAAAAATGTTTATTTAAGATTTTGATAACTCAGCAATTTCTTTGTTTGGATTTCAAATACGAAATAGTCTTCTTGGAATTTTTAATTTATGGCCTGATTGTTGAATTATAATTATAGTATGATTCATACAAGCGGGGATTTTTGTTATATTTGTTTATTTATATAATAATTTTGGATCATGTAATAATTTTAAAATTGTTTATTTAAGATTGGGAGGCCGCTAAATTTTGTGGGGGCACTGTACCAAGCGCTACCGCAAAACTAACTTCAGACTCCAGGGTCCAGATGTCTGACCGCTACTGTACTGCCGGAAATTTGGGTGTCAACTGTAACTCAGGGGTTTTTTTGTATATTTAACCTTGGAAAATTCCAGGAATTTTTATCAGTTTTAACATAAACAAACAACTAATAATTAAATGTTTGTTTTAGCTGAATTATGATCGTAAGACTCATATAAGGAGTTTTTTTGGTATAAGAAAGATGACGTCATGGAATATTAATGAGTTAAAAAATTGTTTAGTAAAAAATATCACCCATTGTAGGCCTCAAGCAAGAAATTATTTTTATCAGTTTTAATACTTTAACATTTAACCTACAGTGACAAATTTTTTAGTTAACTAACAGAAGTTCTTGAAATTTTAACAAGTTACAAAAAATATTACTTCTTATGGTGCACAACATTTTTGAATTTGACTGTAGCACAAAACTGTTTCTATATCAAACGAAAATTATCTGAAATAATTCAGTATGTACATATGTATAGACTCTGTATATTAAAAATATTTTATGTATACACTCTGTATATTGAGAATAAGAAAGAAAATTTGTATATAATTTTAATTTTTATGAATACTAGTAAGCGAATTGTATAGCCATTTATGAATAAGTATTAAATCTAATTATAAAATAATTTATAAATATTGCAAAAAATTTGTTTAATCAGCAAAATCAATGTATATCATTTTAATACTGATACATATTTATATTAGGGTATAATAGTATTGTATTTAACATTTTTAAACAGAATAAAAGTTCAATTTTTGGTTTTAAATTACTATAAGTTAAACACGTCGCTTAATATAAAAATGATAACAGCATTGAGTTTTACTAAATTTTTAAGTCTGTAAAATCAAAATTTTTTATAGACACATAGAACATTTTGAATTTGCTACTTTATCATTAACATACAAATAATATCATGTATATATAACGGGTGTATATTTAGTATTTTTAATAAATATTTTAGTATACAGGGTGTATCATGAAATATGCTTTTCAATTAGAATAATAAATTTCATAGGATTTTTGTTAATACTCTTATAGGTTAACGAAAGAAACTTTTGGCTATAAAAAAATAGGGGAATGCAGGGTAATAATTAAATAAAACGCACATATTTTTTTTTTAAATTTTATTTATAGAATATGTATACAAAAAATTAAATTGCTTAAATCTATATATTACTTAAAATCTATTTATTTTCCATATAAAAATTTTTTAAAAGAATACAATTTTCTAATGAACAAATTTTATCTGAATGAAGCATACAACGTCTTGAATAATATTCATCTCGCAGAATGGAAATCTTCGGTACATCAAATATTTCTTCCAAATTCAAAATCCACGGTTGGTTTTCGGTACTATCAAACAAACTTGATATCCATTTCTTCTTTTCACCACCCTTGACGTATATAACATCATACTTCTTTAATATAGGTTTCAATATGGTATGAAGTTTTTTGTACGGAATAAATCCATACGACCAAGGTATCCCATGCCAATTTCGGTAAAGCCAACTGGCTACTCGTTGATATTTCTTCGGCAATTCGTTGAAATCAAACGGTGCGTCGAATATAAGATGTAATATATCATCCGAATTTTTTGCAGCAATACCAACTTCTTTAAAATAAAATTCGTTGTTAGCTCCTTGATAGCCTTGTATGTCAAGAAACGCCATTTTTTACCGCCACCGTAGAACTGAATTTATTCACACAATCCACAACTTTATATAGAATAATTAAAAGTGGTGGGGGTAGTTAGTTAATTTGTGGAACGTATTCGAAAATGGCTATTAATAGCTATTGCTAGTTTACCATCAAATTACAAACTGTTAATAATATTTAGCACATTTGTGAGTACCAGGTTCTTTTCACTTTAAGACCTAGTGATTTAAGGAATGCTAAATTTTCAGGTGAAATGTGTTGTTGCTCAAAAGTTTTACGTTTAATGATCTTAGGTTTCGAAAGTCCTTTGCTAGGTTCTCTAGCGGTGGGCTGCGCTGAATTGTAAATTAACATGGTTCCAAAATGTAATTGTTTTACCACGAAAGTATAATTTTCAACGAAAGAGATGTTAACTCTTTGACAACCACCGGTAAATAGATAATATTTTATGTAAGTTCAACTATTTTATACCCTTCAACCATGATAAGGTGTATAAGCTGGAGTATAACAGCAAATTATATAGCGGTGGTGACGTAACACACAAATGCGGTGGTTGTGTTGCGGTTGTGGCGGTGGCGGTGTTTGTGTGACGGTTGTGTGGTGGTGGCGGTGGTGTTTGTGTGGCGGTGGCGGTGGTGTTTGTGTGGTGGCGGCGGTGGTGTTTGTGTGGCGGTGGTATTTGTATGGTGGTTTCGGTGGTTGTGTGGTGGTTGTGGTGGTGGCGGGGTAGCAGCGGTGTTTGCGGCTGACGTGCACAACTTTATCATTAATTCAATCGAAGCAGCAATTTACTGTAGACAATAAATCGGTGGTGACATCTCGCGGTGTTTGTTGAACGCAATATCTAAATTAATCATCATCCTAATCGCTAGCATCTTCTTTATCAGTTTCATCCAGATAATCACTTAGTGGCTCAATAACATCAGCCTTTTGAAGTTCACGAAGTATAGAGAATATTTCTTGACCGACAGTAGTTTCTCTTAAAGCATCTAACTCTTCGATTAAAGCTTCACTATCGTCAACGTTAAACAATATGTTTTTATTTTCCTCTAAACTCCGAATAATATTGAGTATTTTTTCACCAGTCTCTGAGGTCTCGTATAAACGTCGTAATTCATCTATTAAAGTATTAGGATTATGCCAGTATTTTATTTTTTTCGATTGCCCATTAGCATTTTCCGAGTCGTTGTATTTGATACGCTTAGCAAGTAGCTCTTGGTCCGTTGAATTGACTGGACGTTTTATTGCTATTCGTTCATTAGAATCCTCACCTTTATTTTGAGTTTCTTTGATTAATAAAATATCCAAAAGGGTTTGCAAAGCTGTAGTTAACTTGGGAATGATAACGGTTCCACTATCAGAAGTGGTTAAAACCCTGTTATTAGACTCATCGCTGGGTGTGTAAACATTATTTTGATTTCTTAAATTATTAAATTTAGTTTGAATTGCTTTTGATGCAGCTTTAATTCTTTGTTCAAGTGGATTGACCCTTTCTTCAACTTTGTTGTTTAGAAAGTCATCATCAACATCATTCCTCCCGGTATCATAACTAGATAAGTCATCAGCCGTGTCTAATGTTTGTCTTTTTAGCGGATCAAGAGAGTAACCATTTTCAAACCGTTTTGGTGAAAATTCCCGCATATGTGTATTTCTTATATGACGTGAAAGAGAATCTTTCCGCGAGAAGCTTTTATAGCACCGCGTACACTCGAACATTATAATAGATGTGTAAAGCTCAACTAGTCTTAAAAGATTAATTCAGAATTGTGTTAGCGATTACTTATATACTCCACCACCACCACCACCACCGCCGCCACCACCACCACCACCACCACCGCCACCACCACCACCACCACCACCGCCGCCGCCGCAACCACCACATCTGAGTTGCTCATTTTACTCCATGAAGTAGCTGTTGACATCCGGCTTACACATTTTGCCCCCATTACGCTCTTTCGGTTTGGAAATTAGTTCAGAAAAATGAATGAAGAGCTATATGCAAGTGTCAGGTGACTCAACACCAACATTAAAATACTTGCTCCTGAATATAGGCAATTACATTGCGTTGCCAACTGGGTCCATACCTACTGAGAGTCTTATCATAATTCAAGATATAATTTGGGAGGTTCTAGTGTGTTGTAAAATAAGAACAATATAAGAATTTATACGTAAAATAATTTATTTTTTTTAATGAAATATACGTTTACAATATTAAAATTAAAAAGTAAATCAATTCATTTTCATATCTGACAGTTACCTTAATCTTACATCTAACATCATATATGTGATAGCTATTTACTAAATTCCACAATATGTAAAAAACCACTAGAATCAGTTCCTTTATATGTAATAAAATATTGTCCTGTACGTAAACATTGAATGGTCTGCTCATCCAAATCCGCGAATCGTTTTGGAAGGAACACTTGAGCATCTGCAAGTTCCACCGCAACCGCTGGCCCATATCGAGTTTCTATGCGTCGTACATCAAGAATTTTCCACGTTTCATACGGTTTGAGTGTAGATAGCGATTTGAATGGTTTACCAGCACCAAGTTTATTCAACTTCTCCAAAACCGGATCCATTGTTGTATCAGTGGCAGTAAAAGTGGTCCACAGATCACTTATACTTAACTTAACACCTTGTTGTTCAGACATTTTGCCAATACACTGCCAATTTCTGTTACAGCACGTCGCTTAAATAAATTATGAGTTGCCACCACAAAAACCACCACCACCACCACCACCGCCGCCACCACCACCACCACCACCTTAACACAACTACAAAATTTGAGTTGCTCATTTTACCCCACCGATATGTTTATTCCCACACAGCTACAAATTAAGTTACTCTAAAGCAACCACACCTTCATATGATCAGTGTTTATACACCACAACCAATGGAAAATATCAAATAAACATTAACATTTATTTAGTAATGAGGTATAATGTATATTTTGAGTATTCAACAAAAACTTTAATACTGATTAATAGGTATTGGTCAATTCCACTGTTACTCAAAATATACGTTATACCTCATTACTAAATAAATGCTAATGTTTGTTTTAACAACCGTGGAATTGGTCAATACTTATGATGTGGCAATCAGGTGATTGATTTTACTAAATTATTCGCAATTGCAGCGGCTTTTACATGTGGGACAGTTTACATAATTGCAAACACAGTTTGGAAATGGCATCATACATCGTTTACAACACATGCAAATTCGTTTTTCGTTTCGACACCTATCACAATACTCGGGGAAGGAACACTTACACTGTGGTGGTTGAAATTTACAAATACCACAAATCGGCATGTTGTTTTTGTTTACTTTCTGGAACTTAACCAACAAATGACATCCGGTTAATAATTCAGTTGTATTTATAGTATTTTGACTGAAACCAAATAATCCAATATTTTATAAAAAATCGATATTTAATCGATATTGACCAATTCCACTGTTACACAAAATATCCATTATGCCTCATTACATCGCTGGTCATTGCCTTATAAATAAATGTTTACGTTGGTTTGAGCAACCGTGGAATTGGTCAATATGTATTATGTGGCAATCAGATGATTGATTTTACTAAATTATTTGCAATTGCAGCGGCTTTTACATGTGGTACAGTTTATATAATTGCAAACACAGTTTGGAAATGGCATCATACATCGTTTACAACACATGCAAATTCGTTTTTCATTTCGACACCTATCACAGTACTCGTAGAAGGCACACTTACACTGTGACGGTTGAAATTTACAAATACCACAAATCGGCATGTTGGTGTTGTTGTTTACCTTCTGGAACTTAACCAACAAATGACATCCGGTTAATAATTCAGTTGTATTTATAGTTTTTTGTAACCGAAATTTTCCAATATTTTATCTAAAATCGATATTTAATAATCTTCCATTATAAGAGCAGGGAACAGGAACGTCACCAGATTGATTAATCTAGATATTGCGTTCAACAAACACCGCGAGATGTCACCACCGATTTATTGTCTACAGTAAATTGCTGCTTCGATTGAATTAATGATAAAGTTGTGCACGTCAGCCGCAAACACCGCTGCTACCCCGCCACCACCACAACCACCACACAACCACCGAAACCACCATACAAATACCACCGCCACACAAACACCACCGCCGCCACCACACAAACACCACCGCCACCGCCACACAAACACCACCGCCACCACCACACAACCGTCACACAAACACCGCCACCGCCACAACCGCAACACAACCACCGCATTTGTGTGTTACGTCACCACCGCTATATAATTTGCTGTTATACTCCAGCTTATACACCTTATCATGGTTGAAGGGTATAAAATAGTTGAACTTACATAAAATATTATCTATTTACCGGTGGTTGTCAAAGAGTTAACATCTCTTTCGTTGAAAATTATACTTTCGTGGTAAAACAATTACATTTTGGAACCATGTTAATTTACAATTCAGCGCAGCCCACCGCTAGAGAACCTAGCAAAGGACTTTCGAAACCTAAGATCATTAAACGTAAAACTTTTGAGCAACAACACATTTCACCTGAAAATTTAGCATTCCTTAAATCACTAGGTCTTAAAGTGAAAAGAACCTGGTACTCACAAATGTGCTAAATATTATTAACAGTTTGTAATTTGATGGTAAACTAGCAATAGCTATTAATAGCCATTTTCGAATACGTTCCACAAATTAACTAACTACCCCCACCACTTTTAATTATTCTATATAAAGTTGTGGATTGTGTGAATAAATTCAGTTCTACGGTGGCGGTAAAAAATGGCGTTTCTTGACATACAAGGCTATCAAGGAGCTAACAACGAATTTTATTTTAAAGAAGTTGGTATTGCTGCAGAAAATTCGGATGATATATTACATCTTATATTCGACGCACCGTTTGATTTCAACGAGTTGCCGAAGAAATATCAACGAGTAGCCAGTTGGCTTTACCGAAATTGGCATGGGATACCTTGGTCGTATGGATTTATTCCATACAAAAAACTTCATACCATATTGAAACCTATATTAAAGAAGTATGATGTTATATACGTCAAGGGTGGTGAAAAGAAGAAATGGATATCAAGTTTGTTTGATGGTACCGAAAACCAGCCGTGGATTTTGAATTTGGAAGAAATATTTGATGTACCGAAGATTTCCATTCTGCGAGATGAATATTATTCAAGACGCTGTATGCTTCATTCAGATAAAATTTGTTCATTAGAAAATTGTATTCTTTTAAAAAATTTTTATATGGAAAATAAATAGATTTTAAGTAATATATAGATTTAAGCAATTTAATTTTTTGTATACATATTCTATAAATAAAATTTAAAAAAAAAAATATGTGCGTTTTATTTAATTATTACCCTGCATTCCCCTATTTTTTTACAGCAAAAAGTTTCTTTCGTTAACATATAAGAGTATTAACAAAAATCTTATGAAATTTATTATTCTAATTGAAAAGCATATTTCATGATACACCCTGTATACTAAAATATTTATTAAAAATACTAAATATACACCCGTTATATATACATGATATTATTTGTATGTTAATGATAGAGTAGCAAATTCAAAATGTTCTAGTCTATAAAAAATTTTGATTTTACAGACTTAAAAATTTAGTAAAACTCAATGCTGTTATCATTTTTATATTAAGCGACGTGTTTAACTTATAGTAATTTAAAACTAAAAATTGAACTTTTATTCTGTTTAAAAATGTTAAATACAATACTATTATACCCTAATATAAATATGTATCAGTATTAAAATGATATACATTGATTTTGCTGATTAAACAAATTTTTTGCAATATTTATAAATTATTTTATAATTAGATTTAATACTTATTCATAAATGGCTATACAATTCGCTTACTAGTATTCATAAAAATTAAAATTATATACAAATTTTCTTTCTTATTCTCAATATACAGAGTGTATACATAAAATATTTTTAATATACAGAGTCTATACATATGTACATACTGAATTATTTCAGATAATTTTCGTTTGATATAGAAACAGTTTTGTGCTACAGTCAAATTCAAAAATGTTGTGCACCATAAGAAGTAATATTTTTTGTAACTTGTTAAAATTTCAAGAACTTCTGTTAGTTAACTAAAAAATTGGTCACTGTAGGTTAAATGTTAAAGTATTAAAACTGATAAAAATAATTTCTTGCTTGAGGCCTACAATGGGTGATATTTTTTACTAAACAATTTTTTAACTCATTAATATTCCATGACGTCATCTTTCTTATACCAAAAAAACTCCTTATATGAGTCTTACGATCATAATTCAGCTAAAACAAACATTTAATTATTAGTTGTTTGTTTATGTTAAAACTGATAAAAATTCCTGGAATTTTCCAAGGTTAAATATACAAAAAAAACCCTGAGTTACAGTTGACACCCAAATTTCCGGCAGTACAGTAGCGGTCAGACATCTGGACCCTGGAGTCTGAAGTTAGTTTTGCGGTAGCGCTTGGTACAGTGCCCCCACAAAATTTAGACAAAATAAACAATTTTAAAATTATTACATGATCCAAAATTATTATATAAATAAACAAATATAACAAAAATCCCCGCTTGTATGAATCATACTATAATTATAATTCAACAATCAGGCCATAAATTAAAAATTCCAAGAAGACTATTTCGTATTTGAAATCCAAACAAAGAAATTGCTGAGTCATCAAAATCTTAAATAAACATTTTTTTAAAATTAAAACTTATATAAATAAACAAATTAAAAAAGTGCTGAATTTGCTGAAAACAGGCTTAAACTTGTTGAAAAGTACAGTAGACACTCGATTTACAGTACAGTAGCAGTCAGAAATCTGGACCCCGGAGTCTAATCTTAAAATCTAGCGCTTGGTACAGTGCGCCCCCGACAAAATTTATCGTTAGCGACCGCACCCAATTTAAGATGACGCAGTTAAGTGAGGCCAAGATTTGCACGTAATAAGCACAGTACGCTTCAAAAAGTGATCGGATACCTTTTTTAGTTAGGGGGGCCCGCACTTTTGACACGGCAGTGTACCAAAAATTTAAGTACAGTAAGGCGTCAAAAGTTTGGGGCCACTCCTGGGTTAGGGTATTCCCCACATTTTTTGACGTGATAGTTCGTTTAAGATGACGCAATTAAGGCAAGCGCGTGTTCGGGTCAAGGTTTGCACGTACAGTACGCTTCAAAAAGTGATAGGGTACCTTTTTGACCAGGGGGGGTCCACACTTTTGACACGGCAGTGTACCAAAAATTTAAGTACAGTACGATGTCAAAAGTTTGGGGCCACCCCCGAGTCAGGGTATCCCCACATTTTTGACGCGGTAGTGTACCCCATTTATCAAATTGTAACCTAAAATTCAGTCTGCGCATGCGTCATGTACTTAAATTCAGTCTGCGCATGCGTTAGGTTTGGCTGGTAATGGGTTAACACAAAACTAAATTGTGACGAAAATAGTGATGATGCATAATGGGTTAACATAAATTAATTTGGTTGCTGGTGATGACTCATGTGTTTGGAATTTCAAGGCCAACAGTATGAGCGCGTGTGGGGTCAAATGTCAACAACAAATTTTAAATACATGTACGTGCCGGGTCAAAGGTTAATCCATATACGAGGTACAGAGTGTCTCAAACGTTTGGGTACATCTTGCGTCAAGATGTAGTGGGTACATGTTGCGTCAGGATGTACCCAAACTTTTGAGACAACCGGTGCGGCAGCTCTGTCATAGCCTATCTACTTAAAAGATATTCAAATTAATTTCTAACTTCCCATTGGAAGTTATTGGAATGGGTCCGATTTTGCGAATCGCTAATTTGCACATATCTCCAGGTTTCAAGGTCACTAGAATCCGAATCCATCGTTTTTAGCGTGATGTCTGTGTGTGCGTTCATTAGTTCGTAAATTTTTTTCGTCTGGCATATCTCTAGAACAAATGATAAAGTTTTCAGTAAATTCGGATTAGCGGTTTGTTTTTTGTGATAAGGCTGTGAATTAACTTTATTATATTATAATGGCTTAAAAACCTAACTGATGTTAAAAACACCAGTAAATTACTATAAAATTAAAAAAAAACACGAAGTTAGAAACCTTTTATGAAATATTTTTGGTCTCGCATATCTTGAGAACAAATGATAATATCATTTGTTTGATAAGGGTCCCTACCTTTCGGTACAGAGAGCGAAGTCCCTGATGTAGCGCAAGGGGCAAAGCCTTTATCGGGGGCCCAGGAAAGGAGCCCCCTGAAATGAAGAAATAACTATTTATGTACAGTAGTCTCTAGTCTTTAAGGACACCCAATGGGAAGTTGACAGTGTGTGACTATCCCCCCAAATTTTTGAATATTAGCAAAGCACTTATATTTTTCAGAAACATCATTTCTACTTTCCCGTCCATAAGATTGCATAACGAAGTTATAACTTATTAGAAGGTAAAGTATGATAATAAACAGACCAGCTTCAGAATATGCGGTTTTCACCGGATCCTGGCGCGTAAGGAAGACAAAAATTAAGAATCCGTATAAAAATTTTCCAGACTTAGGTTTCTGATCTGCACCTTTTGTTTGTACGTACGTTTTTTCAATTGCTTCTGGACCTTGTTTATGATAATTGATCAAACTTAGATGAAAGAAATAATAAAAGGTCCCACTTATTTTAAGAGCAAAATTTTTTTCGTAAATCACGTGACTTTGATTTTGATTTTTTTGCTTTTATTTGAAAGACCCTCATTTTCCTTATTAGAACTGAAAAATTTTTGAATTTTGCAGTAAGGTAGAAGTCGCAGCATACTTCCAGTCAACAACCAATTTTTTCAAAATGGCCTTACAGTGGGTCAGAGTGACTTGAAATATGAACTCTGCTTCTGTGGGAGGCCGGGAGAAAATTTCGAAATATTATATGATATATAATTTGCAGAAATTTAATTTGAAATAACATTTGCGTCAGTTGCATTTAACCCTAAAATTGCAAAATAGATTTTGATTCCTTGTAACCTTTAAACGGAATGATCCTTTTCCATTTTTTTTTTTTTTTTTTGGACTACTGTTAACACCTTTCGTTCATACTTGGCCATTCATTTAATAAGCCTAGTTGTAGATTTTCCAAAAATCTTAATAACAGAACTACTTTCCTATTATTCTTATAATAATCTCGGTGTCAATTTTGCTAGATGATGTATACTATTGATCTTGGTTTTGGTTTTACAAATAACGTTAATTAAATCAAGACTGATTTTGGCCATCACTAGTTACCAATGAGAAATTTGTTGTCCTTGTTATATATGAGAAACTTCTAAATCGCGGTCCGTACAGGTTCCATTGTATATTAGATATCGAATAAATTCCTATAATATCTGGTTGTGAGCTGACTTTTTCTTTAATAATTTTACCTAAAGATATCTTATTAATTATTAATAATTATACATTTAATTTTTAATTGAAATTTTCTGAATTATTATTAAATATAATTTCATCCTGTCCACCCATCTGTCCGTTGTAACTTTTTTTGAATCAATTAAGTTCATTATAAAAACAGATTTTTGAAAGTACGTATACATATACCTACAAATTTCTACAAATAACAATTTCCGTCTACTTAACCTATAAATGTATGTTTGTATGTATACCATGGGAATGATATTTTTTCATAAATGATTTGATCGATTGAACGAACGGAGATAATCAGCTTGATGTACATTTATGTTAATAATATGTTAAATAACTGAAAACAAATTTAAGTCTTTTTAAAGCAAAGGACAATAAATTGTGGTTTTTATGTAATGGCAACTAAATTAATATTAGGCGCATACCCAAGGCCTCCCTCGTTTTTTTGATTTTATAAATTTGTTAATTTGTTATTTATAATTCTATAAATATTATCCTATATATTATAAATTTCGAACACCATTTTTTTAACTTGATGTAATTTTGTCAATATTAATTTGTAATATACAAAATTTGTATATTGGTACTAGAGATGTTATCGTGAGAACTTTTCCTCTCACGATCACTCACGCTCACAGTCGAATTTAAAAGCTCACGCACAATCATGAAAATAAAAATGAGCATATTTATGTTCACGCACGATCATGAAATATATTTTTCCTCGTGTCACGTCACTCACGCCCTTCACGTATATTTTCGTGAATGACGTGAATCACGTCACGCGCATATATTTAATAAAGAATCCATAGAACATAAATATGACAGTTGATGTAACACCACGACATCTATGTTAAAAATCTGTGTACTTTTTTTTTTAACATAAATTATAACATTTGAAGAAGATAAAAACCAACCAGAAAAGAAAATAAAATGGTAAAAAATTTTTTCGTGAGTGGCAGTACGTTCTAGCAATCACGAAAATTCACTCCAATAAAATTTAATTCACGCTCACATTTACTCAGGGTGGTAACTTAATTTTTTACTCACAATCACGTAGTGATGAGCAAATGCAAGACCAAGACCAAGACTGCCAAGTCTTGGTCTTGGTCTTGTTCTTGCATTAAGAATCTTGGTCTTGGTCTTGCTAGAGCAGTTTGAGTCTTGGTCTTGGTCTTGGTCTTGCAAAATGCAGTCTTGGTATTGGTCTTGGTCTTGGTATTGCTAAAAATCTTGCACTTTCTTGCATTTTTTTATTAGCGAGTTTTTTCCTTTTAAAATCAGAATTTTCTCTCTTTACGGTATTAATTATACTTTTAAACTATTTAAATAATTTAGCAAGAGTCTTGCTTTTTCTTGCTATAGTCTTGGTCTTGCTCACTTGAGTCTTGGTATTGGTCTTGCAACCATACTAATAGTCTTGGTCTTGGTCTTGCAAAATGCAGTCTTGGTCTTGGTCTTGGTCTTGCAAAAAATGCAAGACCAAGACAAGACTGCAAGACCAAGACTAATTTTGCTCATCACTACAATCACGCGTGAGCGTCGTGAGCCGCATCGTGACACGAAAAATTCATGCACGGACAACATTTCTAATTGGTACTTCATTTCATATGGAACAATTCCCTGAGATTAAAAATTCTATTAGAACTAATAATATTTTTAAACGTTTTTTAAAGTCAAAACCTTGATTTTTTTAACTACACCATACCGTGAAAAAATTTGTGTTAAAATTAACACATTTCACATGTCCAGAACGGTCCACTCAATTTTTTGTGTTATTTTAACACAAAGCGTATGTGTCAAATCAAGATTTGTCATAAGTCATAAACAAGATTTGTGTCAATGATTTAACACACAAGAGGACATACATTTTGTGTTAATTTTTCAGATTTATCAGAGTAAGTTGTTGAACTTTTTTATTCAATATCTTAATTCCACTGAAGCTTAAAATATTTGAAAGTCGTCAAAAATTATAACGATTTTGTTCATATATTAATTATTATAAATGAGACTCAAAGAACGCAAAGTAAGTCAGTTCTTTGTAACAATTCTTACTTGTGTCCATATATATCTACGAAAATATATATAATAAAAAAGATGAGAGTAGTTCTTATTATTAAACAAAACCGAAAAATTCAGTTTTTGACGAATATACTCCTAGTTTTATTAAACGCTTAAAAATGAAACAATTTTCTTACATTTTAAGGTTATTTTGGTACAAATTCAGTTAAAAAAGTCATGTAACCTTATTTGAGATTGTATTATATAATATACAATCTTACATGTAAGTAAGCTTACATGATTTTTTGTAACTGAATCTGTAACAAAATAACCTTAAAATCTAAGAAAATTGTTTCATTTTTAAACGTTTAAAACGTTCAATTTTTAAACGTTTAAAACTATATTGGTCAATAACTGAAAAAAACTTATAAATTTTCGGTTTTGTTTAATAATAAGAACTACTCTCATCTTTTTTATTATATATATTTTGATAGATGTATATATTCTAATCTAATTTATATACTTATAACATTTCTTTGCTCTACACAAATATTATGTTACTTCTTTGTTGTTCAAAACAGGTTAACATTTTTATTCTGTTAAATCGAAATTTGTGTTAATATTTTCATTTAACACAAACACGAAATGTTACATTAACGCAGGCGCAGGGTTGTGTTACTTATTTAAGACAAAAATTTTAACCACTAGTTTTTTTTTTTACGCAGAACACAATTTTTTTTACTGTGCAAATGGTTTCTTAATTTCGAATACATTTTGATCTATCCTTACCTTTTTCTTTAAATTGCGTTGAACAGGAAGTTTGAGAAAATGTCACCAGCAGTTAATAACTAAATTATGCTAAAACTACAAAAATATTGCTTTACAAGAATATGCAAAAAAGTTTATATGTGTAAAAATAGAGAATTAAAAACATATTTAAAATATAAAAGAGGAACAATTAAAAACAATCAGGACCGGCGAGAGGGGAGGTTAGAATGGACAATTACCTGGGGGCTCTGGTTTAAAAAGGGAGCCAGAAGTCTCTATTAGAAGCCTAAACGAAGTGAAAAGCATTTTTTTGTTCACTAACAGTATTTTGGGAGAAAAATTTTTGAAATTTTTTTTGTTATGTCCGGGAGCCCGTCATTTCTCTCGCCGGCTTCGAAAACAATATAAATAAATCTATATATATATAAAGGAGAAATACCACTGACTCACTCATCACAAATTCTACAAAACTACAATACCTACAAACTTGAAATTTGGCATGTAGGTGCCTATTGGGTCGTAGGCGCTCGCTAAGAAAGGGTTTTGCAAACTTTTTTGTCTAACCGTCGAAATTTACGAAAAACCGTAAAATATCTTTTTTTATTACTGTAATACAGCAATCTGTGGCCAATTTATCAAAAAATTATACAATTTTTAAATTGTTGCTAAGTGTTTGGAAAAAAATAATTTTTCTAATAAATATTTCTATAGATACCTACCACCTAAAATATTTTTACCTATGCCTACTATGAAATTACTTATTTACTGTACAAAATATAATTTTCAAAAAATTCAAATAAATGGTTTGATGAATTTTGACTAATGATACACAAACCCTTTTAAATCTCGAAATAAATAAACGTCAGTTTAAAATTGATCCCCAGGAGTCTGAAGCAATAAAAATTACGCAAAATTAAATGACCAACGGTACTCCACTCCTAAAAATCTAAATAAGTATGGTTGTAGGCAGAAAAGTCACAAATTGTTAAAATTAGGTATACCTATATTTCTGAAAAAAGAATATGGCTACGCTGGAGTCGTTTGACGAGCAGAGCAACTTTCAAAAATTGGTTCACTGGTGGATACGTGATACCTTATGTTCTAATATAGACTTCTAAAGTAAACGGCTGGACTTTGGAAAGTAAACGGTTGGACTCTACCAGATTTTGCTTAAATAATATTGAGATCCTGAAAAATGAAAGCTCTCTAGAATGTATGGATCTTGGACCAAATTTTGCTCAAACATTACTGAGGTCATGAAATAAACGAATGTGAAGTTGAAATGACCCCCAGGGGTGCTGGGGACCCAAAAATGGTCTAAAAAAGACCGCGAATCTTGACTAAATTTTACTTAAACATTAATAGTTTGAAAAAATTAAGTGATATTAAAATTACTGCCTAGATTTCTGGAGTAATACAAGACCCAATAAATTAATGGCTGGACGAATTAATGCAGGTTCAGAAATATTCGCTAAAACACTCGGACTTCAAAAAAGGTTCGAAATTCAAATGCTTCTAAAGTTATCAATATGGGTATCCACGGAAAGGTCTCAAAGCATTAAAATTAAATACAGTAGAAACTCGACAATTCATCATGGTTGGGGCCGAAGGGGTGATAAATTACAGAAATAGACGAATTATGGAATATGTCTGAAAGAGAATAATAAAAAAAAATTAATTAAATATTTTTACTTATTTAAAGGAAGATATCCCTTTATTTTGAGTAATTCGTTGTTCAGTGGAATTTTTACAACTAGGTACGATACACTTTAATTTTTTTCTATTTAAATTTCAAAAGTTAAGTAGAAAACCAACTACACTACGTAAATTTTTTTTAGGAGCGACGAATTGTTATAGAATATGATGAGTTACAGAGTGACGAAACATCAAGTTTTCACTGTACTCTATAAATATGAATATATCTATTTTAAGATCATTGGACGAGCGGAACGGAACACTAGAAGAAACTGATTTTATAAAGAAATTTAGAATATCTAATTTAAATGTAAAGTGAGTTCAAAATTAACCCCCAGCACTATCTAATAGGATTAAAATTAAACGGTTGGATTTTGACAATATTTTACGAAAATTAAATATGCTATAGAAATATGAATATGGTTAATGTAGGGTTATTAGGCGAGAATTATGCACATAATTTTAAAATATCAAATTTGAATAAACCTGGGGATCAGAATTGTCCGCGAAGGCCATCAAATAAGCCCCAAATTAATTGTGATATTAAAATTGTCCCTTACGGTCTTGGTGCCCCAAGCAAGGCCTAAAATGGAAATAATCCTAAAACTACCTATTGATACGGGTATCTAAGTACATAAAGGTGCGGAAATTAGCCATGCTATTGAAATATGAAGATTGTTACTTTAGAGTCGTTTGACGAGCGTAGCTAGGCATTATAAATAATTATTAATGTACAGAAGTTCCGAATATCTAATTTAAAATTGATCTAATCATTTGACCAATAATTAAGATAATTTTACGTGGGTGAAACCACGGGCCACAGCTAGTATCATTATAAAAATTAAGTCATGAGTTAAAATAATTATTGGAAGTTCAAACAAAATTAAAAACAAAAACATTAAAATGTTTAAAGTTCCATTGACTAAACACAAAGAGCCTTTGTTTTGCAATTAAGAATACACTGGTGGAGCTACTAGTCCTGACTGGGCCCTGTGTCGAAATTTCTTGTGAGTTCCTTTTTGATAGATAAACAAAAACAGACGCACAAACAAAA
Organism: Brachynemurus nebulosus; assembly: GCA_035578155.1. Classification (NCBI taxonomy): domain Eukaryota; kingdom Metazoa; phylum Arthropoda; class Insecta; order Neuroptera; family Myrmeleontidae; genus Brachynemurus; species Brachynemurus nebulosus. The sequence continues at coordinate 1,439,702 of JAPWDM010000018.1, read as the reverse complement.
TTTATGCTTACATAATTGGAGCCTCTGTGACATTTGAAGTGTTAAACCATAAGAAGAATCAATAAATTTTCAATACTACAACGGTTTTTGTAGGTTTTTTCAAATTTTCTTTCGTAATAGAACCTGAAGATGATATTTTAGGCTTCGAAACTCTTTTCAGTAAACAGCACAATTTTGCCATTAACTGGTGATTTTCCTCCAAATCCCGCATGCTATAACACTTGTATACCATAGATTTTAGTAAATATTTAATTAGTACATATAACGGTTCAAAATATTGCAAACTTGTTTCAAAATTATTTTGATTTTATTGGAAAAAATTATTATTTATTACAATAATAGACATAAACATGAGGATGAATATTTTTATAACTTTTTTAAATATTTTTTTAATTTCTGATCAATAAAGTAGGCGTGTTAATTATTATATTTATAGATTATTATTATTATTATTATTATATCTATTTGTTTTTAAAAATGATAATTTATTATCAAAAAATCTAACTGTACGTTCATTTTATTTGCGTAGGTATTAAAATTTTTTATTCGATATATTCGTCTCAAGCGCTGCGAATGTTTTGCCTTATTTTTGGAGTCCTTCTCAGATACACGAGCTATATAACGCTATCAAAAGGTTAACTGAATTTCGTCAAGAAATTTCTCCATCATATTATCTAACTGTGCAGAAATCATCTTATTTCGATGATTCTTCGATATACTTCTATATGTTTTGTTTGGGCGCAGAAATATTTGCTTGAAATATGACTGCTGCTAGAATTTGTGTCAGTCAATACGAATTTTTGGCTCGTAATATAGAAATAGATTTTTGTAACAATCTAATCTATGGTGGGCCTGTAAGGATAAACTAAACTCTTTTATTGTTCAGTCTTTATATGTTGTATACTTGTTAACTACTAAAATTATGCATTGTTGTAAATTAGCTATTATCGACGATTTCGCGTGCTTTGAGTTCAGTTAAGCTGGAGTCAGACTTTCAATACACTCCTTATATATTAGGACGCCGACAACATTAAAAAATTCGGATAATTTTGTAATTTAGATACTATTTTAAAACGGGAGGATCTTTTCAAGTCACTTTTCGTTATTGTAGTTTTTAGGATTCCGTATCTTCAAAGGAGCAACGGGAATCCTTATAAGATCACTCTTTTGTCCATCTCTCCGTCTATCATAGAAGCTTTTCTCGAAAACTATGTAGCGTAGGAATTTAAAATTTGGTATGTTAGGTCTTGATAACGCACACATATATAACTGATGCGGCAGTAAATGATTAGAAAAAAAATTATTTTGAATTTGAAAAATGATTAGTAAAAAAAGTTGTAATTAATATGTATATCGTGTAACATATTATTTGAAAGAACTACCTCTAAAGATTCCGAAATTTTTATTTGCATTTTTAGTTCAGCGGTCTTAACAATATGGCTCAAAATTTGTTAGAATTGATCGTTACCGCCACCTCCACTAATCTTCTAGGTTTTTAAACTTAAAATCTACATTTTAATAGGGTTAATAGGTATTAAGTCATAGATTAACCGAAAAATTACTTTTTTTTTGTAGTCTAATAATAGTTGCTGAAACAAAAATATTTTAATAACAAGGGAGAACCCAGTAATAATACGCAACGTATTTACTAATGTTTCAGTACAATGTGGGGCAATTCATACATTTTTCAGTGAGCATAAATAAATTTTTTCTAAATAAGATTTTTCTAAACATTTGGGACAAGTAGTAGTATATAAACAATGTCCATATTCCTTTTTTAGACCTACAATAAATTAGAGGTAAAATAGATATAGTTATACTTGTATATAAAGCGGGTTCTACACGATGCTACGAACGTTCCTTCCAACGTTCGATCGAACCTTTGAAGCAATTAAGTTCGATAGTTGATGCGACGAATGTATCTGCTACACGGTGAATCGAATGTTTGATCCAATACGAATGATGATGTGTTGGTACTCAGTGGACGACGCTGTTATCTGTCTGATGTTATCTCTAATGTTATACACTGATGTTGTCTCTCTTCACATGAACGAGTCGTGCAGCTGCTGAGTCGAACCAACCAACGCAACCAACATTGACCTTCAAACGTTCGAAGCATCTCTTTGACTCGGTGCAAAAATACCGACATCGAACGGGACACGACCAAATGCGAACGTTTGACGCTCGACATTGGACACTCGTAGGTTCGAACAACGGCTACACGATGCTATGAACCATCCAACGTCGAATGTTGGAAGGTGTTCGTAGCATCGTGTAGCAGCGGCTTAAATCTAAAATACATACTTATAACTTAAAAAATAAATTCACAAAAATGCTTTAAATGCTTCTAGAATTTATTGTGTTTCGAAAATGTTGACCTGTAGGAATGTGGACAGAGGTTTAATATGACTTTTTTTTAATAAGTTTAAATTATAATTTCCATATACGTGTAAGTTAATTATTATTAAAAAATATTATTTAGAGTTATAAATAATTTTGCAATATTGGTTGGTATAGGTAATGCATAAATATTTAATGAAATTTAAGTTTTATGATACGAAATTATTATAGGTAGTTGCAAAGTTTCTGAGCGACTAAAGTCCACTTCCAGTTTTACTACAGTACTCCGTTAAATAAATGAAAGTAAGGGTCTACACCATTAAAAAAATCGTATTTATAAATACCAAAATATGTTATTATTACTATGTAAGGGTATTTTTCATAAAAAATTTTCCTGTTAGTATTTAATATTTTAAAATTCGTAGCATTAAGTCGGTTTGAAACATTAAATTTCTTATCATAGGTATTTCTAGTTTTAATTATATTACATATTTCTTGTAGTTTAGAAACGTTTAATTTTTAATATTTTATACTTTCTGAACAATTTACTAAATATTGCAAATAATAAAACGGTCTACAATTTTCTCTTTTAAAGTCTGTACTTTTCAGTGGTTAATTAATTGAAATGTATTCAATTTTATTGAACTACCTGATACAGTCATAAAACCTGCATAAAACCTACCTTTGTAAATATTGCTATTATTATGAATTTTTCAATAAAATCTGTTTATTAGTTTTACAAAATTTGTATGTTTACAAATAAATTTGTAATTTTTAGAATCAGTACTTTTACTTAGCTTTGGCTAGTCAAGTGCTTTACCTGCGAGATACAATTTTCGATATTTTAACAATTTTTTTTTAATTTATCGTATTCTTGATTATTATTATACTTTTTTATACCCTCTATTTTAATCGGGTTTTTAGCTATTGATATTTAATTAATTTAAATATGGAAATGAATACGAGTATTAAAAATAAAATGTTAATTAAGTCCACAAGCAAAACTTATCATTTTAAATGTGTTAGTGTTTATGAAAAGTGAAAGTGATGGTGTGAAAATCCCATTAACTCAAGTTAAAAATCGTGTTACTGCAGCTACGGGTATATCGCTGGCAACTTTAACTAGAATAGCTAGTGAAGCAAAAAAAAAAATGATGGATCGGAAGCTATTTTTGCTGAAAAAGAAAGAAAAAAACATGTAAAACATAAAACAGATCTGGACAGCTTCGATAAGGGAGTACTTAATAATATTATACAAAATATTTTTACGACGGAAAAAATTGTTCCCATATTGAAAAACATTCATAGGAAATTTATTTAATTTAAAATTACTTATTTAAGTAGGTACATCATTGCATTACTATATAAATAAGCAAACTATTTCAAATTCGATTACTTTTTTTTACAACGTAGTGTATTTTATACATTGTATGTATCGTTCAATATTACCTGAGTGAGAGATATAACAACTAATAGGGGGAGTTTAGACATAATTACTCTATATCCATCTTTATTGCAAAAGTATTTTATCTTCTTAATATAATAAAATATGTATATCTCTTACTAAAAATACATCTTTCCTTTTTGTTGGACTTTGATACCTCAAAAACTCTGCAACTAGTTATATCTGTTTAAATATTTAATAACTGATAAACGAGACAAATCTTGACGCAATTTATGTATATATAGCTAATATTAAATATAATCAAATATTTTTAACCCTAGAAATATACGTTGGTCTACGAGAAACGTTAATCATACATCGACGTCGTTTTGACGGATGGACTTTTTACGGAGTTTTAGAGTTTATTTACAAAAAACATTTTTTTTACATAACAATACTACAAAAGCGAACAAAATATTTAAAAAAATTGGATTTGGAAAAATTTCTTAATGGTAATATTTATAAATTTTTTTAATCTTTTTATCAAAGCATATTTTCATTATAAAAATTAAAAAATAGATAAATACATCAATTGTATCATAAAACATGTGTTTCAACTAATTAATGAACTATTATGAGTCAGTGGACATGTGTGACTTTACAGAATGTGAAATTTCGCTGTCACAAATATTCCCGTAGATATGTAGTTATTTCCTGATTAGGCACATTTGTAAATTTTCTAAAATTTGTTAGTAATTTTTCGAATAAGATCCCAAAAAATAATAAAAATTAAAATATTTTCCACAAAATAAATTGTTAACCTTTTATTAAGTCACTTGAAACGCATTCTTTAGTTTTCGATTCAATATATTAAAACTTCAGTATTATGTCGTCCCTATAAATCAAACAGTAATCATCTTTCACATTATCATAATCATTGAATAAATTAATTATAACATCCATATCTTTAATAAATTTTAGAAAAATTAGGAAAACTTTTATATGTGAAGTACAAAATCTTTAAAAAAAAGCATCGCGTAATCATACATCGACGTCCTTTTGACGGACACTATTTCAATACAAATAAAACGACAATGACTATAAACAAAATAAATACGTCTTATGTGTTATAACAACAAATAAATTAGATAACAGAAATCTCACAGCAAGCAGGTGCCGACAAGTTGTAGTATTGGAGCAGGTAGAGAAGTTCGTTCGTCGTTTTGACGTGTACGTATGATTCTAGGGTTAAAACGGTTTTAATTTCTCGACGTAATGAAATAAGGTCTGAGTATCATTTTATTATTTTTATTTTTACAGAGTTAAAAATTAATCTTTTTCAAATTTAGAAAATTATTTATTTTATTAGTTTTAGATATTTTAGAATATTTTTATAGCTATGTTTTTTAAAAATTTTAAATTCAGCATTGGGAATGGAATCTTTATATTTTCAGATAAAAAAGAATTTTTTTAACCAAAGTTGCTGTTAAAATTAGTACAGTTGAACCTCTTTTTATGCTGTGAATAGGGACTGCATAAAAGATCGCACAAAAAAATATTTAAAAACTTTTAAATAGTTATACCTAAAAAGTAAGGTTCAGTCCACATTGTAAAAAAAACCTTTTCTATGCATGAATCGGGAGCGTATAAAAAAGGTTTCGTAGAAAATACATACTCAAACCGCTAAAAATGTCACGATTTCCTTAGAATGCTTTTCTAAACAACATAAAGTTTTAATTTACACATGATAACAATTTATTTCATTATTATACTATTATAAAAATTGCGATAAATACATCCGTAAAAAAACTTAAGGATGCAATAACTTATATTCTTATACAATGCATTGATCATCAATCAATCATTCAAATCAAATAGGTAGTTTTATAGATACATTAGCGCAAACAAATTTTTTAATTTATTATTTTCTCTTGTTTTTTATTCAAATAATGCATTTTAATGGATATTTTTTTAAAAATCGCATAGGAAATGTTGCGAAAAAAATCGCATAAAAAGGTTTAACTGTATTAGTTTCTCGAACTGTTTATATTTTTTATCTATTTTGTTAAAGGATATAGTTGAACCAGAAATTCGTTAATTCCATGTAACATAAAATTCTTACTTTGATTTTGTAGCCTTCAAATATAAAGAATGATGGTGGAGGCGCTGTAAATTTATAGACAAAGAATAAAACCGGTCAATAAAACTAAAATAAGACTCCGTATTTGCATCGACTGTCAACGAAATTGACGTTAAGTATACAGCATATATACTTTTTATGCGGTGGATAGGGGCTACATAAAAAATACCACAACAAAAAATATAATTTTCATAAATAGCTATAAAAAGTATAGTTCTCTCCAGATTGTAAAAAAACTTTACTTATGCGGTAAAAATTGATTTTCTAAACAAGATTAGAAACTTTTTTAAATAATTTATTTCATTTTTATAATGTTGTAAAAATTGCAATTCATATATATTTAAATATCTGAAGGACGTAATAATTAGGTACATAAATGCTTAAAAAAATTAATAATTAACCTTATCGCATGTTAATGTTCAAATTTGTTATTTTTTCTTACCTTTTATTTTCATTATATACTTTGGTGGGCTTTTTTTTTAAAAAACTGTATATCTAAAAGAAATCGTATAAAAAAGTCTTAAAAAAATCATACAAAAAGAGACCGCGTAAAAAAAGTTTATGCTGTATTCGAGATTTTCACTGATTGTCGAATAAATTTTCTAGAATTAATCTCAAAACTTTAAGGACCTCATATAAATTTCTGCCACACTTTCGAGTAGTCCCGAGTAAATCTATTTTTATTTTGAAAATTTGCTAAAAAGATGCTCCATAATGGGAAAACAGGAAAGATCTAAAATAATCATTCTGTTTTATAAACACTGCCACCACATTTGCAAAAAAAGATCAATTTAATTTTTTTTAAAGCAGTAATTAAAACTTAAATTAATTTTTAATAGTTTATAACTATAATTACGTGCATTTGTCTGTGTATACCAAACTGGAACAACCCATTATTTATATAAAAAGCTTCATTTCGAATATATGCATAGGCTACCCATATATACACGTGTAGACATCTATGGAAAAGTGTGTTTTGCGTACTTCTTTAGGTTAAACACGAGTCCCCTTTATTGTATCTACACAAAAAAAAAGATTTCAAACAGTATTTCCAATCTTTATACTATTACTTAATATTTTTATTAAAGATTATCGAAAAAGGAACACGAATATATATAAAAAAAACCCTTCCTGTGTTCTTCAAATACAAAACACGTATACATACCTGTATGTATGTATGCATGCTTGAGAAAACGAGATGTGTGCCTTTTTCGTATTATTATTATTTAGTGAACACATGTCGTTATAATATTTGGTCAAATTCCTTAACGTTATATGTATTATTTATTCACTTTTATTAAAAACCCAAAAAGTTTCTCACGGTTAGAAAACACCTTGAGTTTCATCTTATTCCGGAACACAACTCCACTCATTCACCCAGTCGTGAACACACACATACATACATACCAATCAATTATAGGCATATTATTTTGTGTTCTTATATACAGGTAGAGGTAGGTACCTACCATATATTATATTCACTGCACGTATACGTTTATATATATGTTGCACATTGTAGCAAGCCTCGTGCAAAACACATGCCATATTATATTCGGTTATGTATAAATTAAATATTAAGGTTGAAATACACGATTAAAATTTCAGTTGCTTTTTGTGTTTACGTTGATAGTTGGGTAGATTTTTAGTAATTTGATAAAGATAGGAAATAATATAGTACAAGTCCTCAATATCACCGATTAGTGTTTCCCAAACTGTGTTCCGCGGAATACTAATGTTCCGCAAACAGTATTCTAGTGTTCTACGAAAAATTTTTTACAAATAGGGTCCGGGAAAAAATTTTATTAAAAGTGGCGAGAGAATACATTTTATGTGTTTAAGTGTTTAATCTTTTTTAAATTTCTCTTTTTTGCTCTTCAACGGTGTTTTAGACTTAAGTACAGGTTAAGGTTTTTTTTGCTCCCCAATGTGTTTTGTATAAATTATAGAATTTAAAAAGTGTTCTGCGATTAAAAGTTTGGGAAACACTACTCTAGATATACCTACATATACATATATATATATATATATATATATATATATATATATATATATATATATATATATATATATATATTGTATAGATACATAATTATAGGTATTACTAGTATTCGGAGGCGTAACTACTATAGAATAGGTAGAGCAGGGAAAATGGCTTGTAAGGACCGAGCAATAATTAAATGTAGGATCAAAAAATTTATTAATCGTGCGGTACATATACTAATTTGTTTGCAGTTGTAAGCAAAATAATATGAACCATTACACTAATTTTGAAAAAATTATTTAAATATCATTTAAATTGTATAGATTGATATAGATTAATATCTAATATGACACTAATCATATTGTGGACAAACAGTTTCTCCTTTTTCACAAGTTTGAATTTGATTGATTTTTATGAGTTTGCGTTGAAATTGCGTTTATTGATTGGTGTTGTTCTCTAATTAGTATTTCTACCCCTTAAGTAGGGGAGATCCTTGTACCTGGGGACACTTTCGTTTAAAACTTCATAACTTGAGTAAAAATTGATGCATGACTTCAAATATTGAAAATTCTCTAAGCATACAATAACATCTTAATATTATGAGACAATAAATCACTATATTGTGTATCATTTTTGCGAAAATTTGAATTGAATAATCGAGGATATTTGTTCCAAGGTACAATCACAGCTTGTACCTTGGAACACCAATGGTTGTACCTTGAAACAAACTATGCAAGACATTTTAAGTCCTGAAAGCAAAATATATACTCTATTTTTTTTAACGTTTTCTTCATTGGGCTTTGGCCACGTGACAGACAAATATTGAAAACAAACTTACCTATAAACCTCTCTAAAAACCAGTTCCAAGGTACAAAAAATTTGTTGTCCCAAGATACAAATTTAAATTACATACAAGAAAGTGAGGTTACACTTTTTAATTAGAGAAATCCAGTGATATACGTCAAAATAAATAGTTAGGAATGTGCATAATAACTATTTGTATCTTTAATCATTTGCTCACCTCAAAATACTTCGAGTAAAATGATGATCTATATGGAATGCAAAAGAAAAAAAAAAACACGGCAAAAATCTCACAACCTTTCACATAGAAGAGACGAGACAAAATGGCCGACTTCACTGCGTGTGTTTTGAGTATTCGTGTCAAATACTCATTAAATTTCACTACTAATCATTTTACAATACATTGGTTCCCAAATTATGGACTTGTTCCGAGGTACAAGATGTCCTGAGGTACAAGGATCTCCCCTACTAAAAGTGGACGGTAGTGGAGGACAGATGTGGACGAACAGAACTCAAAGGAACTTTGCAAAAGCACATGGACTGGCATACATTTAAATAAGAGGAAATAGGGTATACTCCACAGCACCTATGGAAATCATTTTAGATTTCTTACCGTTGTATTCGGTGGTCGAAAGTGTAGCGAAAAGAACTCTTCTTAAAAATCAGTCAAGTTAGACAAGAGAATTCGGAATCATTTCCGAAAAATCCCATGTCCATGCTGCTACTCATTGGCTAAAAAATGATGGATGACTGATGTAGATAAATTTGTCTAACCAGATTTTAATTTATACTTATAGTATAGGTAGGGTAAAAGCCCCTATACTCGTACGAGATTCAATACTCGAACAGTTTTGATATTGTATATATTAATGAAGTTATTCCTGAAAAAATCCGATTAATATCAAAACTGTTCGAGTATTGAATCGCGTTCGAGTAAAGAGGCTTTTACGTTATATAATTTTCAAAAATATTTAAGTCTGATTTAATTTGTTACTTGTGCCTTTCTTATTATTAATACAATGTTGCAACAAAATTAGTCTATATTTTTGGGGTTAATTTGCCGTGCTCAAATGTTGTATATAAGTGTATAAATAAAAAAATTTAAAACTTATTGGGGCCAAAATTCACCCTTATGGATCCTTGACCTTTGATTATCATTTGGTATAGTATTCATTATTCAGTATAATTTTTTACTACGAAACATCGACCTCAAATCCAAATACTATAACGGCGAGAGCGCAGGGGATCTAAAATTATTAATTTCATTTTTAATTATTTTTGTTACGAATAATGAAGTATAACAGTTATCTTGTATGCCAACCTAAATATTAATCGTATTTTTTTAACATATAAATCAGATTTGGCGTTGAAATCACTTCCAAAAAAGAGACTATATTTTTACAAAATAAAAAGGAAATATTCTTCATTTCATTTTCATGAGATATTAATTTCTTTATCTGACAAGGAAGTTGTAAATTAATGTACAATATATGGATTCAATTGATAATATAAATATTCTAGATACAAAGTTAAAGGAAAGTAACATCAATTTGATATTAATCACCACTAAAAGTTAATAAGAAATTAAATAGGTTCAATAAAAAATAAATGTAAACATTCATAATTATTTTTAATTTTAATTGATATTTATGTCTTTCCATGGTTTATTTAAAAACTTCGAATTTTTATGTATTTAATTATAAGTTAGCAAATAAGATGGTGAAGACAACATTTTTTTTCTTGCGATAGACACTATTCTTTACAGGGCAGATTTGAGTTTCATGCCCCTAGGCTGCATGAAGCCTGCTCCCACCCCCACCCTCCACACTAGATAGGGAAAGAAGTCGAATACAGTATAGTAGTATAGTCCCATACTATGCTTAAGTGTTTGATAATTTACCAATTTTTAATAACAACTTTTAACACACTAAAACAAAATCATTAATGAATTTATTGGCTAAAAATAACTACGGGCTTTAAAGTAATTATTTTTTTTCAGGTACATACAGTATCTCACAAAAGTGTTTAACAAAAGTTTCTCTAAAAATTTTATTTATTTTTTTACAAGATCTTTTGTACAAAAGAAAATAGAAATAAGGGAGATAAATTCTTCAAAGTCTGTACTACAAAATCATACTAATTAAAATCACAGCAAATATTATAACTCTGCTTAAAAAAATAAAATAAAATTAATACCTGCATTATAGCACTCACAAAAGTCTTTAGACAGAACAGTAAACAAAAAAATTACAAGTTCGGAACATGGGATAATAACTATTTTTGATATTTCGTTACACATTCCTTTGCTTTAATTTTTGCTTGCAAGCGGTAGGGCATTGATGCCATTAATTTTTTGTAAAATCCGAACTGATTTGGCTCTATTCATCAATTTAATGCTTTAATTGAATTCTGTTTATTAGAAATATTAAGTTTTCTTATTTGAACACCTAGATATTGGCCATAAATGTTCGATAGGATTTACATCTACTCACTGTGGAGGTGTATGAAGTAAATGAGGTACGTAATACAAGAAATACTGCTTCACTACAATGCCGAATGTTTAGAGTCGTTGTCCTGTTGACAAATTAGTTCTTGGAAAGCTTTCCAATAAATTTAATTTTCTGGTGCTTGCACTCTAGTTCTTTTTAACATATTCCGATAAACATATTTCTCCTTAATTTGATCCAATAAATGTAAATTTCCAACAACTATACACCCCTTACCCTATGAGAGACGTATGATCATATTTGACACTGTGCAGCAAATCTTTTTTTTTAAGTGGTTTTAGGGTCACAAACAAAAATTAATATCTGTAATTAATTCAAAACATGATTAACTGAATTATAGTCTTAATAATACTACATAAATATGAATAATATTTTGGGTGCTTTGGCTGAATAAAATGGTTGAGTGGATTTTGGTAAAATTTCATATGCAAACTGTTTAAAACCTGAATTAACACATAGGATAAATTTTATTGATTGAAGATTTCTGTGAGATACAAAATCAATCAAACCGAATTGAATGAAATTTAATCCATAGACATTATTTACAGATACGTATTTATCTCACAATCAGTGGAAAAACTTGATATGTAGCGAAATTTCAGCGAATATATTCAAATTATGTAGACATACACATTTGACTCGTTGTAAGCAACATCAAAATTGAAATAGAATCATCTGCCTTACGTATATATCAATTTTATTATCTAAAAAGAGTAAGATATATGATTTTCATTTATGTTCATAAATAAAAAATTTATAAAATAATTTATCAAATTTTTTTATGGAAGTCTACCGATTTGTCTGATGTTTTTATTGTGTTGTCTAAATATTATAAATATGAAATTTTGCAATAAAATAGCTGATCTAATTAAGAGTTCAGGTACACATGTCACACCTTATTATATAATTTTGACATAATTTATTACTGCATGTCGGCATTACTATTAAATTTTGCATATACGTTAAAAATATTTAATTATTTTGATATATTACCATGTATTCAATTTTATTTGTGAAATGCCAATTTTTATTAAAAAAAGCAAAAATAGGAAAATATTGAACCATAAAAATTACGATGAGTGAACAGTTATTTTTTATTTGAATAATAATTAATGTTTTTTATCGAAAAAGTTTATAAATACAACGTCCGCCCGTTACTTGTATAATTGAAAATTAAGTAATCATCAAATTTATTTTCGTACTTTTTTTCTTTTCTTTATGTAATAAGCCATGTATAAACATTTTTTTTTAAATTAATTTAAGAAAACAGCAGATGATCTTTTATATGCATAGGTAGTTGCTTGAAAATCAAAATTTCATTTAAAAAAATCGATTTAATTCCATAAAATTTTTGTAATTTCAAACTAAATAGTTTTGACTTGAGTCCGTATTTTAAGAAGGAGTAAATATCTGTAGCAAAAATTTTACCTTCTATATACGAGGTAGCTATGTGCCACACTCTCTAACAGTGTAGATGATCTAGAAATTTTTTCGCCGGAGACTAAAGGTATTTTATAGATTCTCCGGAAATTAAAGTTGTACCATCAAGTTAAAAAGGTTAAAAAACGTTTACATGTATATTAAGTAGGTACACGTGGAATGTGGATCTGTACTTGCTAAAATATGATGTTAACACCATTTCGCTTGTAATTGTGGACATAAAATATGTATCCTGCTTGTTATCATTCTAATTAAATAAATGCATAATTATGTTAGTATCTTGTTTGATCAGTAAATACTAAACGTGTAACACCTTTTGAATTTTATATAATTAAGTCCATATACATATGCATATTAAGGGGGGAGTTCACGCCAGAAACGGCTAGTAAACTAATTTTTTTCGAATCTCGTTTTTTGTTTTTATTTCGTTCTGTGGTTCTTTACAAACACGGTGATATATAAAATACGGCCAAAAAATTTTTTTTAAGTAGAAAAATATTTACTTGCGAGCCGCTGCACAGCCAAGTTGCTGCTCCTTTGCAGATAACGCCCCCCCCCCCTCGCGATTTGATCAGTAATATTTAGTTTTGGTGTGTACACGAGTTATAGTATACACTGAGATAATGTTATTTTATTTGTATGGCTTTATAGACGTTTTAATAAACAGTGAGTAAACCGCTTCTAATGTTATTATTTCTGTTTTTTACCGTTTCCCGAAACTTGTGTTTTTCCCGACATGGAAAATCATATCTCAAGTTCTAGAAAAGATAGAGACTTAATTTTTTTTATTTTATTCATAAACATATTGCGCATAAAGTGGAGTACGCTTTCTCCATCTGAACAATTGTAACTATTTTTAAACATTTTTTTAAAATAAAAAATTTGGTTTTATAATTTTTAGAAATTTGGGATTACAATTTTATAGTTAATTTTTAAAATTACCTGAAACCCATACTCAGCTTAAAATATTTAAAAAATATTCATTACTTTTTGAGATATGGCGTTCCTTGTAAACGCTTAAAAACTTGTGAAAAAGGGCCGCCTCCTCCCACAGGGAAGAGTAATGAATGTTTCAAAAACAAAATTTTCTATTTGAAACTATCCTTAATTTGAAAAAAATTTCAACAAGCAAAATAATCATAAATAAAAAAAATTGCTTTTTTATTTGAACTCCTCCCTTAAGACGCTTGATCGTCCGCGTATAAAATTAAAATGTTAAAAAGTCTTAACATGACATCTTTTGAGTAATTATTGTGGTTTTGTGTATTTGCGATACATTCGAATAAATAGTAATCAACTCTGAATTTTCTCGAAGCCTTTATTGATTTTTTTACATAATTGTCCTGCAGGGATAATATAAATTTGTTACTGTAAACACTGTATCAGATTGAGATATTGTTCCCAGTAGATAAATAAAAATGTACAATAACGTCTAACGTCTTCCTTTTATACATCTGACAGTTGCATAATAATATCTACAGTTGCACTGCATGTATGAATGTGTAAGTATACATCTAGAGCCGGTAGAATAAACAAGTTAAGTCCAAGACTTGAAATTTTTTTATGGTCAAAAAAGTTAATATTGAGGTATCACCAAAAGCTCATAAGTAAATCGCATCGCTAACAGTTTGATTTCAGTTACAGAGCATTTCAAAGAGCATTTAAAATATAGAGAGAAATAATTTTTGTTTTTACTCTCTCTTATAAAACTGTTGCTTTAAGCTTAAGTACTTTATTCTGCCCGCTCTAAATATTATGTGAATCTCGAAGTGTCCCGAAAATCTTCATTTCTTGAGGTGCCCTCAAATGTTTCTACATAATTTTAAAAAATATGTATGCATGTGTATACATAATATCGCGCGTACTCTATCTCAACCTCGTATTTGAAAACTCCCAATTTTTGGACACAAAAAAAAACATTTTAAATCTGTGTTTTCATCACTATGAGCTTAAGATTTGTGTTAATTACACCCTTTGATGTTGGCTACCCATATATATATATATATATATATATATATATATATATATATATATATATATATATATATATATATATATACAGGTAAGTATATATGTAAATACAGTATTTAATATGTTTTTTGTGTGTCCTAAAACATGTAGCTTTTGATATACGAGGTAGAGACAGCCAACGCGCGATAGATAATTATGCTACAAAAAATATAGGTAATTAAATTAATTTTGCAGTCAATCGATCTCCGGTTACACAATTGACAGATCCAGATGACTCATTTTGTTCGTCGAAGGAGGAAGACTTATAGAAATTGGAACATCAAACGTTGGCATCAAATAGGCTAGCAAAGACAAATTTGATACAAAAAACGATATGATACCTTCAAGTTAGGATACATGTAAGTATGATATGGTTAGGATTTATTTTTTTGTCAGAAAAACTTTAAATTTTTGGCTTATATTAAAGTGCAAAATTTTGACCAATAAATAATTTACTCGAATCAGTCTGTGGAAAAAGTTTCATTTCAGTTGTTTCTCACAATAGATATTGTAGTTGATTATATAAAATTACTTATATAAAATATTATTTAATCAGTTTGTGACGTGTATCTAGACTAGGGATGTTATGGATATGAAATTTCGGATACGGATACGGATATTTAAAAACATTTTTTTCGGTTTTGGTTTCGGTTACGGATATGTAATTATATCGGATAATGTTTTTGATAGGGTTACGGTCACGGATAATTGCTTTTAGTGAAAATTTTTTTTAGTAAAAAGCGGGAAATTCTACTCCAAAAAGTGAACGTCAAACACAAATCAACGGAAATCTATTGAAAGAAATGCATGCAGCAAAATCTTGTTTCGATTTAACCGCAGTTTTCCAACGGCAGTTGTCTTTTATTATCCGAAGCAAATCCGAAACTTTTATTTTCGGATACGGTTTCGGTTTCGGGTATTTAATTAATTCGGATATCCGGTAGTTTCTGTTACAGTTATGAATATCCATAACATCCCTAATCTAGACATATGTATCCATTACGGCTTGTTCAATATTGATTTAATTGCAAGAGGTAGTCAGATTTAAGGGCCAATTATAACCCGAATTTTCGAGATTGTGTCGACATTTATTCTTCTGATTCGAGTCCAGCAATTTCAGCAGTTTGTCTCGGAAATGCAAACAACGGTAAAAATTACGTTTGTTCTCAATTTGTTTATCCCAGTACACTAAATAACAAATTTTCAGATCAGTCCCGCTATTAACTAAAATTTGTTAAGCAGTTTTATAACTTTTTTTCAGAACTTTCCTATAACAACTGATTTCATATAACAATGTAGGCAGACCCAGAAAACTGACTAAGGCAGATCCAGCTACAATTTTCTTGAAAAATTGAAACAATGTTAAAAATTGATAGAAAGTCTGGCACTGTAAACAATGTAGAAAGATCTGCAGGGCTTACAGCCGACAGTGTGTGAATAAGAAAATACTTATCTCATGTACTATTAATATGACACTGGTGACATCTTGTGACAGAGTAAAGAAAAAGAGGACCAGTTTTGATCAATCCAAACTAGGACATAAATTCAGACAGGAGTTTGGTCGATCCTTAATACTTGGCTAACTGCAAATTTTAATCAATTTATGTAAGTATATATTTTTACAGTTACATTATAGTTGAATTTAGACAACCCCTTGTTTTTATATTGGTTGAGATTCCCACGATATGTGCAAGCCAAAGCTATGAAGACGATGATTGTGTAAGTAAGAAGATATGTGGAAGAAAATGATGATGTTGATGACTAACGAAATGGTGGTGGTGATGTCCCGTCTGCCATATGTTGTTTGTTGTTATATTGAATTTTTTTTTATATTTTTTGTAAAAAAAATAAAGAATATTATTTACACCCGGAACCCGCTTATTAGGAATGAACAATTAACTAAAAATACTTTTATAAGTGAGTGTGGTTGAGTACATATATAATCGTAACCAGGCATTCCAATCAGTGAACAAGCACATACATACAATTTATTGTTAAGATATTCACAATAACTTTTTGAATTTGATTTTTTTTTTTTTTATTTTGAAATAAAATTATTAACAAGGTCGTTATTCAGTAAAAGAAACATGTTTATGTATGTAAGTTATTGTTTTCATGCCTCCTACTTAACCCACTACCACAAATTCGTAAATAATAGGCAAAGACAAGTAAATATGAGAATTATAGTTGCTGATGACTTAATTAGGAAATAGTAACAGGATCTTTCAGAATAGGCTTTTTAAGCCATTTTAGGTAGGATGAAGTCACTCAGTTTCTTTCTGGAAACTTGTGAAGAAGTATTTACGTGTTAATTGTAAGGTTAGTTACACAGGCCTTAATAATGATAGCCGAAAATAAAGCGGAATTTCACTGGAACTTCAATAATTTTTTGGGGGTTAAAAGACGGCTACCATTTTTTTTTTTTATAAACTTCTTAAATTAAGTCATCTTAGGGATTTAGGTCACAAGAATTTAATGGACAATTTATTAAACCTTCACAATTGACCTATCGTCCAAGATAATGCCACATTTAAGTAATCTATAACCATTCTCGTAAATTTTACTGTGAAAATGGATAGTTTTTTACGGGTTTGTCTGTACCTTAGGTCAAGATAAGGCAAAGTTTATGATATTATTCACAAAAAGGAGATCATTTTTTAGATTTATTTATATTAATAAATTTTATCGAGGTACGCCGTTAAACACGCTTTATGTCATATGATAGCATAGGCGGGATTTAAAAAAAAATATTAAGGGGGAAAGCAATATATATGTAATATAAAATATAAGAACCACCTTGGGAGACTCTTAGAATAGCAAACCAGTTCAGGTCGACAAATGCTTAACTTAATTTCTTTATCCTCATCCTTTTTCTTCTGGCATATCATTTTAATAAATCTTGTTCAAGTTTTTAATTTTTTATTCCCACGAATATTAAGGGGGCAGTTGCCCCCTCTTTCCCCTCTAAATTCCGCCTATGCATAATGGCTTAATTAAAAATAATTTAGACAGGAGTTGTGAAAATCGGCCACAGGCTCTCGGCCATATTTTATATAAAATATGCAAATTCTGTATGAATTCTCTACCAATAAACAGAGTTTCGTGTCACGACCGTCCCTTTTATAACACTATTATAACAGTAAGGTAGAGCAATGTCTTACAATTAGTTAACTTCATAAAAGTATTATGCTGCTAGAACTAATAATAGTTTGGCCAGAATGGTGAAGTTTCTGATTAGAACTGGAGTTAACCCTAGATAACTAAACATTCGTCATTTTAACGACGCACCATTTTCAAAATTCACAGAACTCGGAGCCCCAGACCATTAACTTCGTTTCATCGACTGTAGAGCTCAATATCGATCTAACGTGCTTGTAGGGTACAAGCTAGTAGCCATACAAAGTTTAGTGTTTGCGTAACTTTTTAATTTTTTTTTTTTTTGTGCATCTGCATATTTCTAGTAGTATTAGTTGTTCATTAACTTTAAATTAATTTTATTTATTATTATTAATATATTTATATTAAATTATAATTATTGCTATTTATTTACTTATTTTATTTAGTTTTTATTTTTTTCATTTATTTTGTTAAAACAATGGCCATTAATGAAGACCGTGAAAGCGAAAGAATTAAGACTAATAAACTGTCCTAAACAATTTTCCTTTTTGACAATTTGAATTTTACTGTACCTACTAACTAACAATAAGTTGGACAAATAATATCACACAATGTGCTGATGGGGTTTTTAATAATATGTTAACAACGTGGAAACTGCAGATCGATGTCATAATAATTATATCGTTAACGCCCACCGCTCTGAAAGGATTTAATAAACATAACGCTAATCTTTCAGAAAATGGATTTCTATTTTCAACTTTATGTTTTTATGTTTCCTGTGTTAAACATACCAGTATTAGTAAGTAAATAATAATAAAATTTTGAAAAATTAAGTAAAAATAAAATTTATAAAATATTTTAAAGAACCAACTGTTTATGATTTCTCTCATAAAATTTGAAATTTTATTTCATATTTAAACTTGATAAAATTTATTAACACGTATAAACTTTTAATTATGTAAGGTAGGTACTTGTTAAATTTTTGCGTATTGATGTTATCACCTACTAACTGTTGACAGATACGAATCTATCTATCTATTTTATAAATGTAATAAAAATTATAATTAAAACGTCTTTACATTTCAAAATGAAGTGTCCCGTACGTTCCGATTTTTTAAAGAAAATATACCCAATAAAAAAGTGAATAACCGAAAAATAAACACATATCTTTTAATTTTTTCGGAATAAAACCATGCAAAATTTTGAATCCATAGCTGAACGTGTACACGTACTATAAAACAGTATAATATACCTTGATATTTCCTTGTTCTTTACAAAAAATAAATTTCTCTGTGCTCCCACTATAATATCTTTAATTAAAATACCCCTGTCGCAGCATCCTGCATAACACAGCGAATTTCCATTTACAAAAAGTACGTTTTTCTCAGAAACTAGTTGATATAGAGTAATTGTAAATAAAAAAACCGCCGTGATTTTTCCGCCTCATTCCGCCAAATTTTTTTCACGAAAATTCTTAAAAATAAGATGTTTCGTTCTTTAGTTATCGTGCGGACACTTAGTAAACATATATATATATATATATATATATATATATATATATATATATATATACCGTGTGAGTTTTTTGGGAGTTGCCATTTTTATTACAGCCAAACCGTTGATTTAATCGAAAAATTGTTCAAATAAGAGTTGTAGATGTCGACGGGGGCAACCGATTGCTATAGTGAGAGATATTTTAAATGAGACTATATGTTAATTTTTAGATAAAACTGTTCTAATACATCAATTAAAAATATAAATGAAGAAAAAAAATTTTTTTGCCCATGTTTATTCTTTGAATTTTTCTTTAATTTAGCAATTAGGCGGTAGAAATATGCATATGTATTTGAGGCTCTTTCAACCGACAGCGTTTTAACGGCTAAAATTTCTATTATATCCAAGAAAAGAAGCTTTTCCAATATCATTCTCTATAGTACAGCATTGAATACTGAATGGCAGTAATTCAGATTTTGGAGTATAGATGTCGGGCTCTATTTCAAGTTTTTAACATTTTTGCATAAAAAATCAAATTGTTTTAAAAAATTAGTATTTAAAGTAACTAAATTTAAAAATAATTTGATGTATTTCATTAATTTACTGAAAAATATATTTATTTCTTATTTATTTATTTTATTTTTGCCAATGACAGGTGGCAAGTGAAATAAATGACTCTAATGTACACATTCAATACAAATCAAGATGACATTGGCGTTTCTTAATAGTACCAAAGTGAGGTTAATTGGGAACGAAAATATTATTAATAAATGTACTCAAATAGTGTAAAAATATTTGAAATTCGATAGTATTTTCTTTTTATTACAAACCAAATTAAAAAGGAGAAGTTTTTTCACAAAAAACTTTTCATTTCCTTATTTTTCAATGAATTAAAACTGAAATTTTATTTCCTTATTGTACTTAGTTATCATTTTTATATGATAATTTAATCTATTTAATAATTTTAATTTCCGATGGAAAACGTAAGAATCGTTTAATTTTTCGTTACTACATTGTCAAAAATGGCAACCATATTGAGTCAATATCTTTTTAAATTACGTAAAATCCTAATCGTTTGCAAGTACTTGAGTACGAAATTTAAAAGTGTCGTTTTTACGCAAAAATATGAGATAAAACAATGACAATTTGAGTGTTTCTGGTAGTTTTGGATCACAAACAAATTTTTGAAAAACTTTTAAACATACGTTTCCATTTAAAAAACTATAAGTTTGTATCATAACACGAAAACCATAATAGCTATAAAGCTCCTGACTATAGCAATCGGTTGCCCCCGTCTATATCTACAACTCTTATTTGAACAATTTTTCGATTAAATCAACAGTTTGGCTGTAATCAAAATGGCAACTCTCGAAAAACTCACACGGTATATATATATATATATATATATATATATATATATATATATATATATATATATATATATATATATATATATATATATATATATTGTCCGCACGATAACATAAGGACAAACATCTTATTTTTAAGAAATTTCGTGATAACGTTTACGTTTTTTGGACATTTTTCGTGAAAAAAATTTGGCGGAATGAGGCGGAAAAATCACATAAAGAAGGTTTTTTTATTTACAATTACTCTATATCAACTAGTTTCCGAGAAAAAGGTACTTTTGTAAATGGAAATTCGCTATGTTATGCAGGATGCTGCGACAGGGGTATTTTTATTTACAATTACTCTATATCAACTAGTTTCTGAGAAAAACGTACTTTTGTAAATGGAAATTCGCTATGTTATGCAGGACTTTTTAACTTCTACAAATGTTAAGCAAAAATTTTGGCTAAGTAAAACAAAAAGTTTTATTCTGAAAGTTGGTTTTAATCATGATTTTAAAAATTGTTTTCTTTTTTTTAAATACTTAATAAGGTTACTGAGCACAGTTATTGTAATTTTATCTGTACTTAGCATAACAATCGATTTCAACCATTTTTTCTTTTAAATATTGAAGTATTAACACAAAGAGTACTTGGCTCCCTTTTTGCAGAATACTTCAGATATCTGTTTTTGTCGGTATATGTACACGGGTATACGATATATATATATATATATATATATATATATATATATATATATATATATATATATATATATATATATAATATAATTATACATATTGTGTCGAATATGTACTTGGACTGTGACTCAATTCACACTTTATACGAGAAAACGATCACAGTCTAATAACATAGGTTTTCTCGGAAACTAGTTGACATAGAAAAAAAGTTTAATGGTGTAAAAAAATTTCGCAAAAAATTTTGGATAAGTGGGAATTTTGGCAAAAAACTAATTTTTTGCAAGAGCAAAAACCATGTTCCTGGCATCCGACATGTCTGGCTGACAAACTCATCCAAGGGTTTGCGGCTTCCAACGTTCTCACCAAATTTCGTACACCTAGGACAGTTCCTTCGAGAGTTATCGTGCTGATACATAAGTACATACATACATATATATATATATATATATATATATATATATATATATATATATATATATATATATATATATATAAATTTTAGTGAATATTATTTTCGGTTTCTAGGGACCTCAAAACAAATTTCTGCCATAGTGCCGGGCTCAAGTCGCGTCATGAGACCTACTGTAATAGCTGAATTTCCATTCTGGAAATTCGCTAACAGTTTAAATATCTATCTTA
The DNA here is from genome assembly GCA_035578155.1 of Brachynemurus nebulosus. NCBI lineage: Eukaryota > Metazoa > Arthropoda > Insecta > Neuroptera > Myrmeleontidae > Brachynemurus > Brachynemurus nebulosus. The sequence continues at coordinate 1,417,799 of JAPWDM010000018.1, read as the reverse complement.
TAAATATTAAGTAGGGTAAAAGCCCCCTTTGTGGAACGGTATCTAATACTGGAACAGTTTTGACATTTACATATTTATTTCTTTAATTAAGTAAGGAAACTTTAAATGCGAGGTGAATTTAAATTGAAAAACAATCATTCTATTAATAATAATTTTTGTTATCAGACGTTTCTTTCAGAAATAACTTCATTAATATGTAAATGTTCATAATTAGATACCGTTCCACAAAGGGGGCTTTTACCCTATATAATGTATTTTTGTGAAGATCAATTAGAAATCTTCTTAGAATCTTACCTGTTTTGAACTTTGTACATGAACTTTGAAAATAAGACAGACAGCGCATATTTTAATGTGCGATAAACGCTTCTAAAATCTATGTTTCTGCAGCTTGAAGTCCAAGAAGTTAGTTGTGAAAATTCTTGCAGTTGCAGATATTTAAATAGCAGTAATTAAAAAAAATAAAAATATTATTGTTAATTTGTCATAGGTCACAAAAGTTTACTTACCTTCCTAGGCAGATAAATTTATAATACTTAGTATGCCGTAAATTTATAGTAGTATATTATTCAATGAGTGGGTAATGATAGCTATTACTCACGAAGATTAAATTTTTTGCGATACGAGCCGAGTTTACGTGGCGAGTGTCGTAATACATCATCTGATTGTCCTAAGCGTATGAGATAGTTGCCCTAAGCGTATGTGTAAAAAATTATGGATAGCAATGTGTCTGAGTGTGGCCGATACCGCTTAAGGCATTTAGTTGGTCGGTGTCGGTCACCGAATGTACAACGCATTGTACTGTATTGTTAGACCATTGTTGCTTGAACTGTACGCTGCTCTCTCCGACAATACGTGTATTGTAGTTGTGTGTGTGATGACTGACAGGGTTACAAACATCAAACCAACACCACTACAAACAGTGTGTACTTACACAACATATTGGTGGGAAGTAGAGAGTTTTTTTGTCTACATTGGCATCACTAGTGCAGAGATAGCAACTTGTTTTCTGTGTTGATGTACCTTTGTACTCTCTGTTCAATTAAATGTCAGTGAAATGTATTATGACTACCATTTTGACGTGATAATAAGAGTTTTGAGGTTTTAAGCAAATATTAATTAATTATCAATTGAGTTTACGTTCTGAGTTAAAGAGGATATTCAAGTGAAATTATAAAAATAGTTAAGTGTTTTAGGTCCAAAAATAAATTAAAAATGTTTATAAGATACATATGTAATTGGTAATTCTCAAAATGAAGTACAAAGCCTACAATTTCGAATCCATAAAAAAACACTTCTACAAATAATATTTAACCCATATAAAAAGGTAATTTAGCTATCCTAATCTCTTAAATAGACCAATAAAAATTATTTGTATAGGTATTTTTATTATGCTAACATAAAAATTCGGTGAAAAATTTTACAATTTATAACTCATGTGTTTTTAATACTGACCATCGATCAAAATAAATCTAGGCGGATTCAAAAAAATTGTTTAATGTATATGTGTATTTCTTAAATTACGTAAGGAAACATTAAATACCAGGTGAATTTAAATTGAAAAATAATTATTCTATTAATAATAATTTTTGTTATCAGAGGTTTCTTTGAGAAATAACTTCATTAATATATAAATGTCAAAACTGTTCCAACATATGAACGCGTTCCGGTATAGGGGCTTTTGCGTTAATTGTTCAATATTTTGTTTTCAATTTATACAGGAGAGATTTATGGATGCTTAAGAATCCTCGGCCTTCAGCCTCGGATTTTTAAATTGTATCCGAGGGCACAAAAATATGGTAATACTTGCGGTCCTCGGTAACTAATTAACTATTTGTTCTTTATAGACAAACTGTTAGTGTGCGCCATGCATTTGTCTATTTTAGCTTCTAAGTACCTATATTATGATCAGAATTGTGTTATTTTTAAAAATAATTTTATATGACGTGATTTGATATCGATCGATTATTATATTGTAACAGTAGGTACCTACCTCTATGTATGTTAACATCCGTTATTATAACTTGCGTGATCTACTGTATTAATTTATAAAAATAAAATTAAATAAATAAGAAAATACTTATGCGTACATGCTGTCGTTATTTTCGAAATAATGATATCGTTAAAATGTAAATTTATGAGTTGCAATTGGTCAAATTTACGTTTCTGTTTCAATATTTCGCATCAATTTTCATAAAGAAGACTTTTTAATTTTGGATATTAAATGAAATAATTATCACATATAAATTCCCGTATCATATTACAAGAGTAAAATTATTGTTATTATATTATTTTTTTATACATGAATTTACAATTATGTTTTTTTTCGTGCCAAATTATTCAAATTTATAACAGGCTGTGACCAGTAATGCACTTTCATAATTAACGTTTCTTTTAAAAGAGTTTTTAAATGATGTTCCATGATTGCCATTTTAAAATTTCTGTAACATTTCAGCATCTCCAATCAGTAGTTTAAATTCTCTATGCTACAGGTGCAAGTCTGAACTAATATGAGGCAAATTTTTTTTTTTAATATATTGATTTAGGTACTTTCCCGCAGGTAGGGTTGCCAGGTCTTAAAACCGAAAAGAAGAACAGATCAGCCAGTTTAGCCGGACATTTGGGTAAAAAAGCGGACGCCCTTAATTTTTTTAGTCTTGGTATAACACTAATTTTCTTTTAAAATTGAGTTGTAAAACTCTTTACAAGTAAAATTTTTAAAAATTAAATTGTACAACCAACATTTTGGCTATAGTATCGACATTTAATTTGTTGCGTTCTTTTGACTAGTGTTGACCTATTAAAGAAAAAACTCTTTCAACATTTGCATTATGACCCGGAATGGAAAAATAATATTGACAAATAGTAAGGAATTCTGAAAAGCAATCTGAATTACAAAAAAAAAAATAAAAAGGATTCATGAATCAAATCACGGGCGGAGCAGAAACGAACACATGACAAATGTAAAAAAAAAAAAATGGTCAAATTTAAAAAGCCTAACAAAAGCCGGACAGGCCGGACACCGTCTAATTGGGCCTGACACGCAAACAAAAAGCCTGACTGTGTCCGGCTTTATCCGGACGCCTGGCAACCCTACCCGCAGAACTTAATTTCTAAAATTGTAGGTGCCGGAACGCCTTTTCCTAATTTTTCCAAAAAAAATGAAGTGACGAGCAAAAAAAAAAAAACAAAAAGTAGGTACTAACCAGTAAAAAATGTAAAAATAAGCAACCGTAAAAAAAAACACGTGAATCTTAGCTTACCGTAGTCCTCTACTTTCAACCCCGAAGCCCCTAAGCACATCCATTGGCAATTGACCATTCCGGCAAAAATAAAAATCCCTAAGATGTGCCAGAACACCGTTTCCCCGGCCGAAATCAAACCCTGCTTTCCCGAATTCGAAAGTGAGGAATACCACATCGTGTTGGATATAATTAGAAAAAACTCGTTAGAATATCGTACGAGAAAAGTCTCGTTTACGAAATACTGAGCTTTAAAGTGATCCTTTTTCGCCGAAAGTTTTCGTCGATCTATAATTTTTAAACTACTGATTCAAAAGATCTAAAAAAAAAATACAGGTACTACTAACACTTGCTAAAAATACCCAATTAAAATTATTTCGAGTAATTTCAATCGGTAACATTAAGAATTTACTTTATATAGGTACAATAAAACAGGGGCGGATCCAGCCTTTAGCTCAGGGAGGGGTCAAATTTTTATGACTTAAGGTAGTAGTCTGGTAACTTACGCTGTTTTTCATGCCTATTTTTAGGGGCATCTTTTCTGAGAAAGAACAAATGAAAAGTTTTGAATTTTTAATATGTTTTTATTTATATCTTAAGGTAATAAAAAAAATTTTCTTTGAATAAATTAAATAATGTTTTATTATTACTATTATCACTTGAAGTTGGTGCCTCAAAAAAAACGCACCTTGATGCTCGGGTGGAAAACTTTTTATATTTAAAAACAAAATTTAAGGACTTTGAATGTACAATAATTATCGTATTTTCTACGTGTGTACATTACATTTTAAAATTACAAGTTAAAAAAATACAAATTACTTATTACTTTCATTTGTTTGAATTTTTTAGCGTAATCGTAAGAATATGTAGCAAATACTTTCAGCTCAGGGGGGGTCATGACCTCTATGACCCCCCCCCCTCTGGATCCGCCACTGCAATAAAATTAATAAAATTGTGTCAAAGTTAATTGTATATAAATAAAGTTGTGTAAATCTGTACCTAAACAATTATATATTACAATTTTATTATTATTTTTATTATCGGTAATATCATAATGTATCTGTATATCTAAATATTATACTGCGAATGACTTTAATTATTAACGCAGTTAAATTAAATAAAAAAAAAAAAGTTGTGTAAAATAGACTTGCGTGAAATGAGGACCACTTAAAATAGTTTAGGTGTCTACTTATCGTATTTTTTTGTTGTGACCAATGCACCAACTTTTCAGTGAACTATTTTTAAAAAAATCTGTATTTTCTGTAAAAAAAATATCCTATATCTTACAAACTTTGTGCAATGCACTGTATAAAATTAATTTCATTACGCACATAATGCATACGCCCTGCATTCTTTGGTGACGCCAAGTAATTCTAATAAACAATTTTCTATTTTTTTTTTTTTTTATTCACTCGCATATTACGGTAACCAGTTCTATATAACAGTTTGTTTTTATCAAGTTTCAGCGATCATAATTTAAAAACAAGAAACCTTTTAGTGTCGATGTTACCGATAAATTATCCTTTTAATTACATCTTATGGCATATGTATAATGTGAAAATCCGTTAAATGTTATAAGAAAACTACACTTGTGTATATATAAGAGAGGTGGCATGAAAGGAACAATTACAATTACGTTACTGAGTACAAATCCCGTCGAAACAAAAACATTTCTTGTTCTACGGCAACACCAGTGTACTCTCATTCACTCCTAACTTCATGGTTCTAAAGTTCTGACCAAAATCAAGTTAACTGGTAATTCATTGGCCTAAAATAGATAGTTTTGAAGAGCTGAAGTGGCTTTATGTGAAGTAATTCTATAAAAAAATTATTGATATAAAATGTTGCGAAAATATAAATGAAATAAGGTAAGTAAAAATAAAATAGTAAAATTACGATAAAAAAATAAAAAAAATAGTTACGCGATTGAACCGACTATATCTGCCGACGCTGGCTTATTCCTACCAATGTTTATAATACCTAGTTCAGGGAGCCTAAATTTACTTCAGTTTTCCAAACTATTTCAAGTTAGGGAATTAGTAATTAACTTGATCTTTTCTATCTTAAAAATTTTATAGTCGAAAAGTGCAAAATAATAACTTTTAATTAAAAATTTCGTTGTTATGTATTGACACTTCCCCCCCCCCCCAATACTCCCGTCAGTTCCTCGCCCAATTACAGTGGGTAATTTATTATTTACTAGCTAATGACGTGTGGCTTTTTTTACAGAATTTTAAAAACAAGAACTATAGGAATAGTTTAACCCATTAAAAATAATGTAACCCCAATGAAGAAAATTTTTGACTCTTGTAACCTTAGTCTAAATCTACTGACCACCTCTCATCAAAATCGAGTTAGTATGAGAAAAAACATCAAAATATGATTTTACAATAAATTTTTGAAGGGGTGTTTTACCCTCTTAAGATGCAGTTGAGCACGTATAATTGCAATAAGGCCCGATTTATATTAACGCTCTGCTTTCACTCCGATATCACTCCGTTCCAGGTTCAATAAAATATTCTTACGCAATAAACAATGAGTGTATTCACATCATCGCTTTAATATCGGTCCGATATCAGTCACGGTTCTCTCTCGCTCCAATGTTACTCCAATATCAATACCACTCAGGTAATATTTTATCGGCGGGATATCAGACTTGTTATGGCTTGTACCTATAGTGTAAACACTTTTTTGATTCCACTCCACTCCGCTTGCATTCAGTTGTTATGAAAAGAAATTTGTATCGAACTGAGACCGAACTGGGAGTGTACTCAGAGTGGCATTATAATGTGAATAGAGAACGAATAGGTACCAGCATGATATCAGCACTGTAATGTGAACACAACAAGATTATATCGAATCGGGAGCGTAATGATATCGGAGTGAGAGCAGAGCGTAAATGTAAATCGGGCCTAATTATGTTTGGGACATCCATTAATTACGTGAGCTGTTTTTTATGCAACTTAGACTCCCCCCTCTCCTTAAGTGAGATTTAAGCCTAGTATTCATTGGTAGAGTTAGCGGTAGAGTAATTTGGGCAAGTACTAACTATCCTTCTAACTCTACCAATGTAAACATTATCGATAGAGTAGAGTACTTAATTATGGTAGCGTAGAGTAAGATTGCACGGTGGGATAGTAACTCTACCACTTGCATTCCCCCACCACTGATTTCTACTCTTCTCTACCATCACTATTCTAATGAAAACAAGTTGGGTATAGTCAAGTGCACTGTGTATGAGGATACTCCACATGTTTGTATTGTTTTTAGCCAATTTCCAGATTGGAAATTCAGCTATTTTATTTTGTTGTGACAAAAATGAATGAACATAATTTATACTCTTGTATAGCCTCCAAGCATGAGTGGGGTCAGATGGAGCAGTTGTACGGGGGTCCGCATCAAAAAAGGGATCTCGGATACTCTGTCAGGGACCCTGACAAAATGAAAATACATTTTTTTGCTCTTCAACCGAATTTTTGTAGAAAAAAATTTTGAAAAATTTTTGCTGTGCTCGGGGGTTCGTTATTTCTCTTGCCGGCCCCTTCCTTCAAAAAAAGACCACTTCTCCATGGCTATGCCTTCTCTTGATCAAATCTCTAATCCATACTTTCATTACTTTATTTCCTTCTTCAATAGCTAGTCACTTGTGCAGCGAAATAACATCAATATTTTTCAAACACCTCCTCAGAGCCAATAACAGTTCATTGTTGTCAGTTCAATTGTATACAATATAACTACTCTACTGTAATGTTTTAAATTTCTGTGTGGACAGCTACTCTACCAGAATTGGTAGAGCAACACAATTTGGCTAAAAAGTATGCTAGTATACTTTCCTACTAACTCTACTAATGAAAACTAAGCTTTAATCAGATTTGGTTATATCCCTTCCCCTTAAGTGAGAGTTACGCTAAAATTTTCTTTATTTTAAAAACCCTTCGTTTTTTTTTTATTTTACTCTTAAAATAAATGATTCTAATATTAGCCATAAGATTTTTTAAAGAGGGTAAAATGAACACTCAAAATAATTTTTTTTATTATCTGTAAAATTATTTATATTTTTTGAGAATTGACGTTAGATTGTTGATAATGCCTCTCCCAGTTCAAATGAGATTTAATGAGATTTTATCACCCCCCCCCCCCACCCAGTTTTAAGCTCACGTAATTAATTGATATCCCTTTTCTTGCTTTGCTAAATACTACAACATAGTTAAAATGACAAAATCACAATGGGACACTTTCATAAAATTTCTTGTTAGTACATAAGATCGTGTAAAAATTAGTATAGAAAACGGGTTTTAATTGGAGGTAATAAAGCTGGCAGTGCGAGAGTCAAAGGGATTATAGGTAGGGTGGATCGGGGTAACTGTGAACGGCGCCTATAATTTATAAAATAACATTAATATTATTAAAAATTAAATCTTAGTATCTTGTTCTGCCCTTTCTTATTATGCTATTAATTTCATAACAATTCTCCAAGTATTAGTACCTTTTTTTTTATTTTGAAAAAACACTTGCAAAATTTTGTGTATCTTACTTCGACCAATCCTCAAAAAAAATTTTTTTTTAATACATTTTTTTTTTAAAAGGTAAGAAATGGTTAAAAGTACTTCTAAAAAAGTGGTCTAAACCCTGAGAGGGTTCCTTATTAACTGCCAAAAAAATTTGACAATTTATTACCAATTTACAATTACCCCAAGATTGTAAAATTGTGGGGTAATTATGAATGTCATTCACAAATGCCCCCATTCGGTCAAAAATTTCAGTTGTGTTATTTTCAGAGTTGAAAATGTTGATGAAGATGGTGGTGCTCTTATTGTACAGGTTTCCGTTGTACAAACAATACAAAACGAAAAAATCTATGAAATCATTGCTGTGCTCCCTTACCCAATAACAACTTACAAAAACAGAAAAATTACTTGTTTTCAATGCCTCTGTGAGTGTCCAAGGGCAGTAGGATTAACACAAAACCATTTTTTTTTTTCATTTACAGTATTAGGCCTAATAGATTGTTTTTCATTCATGTATACTAAATGTATTTCCTTTAAAATGTCTTATTTTCCTTGTTTTTGTATGAATACATGTAATTTTTTGATTTTTTATATGATGAAATGACAAAATATCATCAAAATATCATTTTTAGCTTGTAATAAATTTGTTCCTACAATTTTTGTTATTTTTATTTAACTTTGATTTTTTGTACAAATTTGAGGTATGCGTAACTTGCATTAAACAAAGAGAAATTATGACCGCTAAAGTATAATGAAAAATTTGAAGGTGGGGTAAATGTGAAGAATTTGAGTTGGGCTTTACTCTGATGTACCACACTTCTCTTGTAATTCATTCTAAATAATTTTTCTGATGGCATTCACTTTTACCCCGAAATTCATAAGATTTGCAAAACCGCATCGGGGAAATGTGCATGACTTATAAAATTTTTGTTTTTCATACGAATTTGCTCAAAATTTGTGTGGTGCATCCTGAATAATGTAGAATTAAAAATAAATCAACCATAATGTGATATATAAAATAAAAAAATACTTAAAACAACGCTTTTATCTCAGTTCATGAAAATTCATTCACAATTACCCCGGCCAACCCTAATATTGCTCGAGTAGCTAAGAAAAACATAAAAATAATAATTACGGTCGTCGCGTCGGTCTGGCGATCCACAGATTATCGCTATAGCTAATATTTCTATACATGTGACTGGTGTATGTATACAGAAATGTATAATGTAATATTTCTAATGTAATCCATCCAGCATCTTCTCAATTATAAGAAGAAACTTGTTCAACAATTACCACGTGATAGACCTCTTGCGAAGCACACGCCGTCATATCATTCCTTTTTATGTATAAAAAATTTGAGCAAGTGCGTGTTGCATACGCACTAAGTTAGGGCGGAAAAATGAGTAATTATCGTTTTTTTTTGCTCGTCACTTTTTTTTTAAGAGAAAGTTTATAAAAAAGGTAGGAAAAGGGGCGGCAAATTTTTAAAACAGAGCAGAAAAAATTGTGATGACGGTTTTTTTTTCAAGATTTCTTTTTTTCAAACAAAAGGTAGGAGCGGCATTTTTCAAGGTGCCTAGGGGCGAACTAAGGGTTAATTCGGTCCTGGATATAGGTTAGTGAGTAAACACGTACGGTTACTGTATATATTTTATAATATTAAATATACGCAACGCCAAATAGAAATATGCGATAATGACAAACAAATATTTTATTCATTTTCTAGTATTTTTCCTAAAGACCTCCTTCTTTTTTATTTTTTAACAGATGTTTTCTAGTACCAAAAGATACCTCACCTACTGAAAAACTTTATAATTTCTATTACTAAAAAACATTTAGTTAATTTGGAATAGTTACTTTAACAACTTCTTACAATTTACGGTACTATAAAGTCACCCAAGCGAAGAAAAATTAATTGTGGTAACTAAAAGGGTTTTTATATTAAACAATTTATTATTAACTACGACTGTAAGTTTACAACAAAAAATGGATAATTGTTGTAGCTAAGGGAGCGTCCATAAACTACGTAGTTCCATTTGGGCCAATTTTTAACCCCTCCCCTTTCGTGTAGACTACAGATGACTTTTGCTTTTTAAACTCCCCCTTCCCCATAGTGGAACGTAGTTTTTTTTTTCTTACTAAATCCAAAAAAACATTCAATTAAAATAAAGTATGATAAATACTTTATTTTAAGTAAAGTAAAATATGAAAATTAAGGCATCTCTTCACACTTTAGAAAAATATTTCCTCAAAAAATACGTCTCCCGACAGTAAGAATTTTATTGTAAAGACTGTGTAACCACATGGTGGAATAATTCGCTTGAGGAAGTTTTGACAAATTTCAAAATATCTAAAATATTAAGTACCTCACATGTAACTATGTAAGTAATTGGGTATTTGACTGATGTAACAATTGATAGTAAAATATAGTGAATAACATAGCGTTTGATTCAGTGATAATGATTAACCATTTATATTAATTTTAAAAAAAAATATAAATATTTTATTTTTCTAGATAAAAATTACAAATTTGGAATTAGCGGCTGAAATGATTAAAAAGATTTATTTGGGTATGTGACCTAGGGATTGTAAATTTACGGACTTTTTCATTTACCGGTAATTCGGTAAACTTTTTTAGCAAAACCGGTTTACCCGTAATTCACCGGTATTTTTTAAAACACAGAAAATATAAGAATAAATATTAAAAAATTAAAAAAAATAAAAACGTAAAATTATTTTATTAAGGTCATTATATACAGTAAACAAAACAAGATCAAAATTATGTAAAAAAATTTTATCTGTTCGATTTTAGGACTTTGTAAGTATCTACAGCTTTCTTCATAGAAATACCGTCCATTGTTATTATTTATCGAAAAAATAATTTTAAATTTTGTTAAATAATCACACAATATGAATCAACTATACCTACCTGTAATAAAAATTTACTTGCCGCTTCTTACAATGTAATCATTTAACGTAATGTTTAATTTTTTTGGAAAAAGTGCAGTTGATTTGAATAATATGTAAGTAAGTACAAAAAGGACGCTTTATTGCATATATATGCATTTTGAAACAGACCATTGCATTGTGCTATTTTATTGTATCATAGAATAGTTTATTATGGATAAGGGGTAATTTGATTGTGTACATTTAAATTCAATAAACTTGATCATTCTTCTATGAAATAAAAACTTATAAAAATTTTCAAATACATTATTTTTAATTTATCTAATTACCGGTAAAAAATCAGCGATTTACCGGTAAAAATTTTAAGGCATTTTTAGTAATTTACCGGTAAACCAGTTTACCGGTATTACAATCCCTAGCCGCAACTCGAAAGCATTTAATATTGCAAAAAGATACTCACCTTTTAGTTTTTACATTTTTAAATTTTGCTGAACAAAATTTGGGATTCGAAGCAAAGACGTTTGCTAGCATAAACGAATCTATTATTCCACTTTTATTAAATTAAAAATGAGGTAATATGTAATTAATGACAAATCAACAGAAAATATATAAAATTATTTAATGTCATGGATACGACATTAATAAAGGTGGAGCTTATTTTCAAAAAGCAATTTCTAACAATATGTAATTTTCAAGTAAAATGAGATCTTCTGTATTCTAACACCAGCAAAATTTTTACGGATCTTTTACCAGTGAATAACAAAGTTGGGATGATATAAAAAAAACCTCAGTCAGTATAAAATCTAATTCAAGTTAATCCCCTTAAAAATGTATCCTCAAAAAAAAGAAAAGTCGTCTTGCAAATAAAATTTTATCTTATTGCATTTTTGAAAACAAAAAACTAAGAAATTTATCGCATAAAATGAAAATAAAAATGAATGAAATTCCATTTTTTTCCCACGCAATTAGTTTTACGTTAGATTTTAACCCTGCAATCTTCCTCAATGCAAACTCATTTTGTCGCCTTTTTTTCATCTTCGACTTGATTTTAGTAATTTTTTTTTTATTGGTTTCTAAAAATTATTTGTAAAAATTAAATTTTAAAAATTCTTTTAATTTTATCATATTAATAAAGTTATCTTACTTTGTTTGAAAATGGACTTTTAAGCTTGAAACAATTGTCACAATTAAAAAATAAACGTGATTTTTTTCTAAGTAAAATATTTGCTATATTGTTAAAATATGGAATAGCATTAAGTAATTTAGATTTATCTGTTTTTCTTTTTCCCTTCGGCTTGTAGCACTTTTTATTTTCGGTATTTTTTTTCAGAAACTAGTAGTTGTAACACGCTATTCATATTATCCATGATGCTATTGTGACGGTGCAACAGAAAATAAGTCAAAAGCTTTAAAACGTAATATTTTATGTTGGGTTTTCAGTTCCAATTTCATTTTTTCTTTGCTAAGGTACATTTTTGTCCGTTCAAAATTTTAAATTAACGATGATTCTTAATTCAAGAAATTAAAGATATTTCAGTTAAAAAAAATTGTTTTCAAAACGCAATTTCTATAATTTATTTTCATTCGGATATTTTTTTTTTTTTTGAAAATAAACTTAAAATTTGATGTCCTTTTTCGGTATTTAATAGTTTTGGAAAAAAATTTCGGTTTAGAATAATGATCTTCTAAATTAAGTTTTTAAATAATTCTTTATTACCTGATCATAAAATAAGTTTTTTCTTAGAAATTGCTTTTTGAAAATAAACTCCTCATATTTACTATACCTACTACATAATTATATAATATAAAACGTGAACTGGTTCGTGATGTTACGTCACTGACACATGACCATGTTCTTTTGCACCAAAATTCAATTAAATAAAAAAAACTCTTTTTCCCTTTAAATCGCTTTTTTTATGCAAAAATCAATTACTGGAATTATATTTAAGTCATTTGGAATATTCTAAAACCCTCTTTCGAAATTTGTCAAATACCATTCAAGATTATTCATCAATTTTCACATTCAAATTCATGTTTGTAATTGTTCCAAATAAAAAAGCTACGTAGGTCGACTCTGACTCCCCCTTCCCCCTTGCAGTTTAATGTAGCCTTTTATATAACTCCTCCCTCCCCCCAATTAAGTTATGTATTTTGTGGACGCTCCCTAATGCCCTACTGTTAATGCAACAAAATATGTAAATAAAAAGAAAAGAAATTTTAAAAAAAATTAAACTTTACAATAAGTTTAAAAGTATGACATAACCCCTGCGTTCGATCAGTTACTTTTCTCTCAAAACATTTAATTCTTATCGATTCATCAAATGTCGCCTTAGTTGAAATCTATCTTTGTCTATATAATTTTGGTATGTAAAGTAAGAGATAGATTATAAATAATAGTTCTCGTTACTCTTTTATCCCCTTTTAAAACTGCCATGAGTTGGCGTACAAGCAATACCTGTTTGTTTTCTCTTAATATCTAATGATCAAGTAAATCTTTGGTATCTTTATAGCTAGCAGATTTGTGAAAATTTGCAAATACAAAGAAAAATTCCTATAGTTCTTATTTTTGAGACAAATTATTTGAATTTTTGAAGTCGAGACAGCAACAAATTTCGCAATACCCTCAAAAACCTTGATCACTCACAAACCCTAGAGAAAAAGCTAAATTCTCATAGTAATGTAATATATGTATGTTAACTACATTTCCTTTATCCTAATCCAAAGTCTAAATTTCCATCATATTTAAATGTATCCTGCCCAAATATTTTTAAAATATATTGCTTAAATAACTGAGTGTACATATTGCAAAAAAATGTGTATGAATTTGTACGTTCTGAATATCAAACATAGATGTTTGTATTATTCAGTCCATAATTCCGTTTAAACTGTTATATAAAAAAAAGCATAGGTGCCAAACCACATTTTTTAAAACAGTTTTTAAGTTGATGTAACAATCTTTGAGATAACCAACAACTTTAATATTCTGGTAACAATTTGATATTGTGGTAGAATCAATGACAACTACTCGCATAAAAATATCCCAAAATTTTAACACTATGAGGCCCGAGCACATTCACAGTAAACTTCTCCGGAAGCCGAAAATATTTTTAAAGAAATTTTATATAAACAAATATATAAAATGATTCAACATGTACATATATTTGACATTTAAACACATTCAAATCAATTAGAGAATTACAGAAAGTTTAGATAACAAACTGGTAAAAATATTTAAATACCCCTGTCGCAGCATCTGCATAATATAGCGAATTCCTAAATATTGGGCACCGGCGAATCTTATCTAAGACCTGTACCCATTTAAAATAGTTTAGCTTTCTAAGAGTAAAAGAATTTTTAAAATCGGCTGGGTAATTAGTTTTGGTATTTTTGGGACCCAAGAACCCGAACGGACTTTGTCCAGCATAGTTGTATCCATCTAAAATAATTTATTTCTCTAGCAGTGAGAAAATTTTAAGAATCGGTTCGATAGCTTATTTCTGGCGTTTTCCGTATACATTTCTAACAGTAAAAATATTTTCAAAACCCGTTGTGTAGCATTCTACGTCGCATTTGCATTCGCAGGATAGTTGTGGATTTCAGATAACACAACCTGTAGCTATCTAAAATATTTAACCTCTGTAATAGTGAAAAAATTTTCAAATCGGTCAGTTATTTTATTTTTGACACTTTTGGGTCCCACTGACGCTGTCGAACCTTACATAACGTAATCTATATCTATCTAAAATAGTTTAGTTCTCTAACAGTGAAAAAATTTTCAAAATCGGTCGGTTAGGTTATTTTTGGCGCTTTTAGATACCAGGACCCTAGCCCACCTTATACAACATAATATAAGCTATATCTATCTAAAATAGTCTACCTCTGTAGCAGTGAAAAAATTTTCAAAATCGGTCACTTATTTCATTTTTAACACATTTGGGTCCCATGGACCCTGGCGGATCTTACTGCCATAGTTACTGGCGGACCTTACTGCCAGAACTTATGGCACTCCGTAAGGTTCTTGCGGACATCATTTAATTACTTAATTAATTCAAATACTTTAACTTACTAACGGTGAAAAAATTTTCAAAATCGATTGAGTAATTAATTTTTAGCATTTTTAGGTCCCAAAACCTTAATGGATGTTACATAAGATACCTTAAATCCATTTAAAGTTGTTTGACTTTCTAATATTAATAATTATTAGTGAAAAAATTTTCAAAATTTATCCATTTGAAATTTTTTTCCGAGCGTACAAACATATGATGTTATTTTTTTTTTTATATTTAACAATATTATATCTTGACATAAATTTCAATTTCTTGTTTATTTAAAATTTAATAAAAAAAAATATCTTCATTACATAAGCTTAAAAAATCTGCTTAATTTTAAATAATCTTTCAACTTGAGACAGAGCTATGGTAATTATAATGCAATAACATGAGACAGAACTTTGTTTATTATAATACAATATTAATACATACATGTGAATAGATTTCATTTGTTTTCGTAAGAAATCGTAAAAAAAATGAAATTTTTCTATATTTTATAAGGAATTGAGACAGAAATATAAATTACTTATTACACTGACAAAGAGAGCAAAGTGAGGCGAGAGTGAAAAATTACAATTTTCTCGAAAAACACTTAACATAGAAAGAAAATTATAAGAACATTTTCTTCATAATTTCTTTTTCCTTTTCAACGATGTAAAAATTGAACTGTCAAATGATAGAATGATAAATAATAGCCAGAAAACCTACTTCTGGGCATCCGACGTGTCTGGCTGACGAACTTAGCCGAGCCAATCCTGATTTTAGTTCGCACACAAAATTTCATAAGCATTATATATATATATATATATATATATATATATATATATATATATATATATATATATATATATATATATATATATATATATATATATATATAACTAGTTGCAGAGTTTTTGAGGTATCAAAGTCCAACAAAAAGGAAAGATGTATTTTTAGTAAGAGATATACATATTTTATTATATTAAGAAGATAAAATACTTTTGCAATAAAGATGGATATAGAGTAACTATGTCTAAACTCCCCCTATTAGTTGTTATATCTCTCACTCAGGTAATATTGAATGATACATACAATGTATAAAAATACACTACGTTGTAAAAAAAAGTAATCGAATTTGAAATAGTTTGCTTATTTATATAGTAATGCAATGATGTACCTACTTAAATAAGTAATTTTAAATTAAATAAATTTCCTATGAATGTTTTTCAATATGGGAACAATTTTTTCCGTCGTAAAAATATTTTGTATAATATTATTAAGTACTCCCTTATCGAAGCTGTCCAGATCTGTTTTATGTTTTACATGTTTTTTTCTTTCTTTTTCAGCAAAAATAGCTTCCGATCCATCATTTTTTTTTTTTTGCTTCACTAGCTATTCTAGTTAAAGTTGCCAGCGATATACCCGTAGCTGCAGTAACACGATTTTTAACTTGAGTTAATGGGATTTTCACACCATCACTTTCACTTTTCATAAACACTAACACATTTAAAATGATAAGTTTTGCTTGTGGACTTAATTAACATTTTATTTTTAATACTCGTATTCATTTCCATATTTAAATTAATTAAATATCAATAGATAAAAACCCGATTAAAATAGAGGGTATAAAAAAGTATAATAATAATAATCAAGAATACGATAAGTTAAAAAAAAATTGTTAAAATATCGAAAATTGTATCTCGCAGGTAAAGCACTTGACTAGCCAAAGCTAAGTAAAAGTACTGATTCTAAAAATTACAAATTTATTTGTAAACATACAAATTTTGTAAAACTAATAAACAGATTTTATTGAAAAATTCATAATAATAGCAATATTTACAAAGGTAGGTTTTATGCAGGTTTTATGACTGTATCAGGTAGTTCAATAAAATTGAATACATTTCAATTAATTAACCACTGAAAAGTACAGACTTTAAAAGAGAAAATTGTAGACCGTTTTATTATTTGCAATATTTAGTAAATTGTTCAGAAAGTATAAAATATTAAAAATTAAACGTTTCTAAACTACAAGAAATATGTAATATAATTAAAACTAGAAATACCTATGATAAGAAATTTAATGTTTCAAACCGACTTAATGCTACCAATTTTAAAATATTAAATACTAACAGGAAAATTTTTTATGAAAAATACCCTTACATAGTAATAATAACATATTTTGGTATTTATAAATACGATTTTTTTAATGGTGTAGACCCTTACTTTCATTTATTTAACGGAGTACTGTAGTAAAACTGGAAGTGGACTTTAGTCGCTCAGAAACTTTGCAACTACCTATATATATATATATATATATATATATATATATATATATATATATATATATATATATATATATATTAGTGAATATCATTTTCGTATTCTAGGGACCTCAAAACATATTTCTGTTATCGTCTCGGCCTCAGGTTCCACCGTGACACCGGCCGTAATAAATTAGTTTTTATATTGTTTATTTTAAAATGCTTTATCGAAACCAAGAGAGTAGTGTGTGTTGGTGTTTGTATGAGTTGAGTATAATCGCACACATACATAATGCGTAATCAATTAATGACTGATCGCGATCGGCTTCTGTGGTTGTTTTGATTATTTTCGTATGTCGAAGCTATGAGACTGAAAGTGTTAATATCAACGTAAGTTAATAAATTATCTGGCAATCAATACAAAAAAATTTAACAATTTTTCCACCCAAAAATAACAATTTATTGAAATATTTTCATGTTAATTTTTTCTCGAAGTATGTTTTTGTAAAAAGCATCAAATCAAGTTATCTAATACCAAGGTTCACTTCAAGGAATTTAGTATAAAAAAATTCTCTCGGTTTTGAAATTAAAAGCGACTTTAAAGCGACATGAAATTCCAAATGCCTTTAATATTCCTAATATTTTATTATTATTCTTGATCAGTACTCAATTTTGATTGGTGTAATGCACAATCAAAGTGCAGAAAAAGTATACGCTAAAATTGCTCTGTTGTTACTTAAAAACAGTACAAATTTCTGAGTTCCGCAAAATTCACACTTTCATCTATATAACCGCGACTCGTTCAATAAAATGCTATATATAGAATATATTTATGTTATTTTAAGTTGTTTGAGAGATCGCCAGAGAAGTTCCATTTTCGATCGTGGGATCTTAGACACAACCACAATTTTTTTTTAATATAATTTTTTTTAATAAGACTGTTTTAGCTGCAATTTTATTTAAATTGTTAAGTGAAATTAATGGTGAAATTTTCATAAAAAAGTTTGAATTAGACATTTATATTTTTCAATTATGTGGTTAAATTGTTATTCAGTCTTGGAATCCGAGTTTTTTCAAATGCGTAAATAAAGTGTATTTTTGAAACTAGGAAAAATACAAATTTTCCATTCAAAACATATGTATCGACTGTGTTTCTAACTCGAGTTTGTAAATCGTAAACATTAATACCCCATAAATAATTATATGATGAGCGCCAATGTACGTTTTTTTTCTTTGTTTTGTTTCTATAATCATTTAAATGGTTAACTGCTATTAGTATGTAGTTAGTTAATGATATGTATGTGTGGGTCTGACTCGCGTCCGGTTACGCTATGTTGTTGCTATAAACGCGAGCGCGTTCCCACGGCCCTGGGCGACATGTGTCACGCCACAGTGATTGTTGTTACCGCGTTCTATAATTTCTATAATAACTCCTCGTGTCCCGCTAACCATCCTCGTAAAATCATTGCTCTATTGCTTTCTGTTGTCTATCATAATTATGTATGTATGTACATATTATGTATTTGTATAGTCAGTATTGTGTATGTATAATACATACGTATGGCATGATTATACGGCTTGTATGTATAATTTGTACAGTACTGTTTACAGATAGTACAATAGAATTGGTCAAGTAACAAGAATTACATATTATAAAAGCATAGTGTAAATTATACAGATACAGTGTTTCAAATAAGTAAGAACATACGGTTTTAATATCGAAAAAAATTATTAGGATCAGATATGCTTACCTACATAATATTTATAAAGTATTCATTTAGTTGAAGTAGTTTTATGACGTCATCAAGTATCAAGATGTAAAATAACGTGTATGGGTAAACCGATACTGGCAATCAGGCCGGACCTGCAGTTATTACGAGGGAGGGGGCAAATATTGCTGTTGGTGCCCTCCCCGATAAAAACGCCAAATTAACCATTTTGGCGCACCGATATTTTTTAAATTAAAAAAAAGAAACAATAAAAGTTTTTCAAACCGGTTGAAGATAATGTTTCGGTTAATTATCTACAACATATCCAAAATTCAGCTTCCTAGGATGATTTAGAGGGAATAGAGGGGGAAAAACGATTTTGGCTGGATCTAACGCGCCCACGGTCCCCCAGAATTAACTTAGAGGGTTGAAATTTGGTATGTTGATAGAGTTCGTACCTAGGGTCTGCTTTTTGGAGGTTTTAATATTTTACCCCCACACCCACCAGTTTTAACTTAAAATTTCATGCTTTTTTGATGTTTTCGAAGTTTGTACCACTCGCACAGGTCACCCAAATAAACTTAGAGGACTGAAATTTTGTATTCGGATTGAGTTAGTATCAAGGGGGTGCCTTTTGGGGGTCTCAACTTTTAACCTTTTCCCCCACCATTCTTATACCAAAAAGAACATGATTTTTCTTGTTTTTTAACAGTTTCGTTCGGGTCAAAACCTCCCCAAATAAGCCTAGCGGGCTGAAATTTTGTGTATAGGTTAAGTTAATAGCCAGTCACTACTTTTTGGAGGTTTTAACTTTTAACCCGTACTCCCACGATTTTTATGCCAATATTTCCTTGAATTTTTTGCCTTTTTTCTAACACGCCTAGAGACTCTCTGAGTAAACGAGAGATATTGAGAATTCAGAGGTATTGTTAAATATGTTTAAAAATGCTTTATATGTATACTATAAGACAAGTAGGCGAATAGTAAATTTAAAAATTTAAAAAAAATGAACTTAATTTTATAACAAATGCAATACATACATATTAAGTAACTAGCCGTATGCCCGATGGGATTTCCCATCGACAACATCTATTTATTGGGTACTCACTTTTAATGTTTTTCAAAAGCCTAAATCAATATCCACGTTTCTAACTTCAAAAATGACGAACTTCCCATACGAACTTTCATTTTATTTTTTAACCCCTTAGGGAATAAATTTCCAGAAACGTTTAGACAACTGACTTTTATTTATAAATAGAAGCCTGAACGCCAATTTTCATAACTTTTGTGCTTAATTTCGTCCTTCTAAACCCAACAGTTGAGGTTGTGCGTTGTCTGTCAGTCAAAGTTAAAGATTGATTAAATAAAATATTATTTACTTTAATAGCCATAGTAACATATTTTTAAATTCCACTAACTTCAAAAATAACGAATTTACATACAAATTTTCATCCCCTATTAAACCCACTTAGGGAACGAATTTTCAAAAATCCTCCCTTAGTGCTCACCTACGTTACGTAGAGAACTCCTCTATGCAAAATTTCATTCTTCTAAACCCAACGGTTTAGGCTGTGCGTTGTCTGTCAGTCAGTCAGTGTTAGAAATTTATTAAGTAGATTTGAAAATGTTATTAAAGTTAATGTTTATTTATAAAGTACGAATTTTAGATTTTTATTTATAAAATAGAAATTTTGGATTTTTTTGGAAAGAATAATATCTTTATAAAAACCTTCCAGTTTATTATTTAAGGTCCCTTTTTAATAATTAAAAATAAAACACAAAGGCAATTGGCGGATAAACATGGGTAGGAATGCCTTCGTACGAATTGTGTTGGCTTTTTTCCTACTAACTGCTATCGGCAGCCAATTGAAATTTACTGTGATTCAGCCCTTAAAAACTTGAAACCTTTTTTTTAAAGCCCCGATTAGCCGGACACTCATCATCAGTTTTGAAACCACCACAATGACAAATCGCTTGTAGACTTTCAATCACATTTCGCTTGTAGACATTCAGTACCGAAGATCAAGGGAGAAAATTCGACGTCCGTGATGGGGCCCCACTGCTCACGGCGTTTTTTTTTTTATTTTTATTGAAATTGCATTTTCCATGAATTTTATTATTTTTTATTCAATTGCTTATTCATTCATCATTTTTTTCGGTTGAAAAAATAACTTACTCATACTTAGTCCCTAAGTTTATTTTTGTGGCATGGATGTTTAAGAATCCACAGCTTTCAGCCTCGGATTCTCAAACTGCATCCAAGACGACAAAAATAACACTTATACGGTCCTTGTCAAGTAACATACTATTATCCTAAATTTTTATTGAGCGTTGTAGATCATTAAATAGTTCAATATTAGTTTCAGATTTATTTAGATTTAATTATTTGAATAAAGCTCTTAATTTCGGTACAGTACCGTTTCAATGTATGTTAAATATTTAACAATAACAAAGTAAAGCCCCCCTTAATCATAATAAAATTTTTCTCTGTTAAACATCCCGTATACTTGTGTGTATAAAATCACTCGTTACAGTGGTGGAAGAAAACGCTAGGCATTTTAGTGTTTTAGCTAAATTTTTGACTAGACAAATTAACAACCCGTTATTATGAATAGTTGCCTGCTTAACTGAGATATATGCAGGGCCGGTGAGAAAAATGACGGGCCCCCGACCACACTAAAAAAATTTTACCGAAAATACAATTGATGAGCAAATAAATAAAAAAAAAGTCGGCTCACTTTTAGACTCGGACCCTCTTTTTAAACTCGGGCCCTCCTCTTAAACCCAGACTCCCGGACAATTACCCCACATACCCGACCCTCTCGCCGATCCTAGATATAGGCTTAAAGTTATTTAAGTGATTCTGGACAATCCGTTTTTCCCGATGTTAACTTTTCAAATATCTACCAAAGGTCCAAAGGTATCAACTAAAACTGAGCTGTTGAAAACTCAAGCGATAGAACATCTAAAACGAATATTTATACATATAGTGTTCCGTGCACCGTGCATTTCTTAGAATTATGTAGCTTTCTGTAGTTAAAAATTTAACAACGAAATATAACAAAAAAAAAAAGTTTTAAATGGACCAAGTGTTAATAAATTTCTTTATTCCGTTACTGTACCGATAAATAAATAAATGATTGCACGACATGACATCTTTGTACGATCAATTGAACTATACCTATCGTTTTTATTAAAGTGTTATTTGATTCATTGGTCACGGAAACATGATTATGTATTATGTATTATAGATACGTAGGTATATTTAGGTACACATCATATTTATTAATTATTAATATTATTATTATTTATTATTATTATTATTTTAATTTATAAAATTTATAATGATTTAGCATTGAAACGTGGTATATATAAATATTTTTGAAAATTTTGGTTTTATTTAAGGTGGTAAACGAACTTTTTCTTTCTATAAAGAACAATGTATTTGATGTATATATTATGTATACGAATTATTAATTCTCTGTTTAATGGATTGTTTGCATGATCTTTGTTAAAGAAATTTGTTTTGAATGCTTTAAAAATTAGCACTTACAATTAGGAGAAACCGGACGTAGTGGCAGGGGAAAGGAACTCTCCTTCAATATATAGGTACCTTCCAAGGGGCCAAACTAGTATGTGTATCAAACTGTTCCCCCTCTAGCCAGTGAGTGGCGTAGCACAGCACACATACAACCAAAACACATGATTTATGGACACGAATATGCGAATATATTAAGCCGGTTCTACACGATGCTACGAACACACCTTCCAACATTGGACGTTCGATGGTTCATCGCATCGTGTGGCCGTTGTTCGAACCTACGAGTGTCCAATGTCGAGCGTCAAACATTCGCATTTGGCCATGTCCCGCTCGATGTCGGTATTCTTGCACCGAGTCAAAGGGATGCTTCGAACGTTTGAAGGTCAATGTTGGTTGCGTTGGTTGGTTCGACTCAGCAGCTGCACGACTCGTTCATGTGAAAAGCGACAACATCAGTGTATAACATTAGAGATAACATCAGACAGATAACAGCCTCACCAACTGAGTACCAACACATCATCATTCGTATTTGATCAAACATTCGATTCACCGTGTAGCAGATACATTCGTCGCACCAACTATCGAACTTAATTGCCTCAAACGTTCGATCGAACGTTGGAAGGAACGTTCGTAGCATCGTGTAGAACCGGCTTTAGTATGATGTGTGTGCTATGTACGTCACCACACGTCACACTCTATGTAAGGCGGGTGGGGTATTGAGTGGTATACGCATGCGTACGCATATATGCTATATATGTATTACAATATTGCAAGTGGTTCATCAACAATACTAAAGCCGGTTCTACACGATGCTATGTACGAACGTTCCCTCCAATGTTCGATCGAACGTTTGAAGCAGATAAGTTCGACAGTTGATTCTGTGAATGTTCCTGCTACACGGTGAATCGAATGTTTGATCCAATACATATGAAAATAGTTTGGTACAAACGTTTGTGAAATGGATGACGATGTTGTTTGTCTGATGTTATCTCTAATGTTATACACTGATGTTATCTCTCTTCATATGAACGAGTCGTGTAGCCGTTGAGTCGAACCAACGAACATTGTGTTTCAAACGATGGAAGCATCTCTTTGACTCGATGCAAGAATACCGACATCGGCCGGAACATGGCCAAATGCGAACGTTCGACACTCGCTATTGGACGCTCGTAGGTTCGAAAAACGGCCACACGATGCGATGAACCATCGAACGCCCAATGTTGGAAGGTGTTCGTAGCATCGTGTAGAACCGGCTTAACAATACGATGTGTGTCTTGGGAGAGCAGTTCAACAACTAATGGACTTAAACAATATCTGACACACTCTGGACACACTGCTAGCTACAGTTCTTTACACATACGCTGAGGACTTGGTACCTTCATACATAGAAACCGACCAAGTCATGCAAATATCAATACTTACTTTCAAATAAGCGAATTATGTAGTTCATAAACAGGGGTACCTACAATAGATTATTAATTTTACTGTGGTCGTAGATGGTCGAAGATTATGGATCACGGGACGAATAAATTGGGTTAAGCGTCCACTGAGAATAAGTGAAAAGCTTTGGAGCTTTGGGTGGTTCTTTCAAATAATATAATTGTCTAATAGATTTAACGAGGATTCCAAAAAGCCAAACTCTTATATCGCACCTTGAGAATAAGACTGTTGCAACTGCAAAATCACTAATTTTAAGATATTGAAGAAATTTGGAACCTAATAACTTTTTTCCAAATTATCCTAGAACTTTTAAACTTTGTCAGGTTCATTCTAACTGTTAGTTTTAAATGTTATGATAAAATTTCTGTCGAAAAAATTCATCGTTTCAATTTTCATTGCAGTTGCAACCACAAATTTTTTAGTTATTTTACAAAAAGTTGCATTCTGTTTAGGATTATAATGTTATATCTGCAAATAATACATTTTTTTTTATTATTTCACAAAATATTACTTTTTGTTGGTGACCCAAAGTTGTATCTGCAACTAATACTTTTCAGAAATTTTGAAAATTTCGCTTTGTATAATTTTTTAATTGGAATTGTTTAAGGTAACACATTTCATAACTGTATTACAGATAGAGATGGGCAACGGGAAAATTTCCATTGGGAATTTTCCCGGGAATATACACATTTACAATTATTTTACTATTACTTACAATTAGCTGTACTTTACCATTACGTACAATAAACTGTATAATTTTACAAATGCGTTTTAATTAAAGACCGCGACACCGATCCCTCAATTTACGTGAATATCCGTTTCACGGGGATTTAATTTATGCAGATAAAAAATCGCGTAAATTAAATCCGTCATTATAAAAAAAGAATACTTAATAAATAGAATACTTAAAAAAAAATTTTAAAAATATCAATTTTTTTCGATATCGATAATTTTCGATAACGAAAAGTAGGGTTTGACAGTCCCAGTATGTTAGCAATACCCACAACTTGCTTCGCTTAAGCCTTCAAAATTTTCTTTATTTTTGAGCTACGATACACCGTTTGCGAGATATTTATGATTAAAAGTTTACGTTTTCGAAAAGTATTGAAAACTAATTTTTCTTACAATATTTTATTGGTGACAAAACCAATTTGACTTGCGTGTCCGAATCAATCAATTATAATCAGTTTATGATGAGTAACTCGGTATCGATAATTTGCGATAACGAAAAGTAAGTTTTGATAGTCCCAGTATGTTCGGAATACCCACAGCTTGCTTCGCTTAAACCTTCAAAAATTTCTTTATTTTTGAGCTACGATGCACCGTTTACGAGATATTTACGATCAAAAATTTACGTTTTCGAAAAGTATGAAAAACTAATTTTTTGAAAATATTCTATTGCCGACCGAATCAATGGGACTAATAGAGCATAAATTAAGCCATTATAATTAATTTATAATAATTTGTTAGACACTAGATAGTAAAAGTAATTAAACACATTTAACTGAAAATATTATGTTATTCTTCTTTTCTTATATTATAACTATTAGGAATATGTAACTATTAGGGATTCGCTGCTACAATTTTATTTTGTCTTTGGATTTTAATTTACTTATATTGTTTCTTACAATTTCTTTTATGTATCAATATTTTGCCGATTGAAGTTTTTCCCACGCTTGTCGGTTTTTATTAAACAAATATTCCGATTAAACTCAGATATTTTGTTTAAACTCCGATTAAACTCCGATTTAATTTTTCAGTGAATAATATTCTGACCCTGTATTAATTAAATCTTTTTGTATATTTGTCGCCGGTAAATCGTGATTTCGCGTTCGTTCCTTTCCTTCCAAAACAGGTGTTGGTAAATTTACATTAGTATTATTTGGGAAAGTTTCATCTAAATTAAAATATATTTCCGAATTAGCAGCAACAGTTAAAAGAGAAAAACAGAAACTATCCATTATTTAAATGGATAAAATTGTTTAAATTGTTTAAATTATATGGTTTAAACTGTTTAAATTGAATGGTTTAAATTGTTTAAATTATAAGATTAAATTCCGAAAGAGCTGTTAAATTAATTTTTTCTTTATCAGCGCCCATATTTTGAAATTAAAATAAATTATTATTATATTTTAACAACAATAATGCTA
Organism: Brachynemurus nebulosus; assembly: GCA_035578155.1. NCBI lineage: Eukaryota > Metazoa > Arthropoda > Insecta > Neuroptera > Myrmeleontidae > Brachynemurus > Brachynemurus nebulosus. The sequence goes on along the minus strand of JAPWDM010000018.1, from coordinate 1,392,013 downwards.
CGAAAGGATTCGTTTAAACTCAATAAACATTAAATATGACTAAACTGTGAATACATCATTATTTACTTACATTGTAAAATAATAACAAAAGAGTAATATCAAAATGCGTGTATAGTTCTGAAGGTACCTACAATCCACTCTAACTAACATGTGGTACCTGTTTATGCACTTAATAAATGAAAACACATACATACATCTTTTTCAATCTAAATAAAAAGTTAATTTTTTGTTTTCGCTTTGTTACAACTGCACATGCAACAAAAATTTTTTAAACCATTTATTCTTAGGTTGTTAAAATTAAAAAAAAGTTTATGCACTGTAACTTTTTTATTTTCCAGAATTTTAGGATGAAAATTTCACCAATCTATAGCTTTATTGTAGCTGAATCCAATGATATAAAAATCTTAACGAAAAATTTGCAGTTGCGACAGTTTTATTCTCAAGGTGCGGTATGTATGAAAATTGATTTCTAAAAAATAATGTTTCTATAAATTGTTAGGTTCAGGGCCGGCGAGAGAAATAACGAATTCCCGGGTGAGGCAAAATAAATTCCAGAAGTTTTTCTCTAAAAATCTAGTCGACAAGCAAAAAAAAATCACTTTTTCACTTCACCCGGGCCTCTGGGCTACAACCCCACCTACTTTCCCTCTGACTGGCCCTGCTTAGGTTACAGAAATGTAATTATATGTATATTTACAAGAAAACTATGGTTCCATTCACCCCATATATTAGTTTTTGCCCAAAAACTCCAAACACTTGTGACATTCTTCCTTAAATGGAATGTGGGTGAAGGAGAAAATAAAAAAGAAGAGTATATATGGTCCATTTCAATTAAATTTAACCATGCTTCGTCACTTTGAATTTAAATAATTTCCGTTTTCTTGGCTATCTCTTTCATTATTGCATTTGCCTAAATTTTAAATTTGCAGTTTGTTTCGAATATAAGAATTATTTAATATTTTAACGAAAACTCATGATCAATTGTATCTGAAATGAGGTATAATAAGTTTTTGTATTTAAAAAAGAAAAAAACTTTTAAAGAAATAAGTATTTATTTGTATTCCTAAGTTTTGTCTTCCGCATTTGTAGAAATTGCATTCAACACGTCACAACGCCACTGTGGCATTTATTCAGTTCCTTTCCTAGAAAAGAAAATTTCGAGTCGAAAAAATCTAGAATTTCTTCTTTTATAAATTAGTTTTGAAATCTTCTGTTTTTATGACTATCTCTCCTTAAATATTATTTTTATTGATCGTATTTTTAAGTCGTTCGTTTCTAATTGCGTGATTTAAAAATTAATACATATTATTATGTGAATAAGAATAGATTATTATTTAAGAATAAAAAATTGTTATTTGGTTTTTGTTGGGTAATTTTTCTCACGCAATACATCCATTATTTTAACATGTTTGTGCAATTAAACAGTAGAATTTATTTTTGTTAAATAAAAAACCATTTTACATATTTATATCCTAAAGGGTAACTGAGTATGATACTTAGATACCTAGTTATTAAAATTAAAAAAAAAAGATATGTGGGTAGATTAAGGTGTAAAGCTATATAAAAATGAATTCTATGATTTAAATGTTTTCATTATTTTAATTTTTCTATTTTCTTTTTCAATGAAAATATCTTCAGTTAACAAGGGGTAAATCCAGTTCTCAAATCAGGAGGGGGTCACTTTTATTTAAATGCTTCATGATTTAAACATTTTTAACAATTTCTTAAGAAAATGTATATAGACTAAAGAATACACTTTGAAAACCTATACCTAATTCGTTTTAAATTCCATTATTCTGTGGTTTAATTTACGGTTTTAAGGCTTTGAAAAATTGTAATAAACTTTATGACGTCACTAAATTAAATTTTTCTTTCAAGTTAAATTTTATTGAAGAAATTTGAATTAGTTGATAGGTCAAATTAAGATAATTTGAGAGTGAACTTTTCATTTTTGTTACTAAAATGTCGAAATTTCTTTTAAAAATATGATTTATTCGAAACAAATAATTTTTTAGATTCTACCCGTTTAGTGTTAATAAAAATGAAACGAAGGGTTTAGAAAACTTATAATTCCCTACCAATTAATTTCATCGTTCTATATTCTATTTACGGTTTTCAAGTCATTGAAAAATTTTATTAAACTTGACGCCATTAAAACCATCACAAAATTTGAACTTATCTCTGTTCAAAGGGAGAAGGTCACGACCCCTATGACCACCCTTTTATCTGTGCTTCTCAACCACTTACAGTAAATCCGATGTATTCTTTTAGTCTCACCACCAAATCTTCAAGGGCAGATCTTTTCCGGTGACGGCTTCTTTTCTTTCCTATAAACTTTTCAAGGCCAGACATACATAATTGTTGTAATCCTTCATACCTTTATATTCTCTGTCGTTTCACGGGTCATCCTGAAAAACCAAAAAATTTTGAAAATAAATTGTAAAATGATATCATATTAATCTATGTGATATTTTTAAAGGAATTTTGGAAAGACATATTCTACGACAAATAATTAAAAAATTACAGCTATTATTTTTTGTATTCTAACGACATAGAAACCGAACTAATCACAAAGTACTTAATCTAAATAAATTTATTTTTTTATAAAAATATCTCTTGCACAAATTGATTCCCATCCTAAATTTTTAAATGACTCATACTGTCAGGTACCAACCAAAAAGATTAATTTTGAGAATTTGATGTACCTATTATACCTACACCATGATTAAAAAAAAATCATAGATCAGAACTACTGATGTTACGGAAGTGATTTTGGAGTCGCATTCGGAGGTCTGAAGAATACTGCGGTGTCGTGGGTCCTTGTCGAACCACACTGAAATCTGTATTATGTATGTAAAAATGTAAATAATACTTGCAACTTGTCACAATATGCATGAAAATCTATTTTCGAGTTATATCCTTAAACTTTTTGCTATATGGAACACGAAGCAGATTTTACGGATGTATCAGGACGTTATAATCCTTCATCTTGGAAAATTGTACCAAAGATTAAAAAAAAATTAAATTTTGGAGACTTTTTTCTAAGTTTGGGTCTCGAAATAAATAACTTACATAATAAGTATCTAATTAAGGTATGGGCTATTTCAGTTAAATTTAACCATGCTTCGTAACTTTGAATTTAAATAACTTCCGTTTTCTTGGCTTTATCTCTTTTATTATTGCATTTATGTAAATTTTAAATTTGCAGTTTATTTTTAGAAAAGAATAGAAGATCGATTTGTTTCGAATATAAGAATTATTTAATTTTTTAACGAAAACTCATGATCAATTTTATCTGAAAAGAGGTATACCAGCACAGTGTAACCAGCTGAAAAAAGTCAACTTTCGTAATTTTTTTCGGTTGGATAGGATGGGGGGATGGGGATGAATTTTTTTTACGATTAATACCACTATTTAACAATACAAAAATATTTTTTTTATTCATTTTATTTATTTTTTATAATTATTATAATTTTTTTCAAAAAAAAATGTCTTTAAAAAAGGGCGGCTGTTGGTGCTTACGTGGTGCTTACGATTGCGGCCGCAGTTTTCATCCGAAAAAAGAAAATCAAATAGATTATCAATCTGTAGGTAAGCTGCTTTGTTCCTATGGAGGCTTTTTCTTTTTCTTTGAAATCTGAAAAAATGGCGGCGGTTTGAATATAAAGTACAAAATTTAGGCATTTTTTAACAGTTTTTCGTGTGGAAAAATAGGAAGATTTAAAAAAAAAGAAAAAGCTTCCATAGGAACATGGAGAATGGAATAGAGAATATTCGGTCAAAATTTCAAACTTATAGCTTGGAAACTTTCCCTCTGACAGTAGGTAGTACCGTTTCTAAAAAGGGTATTTCGAGACAAATGCGTTTCAAGTTTGTCTCAAAATTATTTCAAATCATTGTTTCAACAAAAGTGTGATACTGTGGTGATAACAACTGATCTTATACGTTCACTGGTTGTAGAAAGACTGAATGTAAAGTGGTATAACATCCCGCCAAAAGGCGCCAATCGATCCACAGAATTTTGTATTTAGACTGAATCCATTGATCCGTCGTCGTAGCGACCGTAATAATTCGAATTTAAATTTGAAATTTGAAAGAATTGCATAACTGTATGTACTTTAAGATAAGACGATAAGATAAATTAGTTTTTTCAAAATTCTACACTGTGATGGTACCTTAAGTATGAAATGTCATACAATTACCAATGAAAAGTTACTCAAAGAAAAGGGAATTTAAAATTATGGATTTTCAAGCTATAGAAATTTTTTAAGTTTCTAACCGGATCTATATCTCTCGCAATTTCCTAGATCTTCATGCTTAATAACACTCAAACAAAATGTCCTAGGTTTACGAAATTTGGTGAAAATGTTGGAAGTCCCAAACCGTTGGACAAGTTCGTTAGCCAGACACGTCCGATGCCCGGAACATAGTTTTTGTTCTTGAAAAAATTAGTTTTTTGCCAAAATTTTCACTTATTTAAAAATTTTTGGGAAATTTTTTTACACCATTGGAAAGAGGAGAAAAACACATGAAAAAGATCTTTAAACTATTATTCTATGTCAACTAGTTTCCAAGAAAAACTAATTTTTATAAACGGAAATTCGCTATGTTATGCAGGATGCTGCGACAGGGGTATTTTCAGTTTTCTTCTTTTGTTTATAAATTAGCTGTAAGTTAAAACACTTAAAGTAATTTTTATTAGATTGACTGGCAATAAAGAATTACAAGCTGTAATTTATATTTGACTGAAATCTTAATTTATGTATATTCAATAGTACTACGGCTATAAAAAAAGTTAAAGAAGGTATTTTAAAATTGATGGCAAATTTCTTCGGGAGTTAATTGCAAATGTCATTAAATAAACTGAATATAAATATTGTATATATTCTATATTCTACTGCATTAAAATAAAAAAAAATTATCTGGCCACATAAATCTTTGCGTTCCTGTATGTATTATCTAAATTTAAAATGTTAATTTTCTGTTTTATGTGTTAATTTTAAGCACAAATTTAAAACAAGTTTAACATAGTGAAATTGTTTATAAATCGAGCAAGTAAATTATTATTATTTTTATACATCAATCAAGTAACTGCCATGCAAGCGCAAAAAGTTTATACAAAAAAATTTCATCTCGTATATAATTTTTGAAAAAGTATTGCTTCTAGTTACGAGTCTGTCTTATATTGGTTTTAGTTAGACATTAATCATATTCCAATTTATATAGATTATAGGTATTGAAATCATGAAATTTTATCAGTAAATTTATTATTCCAAGAAAGTCCAAAGCGGTGTAATTAAATATGATTGATTAAAAGTTAACCAATTTCCTCCCGAAGGTTTATACACTTTGTTAAATTTAAAAACAAGTCACTAAACTAGTGTTCTTATTGTTCTTTCTCAATCAATAACTTTCAAGACTTTAATCATGACTTAACGGACGGAATTTAAAGTCACACTATACTAGATCTAGACCAGTGTTTCCTAATCGCCGTGTAAAGATGTGTGAATTATAAAAATGGTTTATAATTTAAAAAGTCTCAATATTTAGCTGAATTACATGGTCGAGAACTGGTAGGTATGGGGGCACTTGGCAACGCACTCTAATTGTCTATATTCAGGGGCAAGTAAGAACATCGCCGATATTGACTAGTTCAAAAAAAAAAAATGAATTAAAATTGGTACACAAGATACACGCAACATTTACATAGTTCGTTGTAAAGGTACTTAATCAATATTAAGCAAGCTTATATTATTCCAATTAATGGTGAAAATCACTCCAAGATATGAGAATTCTATTTAAAATTAAACATTTCTCTAATGCTTAAGAAAGTATTGACATTTTTCTGTATTACCTACATAATAAGCCAAGTGGTCGGAAAATGACATTTCCTATTATTGCCCTAATGTTATTACAATTAATGGTGGGAATTATTCCAGTCTACACGAATACTGTCGAGTGTCGATATTTATCTGAGTTAGGTACATGGTCGACTATAAATGGTTGGAAAACGATATTTCATGTTAAATTTAAATGTAATTTAGAAAACTGATAATCGTCATAATATGTGATCCTATATGTAATCGGTCCGCAGAAAATAATTTGAGATTTTACCAAGCCATGACTGAAAAAAGGTTGAGAAACGCCGATCTAGACTATAAGGTCAATGATCTTAAGAACTGGCCGCAATTTTTGTATTTCGAATCTTATCGACCTAGCCTAGAATGTTTCTAACTTATATCTAATTATTTATATTAGCAATTTCCAGCCATTTTCCTTTCACGTACCCTTGGAATAAATTTTTCATTTATGAGTATCCCCTATCTTCCAAAATTGTTTTTAAGTTGTGGTAACCACTATTCTTGTTTAATACAAATTTTTTTTAATTATTTTTGAAGTTATAGGTACCTTAAATAACAAAAGCCTAACTGTAGATATTAAAGATATAATAAATCCTTTTTTATTACTCATCCGGGAGAAGTACTAACTTGGCGCACACATTTCTGTACGCAAAATAGCTGTTTGCCCACTGTACTCTTCCCGCATACTTTTTTGCGTGTGGAAAGTAACTTTCCACACGCAAATTGACAATAAAACACGCAAAATTTAATCAAAACACACAAAGCCGCCTCTTAATTTTTCATTTAATAAATATTTCATAATTATTTCTATAGAAACCACCAACAAAGTAATTTAAACGATAATTAATTCAGAAAAAAAGACGAACACTTAAAAATATTATTTTAAAAAGTAATAAAGATGTCAAAAATAGTGATAATAATAGAAAAAAAGTATGTAAAATTCGTAATAAAAAATAGTATGTGCAACTCGTGCGGGATTGTCGATTGTCCCACTCAAGCGAATGAGCGCACGAACGTAGTAAGTGCGCTCAACTTCGCTTTCGTGGGCAATCGACAATTTCCCGCACTTATTGCACAATATACTATTTTCTACTCCTACTATTAAAAGTAACATTTTGCGCACGGGTAACTATATATGTAAAAATTAATAATTGCCCACATCGTGCAGGAATAGCGTGCGAGATAATATCCCACGGCTTAATATAATAAAAAAGTAGGCTACTTCGTTGATTTATTGTATATTGTAGTAAGTAATTTTACCGGATGAAATCTTAAGTCGGACATCCTAAAATAAAGTAATAAAGAAAGAAAATGTTTTTCTCATTGTTAGTTTCTGTTATTTTACTTCCATGTATATCAATTGTTATTTTATTTTAAGGATTGTCAAATATGTGTGCATTAAGCATATTGGCATGTAATTAGTATTTAAATTTTCGTCTCCTTTCGTCACTCGATTCCAATATAAAACTCAATAGTTTTAAACACTTGAGATCTAATGGAACATTAAAATAATTTTCTACTTTCAATCGCATCTTAAATAAAAATGTCGGTGTTGGGAATTTATAGAATTTGTAATTCCTGTTATATTTTTTCCCCTCATTTCTCAAGTGTTTTAAAAACCTCAATGATAGAATGATTAAATTTAGAACCAATTCTAGATTTTTGAAGTTGTTTTATTAAGGCAAGTATACCTAAATACCGACGTTTTTTTAAGACTTGTAATATGAAAGAAGCGTCATGAAGCTTTCAGAAAATTCCAATACCTCTAAATTTTAGTATTTGATGTTATAAATACAAAAAGGAATTTTAAAAACTTTGCAGGGGTTATGTTATTATATTATATTATAAAATGCAAAATAAACACTGGGTAGATAACTTGAAAACACTAGTACATATTATCATTATTATCGTATGAAATATGAACTTAAATTTAATGCACACGTATCAAAATCAATATATTTATTAAAAAATTTAGCTGACCATATTAAAGTACTGGTTTTTGCATAAAAACGAATGCAATTTAAAAAAAAAAAATTGAACAATTACGACACTTTTATTTATTGTTTAATTTTAAAGAAACACGTGATTAAATGCAGTCGTTTCAGGGCAAAGAATTTTATAAAAATAATGTGAAGAAAAAATTTCATGTCTATGCATTTTGGATAAGAGATAAAGTTTTTAATTAAAAAAAGAACAGTATACACAAAATGGGCATTTAGTAATCCACTACTGCATCATTTATTTATCCGAAAAGAAAAATGACCCCTACATTTCCGGTTCTTTTGAATCAAGACAAAGTTTCAATTTCATTACGTGAAGATTCTTTACAAGAATTCTTTTGAGATCGTACTTTTTTTTTGTAAATAAGATCTTTGAGAAAAAAAATACGTTATACTGACACAAAACATTATATTATTGCAGCAGACTGTTTTCAATGAAATAAATATATATACTTAATCGAAAATAATGAGTATCACTTTTTAAATTAAGGGTGCAGCTTTAAGTATACACGTTTTTTAGCGTCTATAAATAATTATGCAATTTAAATTTAATTAATTTTGATAATTTCATCAAACTGTACTCACTCTTCTGTTCAATACATTTTTTACTGCGGAACTTGAAGATTTTTGATTAACAGGCAAATAAATTGTATTATTTGGAATATTACAGAATTTGTATTTTTAATATATTCACTGCTGAGTAACGTATTTTTTGCAAAAATTAACGCGTGTGGCCGGCCAATCATTTTTCGTACATGTATTAAACATTCACGTGTGAGTAAATATTCATAGTTTCTTGACATAATAATCTGTTTAATGTACATTACAAAAGTATTCGGATATTGCTTTAGAAAATTTTTGTACCGTAAACTATAGGATTACTTAGGGGACATCTCTTACAGTTCTTTACAGTTAAAATCAACATCTGTTGAATTAACTGGCTGAAATCGTGATTTTATATTAACTGTTCATTTCCCTATCAAAATGTGGGCGTAGTTTTACTCTGGGAGCAGTGATTTCTTTATTATCTTCCTAAATAAACATATACCTATGTGTAATATTGATACATATTCATTTTTTCCCTTTGGTTTCTAGGTAAAAACAGCTGTTGTTCCAAAGTTAACCCAATTAATGGGGTAAAATTGAGATAATTTTGGATTATTTTTTAAAATATAAGTAAATAATATCTCTTTAAAAGTTTTAATTTAATTTGTAATGTTAGTTTGTTTATTTAGATCAAATCTTGCAATCAAAGTTTAGACCAGTTCTAATTGAGCTAGAAGTTTCAAACTTTGCGTAAGTGTATTTTGGAAACTACACACACCGGCAGAATTAGCGGAACATACAAAATATCTGTAAAAATCAAACGAACTATTTAATTTCAAGAAAATGTTAATCTTATTTAACTATTCACTTAAAATTACATGTTCACAAGTCGATATACCTTTATTTTCGGTAGCAAAACAAGTAACCATATAAAATGGCAAATTTTTGGAATCTTATGTCGTCTAAGAATAATTTAAGTTAAAGATTAGTTAACAAATAGAAAATGAAACTCAGCGTTTTAATCCCGCCTGGTTCCTCCCGTGCTCTTATTAAAGCTTCCATTCGTTTTTGTATACTCAGAATGATGTTATCTATATTTTCCTAGGACAGTCTTTGCCATTCTTCAATTACGGCAGTTTGAAGCTCGACTACATTAAGAAGAAACGGCATTTGAATTCAAAAGTGACAGATCTCTTAAAAATAATTGCATCAATAATAAATAAAAACAATTCTATGGAAATATTGATTCGGTACTTCAATATTAAGTAAAAATGAAAAAAAACCGCCAACTTTGTTTAATAAATAGGTTTATATATTTTTTTATGTTCCGCTAATTATGCCGGTGTGTATTTAGTTATATCCTAAATTCCCTCAAAACTAGAATTGTTGATTTCTTGTCTTGCGCAACTTTTTTGACATGTAGAGCTGTCAAAAAATACTGTCCATTGTTTTACATTGAAATTTTTATTTATCTTTGATTAAGGTAAGGGGTAAAGCAACCGATATATGTATATTTTTTTAAAAATTAATTGCGATCAAACCAAAAAGAATAAAATAAATTAAAATTAAAAGTATAAAATAACTTTTGAGTGAAGTTTGAAGCAATATATGGAACATAATCTATAAAAGCTTAAGGCCTTTAATTAAGTTTGGTAACTACTGAGAACTAAAGTAAAGTATACCCCATTTAAAATACAGTTGATCATGAGTCGTCGTTAAGAAATTAAATAATTCTTATATTCGAAACAAATCAATCTTCTATTCTTTTCTAAAAACAAACTGCAAATTTAAAATTTACGTAAATGCAATAATGAAAGAGATAAAGCCAAGAAAACGGAAATTATTTAAATTCACAAGTGACGAAGCATGGTTAGATTTAAGTGAAATGGACCATAGCTACGTACATCTAAAACGGAATTAATTATTGATAACGCCTTAAGATCTTATATTATAATTCATGTTGTGTATTGCTTTAAACGTCACTCAAAAGTTATTTACTTTTTAGCCCATCTTTAAATAAAATATTTTTTTTTTACTTTAACAGTCTTGCTTATTTATTAAAAAATTACATGGCGATTCTAAAACCATAAATGGTGCGACTAAAAAGATAGGAATGCTTGGTACATTCTATGCTAATTCCGAACGTTGGTACCTATAAATTGGTAAGGTCTAAACTTGGTACCAATTAATTGGAAAATTCTTTACGTTCATTATCTATACTTCTTTTAATGAAAATTTGGAAAGATGTAGTTGTGAATTGTATTCAAATTTAGTGTAATTCACCATTTAAAAAAGAATTCAAAAAAGAGAGAATCCTAAAAATGCATGTTGCTGCGCTTATGCAGCTTGTAGAATATTTTAGGTTACTATGATAAAAACAACACCGTTATACAATATAAATACAAAGTAAGGCCTAGCACACACGAGCGGTTTTTTCACCGCCCAACCGCTGCGGTTATTTCACCGCTTTGATAAAACACATTATTTTATATGAATGTAGACGCCGGCAGTTCAACCGCTCGTGCGTCTACGTTCATGTAAAGTAATGTGTTCTATCAAAGCGATGAAATAACCGCAGCGGTTGGGCGGTGAAAAAACCGCTCGTGTGTGCTAGGCCTAAAGAGACAATTTTAAATTTGCATAATATTGCTACATATAATGTATTTAATTAATGGTATAAGTACAGCTAACTGATAAACAATTGGTTAAAATTATTCCTAATTAGCATTGGAAAATATCAACAAATAAAATGAAGCCATATATTATAAGTAAAAGTATACGTAAAATTTTTGGAAATTACACATCTAGGGTTTGAAATATTGATGCCAATCAAGTGGTAAGAAAAATTATCTACTTTAAATACGATGGCTCTTTTTCTTCGTATTATTTTTACCTACCTATATAGCACAACTGCCACGTAACCATAATTATTTATTGTTTGTGTAGAAATCGTAAGCCTTCATTTAATTAACTGTGTGTAACAATTGCACAAACATGTATTCAAGTTTCAGAATGCACAACTTAAATCACATATAGAGATATAAATATTCATTGCCTAAACCTATAGAAACAGAACTATTGAAAATAATGAGGTAAAAGGTCCTAAAAGTGCTTCTGATCTATTTACAAAATCTATTTACAAAGCCATAACTGCAACATTTTTTAACAGCAAGGATTAATTAAATCAGATAATTTGTATTATCAATAGTGAGTACATACATGTAAGAGATGTGTCAGTTGTATATTAATAAGAGGTCAATTAACTTGCAAACCAGATTATTAGCATAATTAAAAATTTTGTCAGTGCATATTGTCTGTCTCAGTTTTCTACTGTATCGACAAAAATTTTTCGCTATTGATCAAATAACCGTTTGGTAGCATTACTTTCTCCGAGAAATGCTTAATTGCAAAATATTCTTAGGTACTAAATGTTTTTTTACGTAATTACCATTGCTAATTTGAACTCCTAATCGTAAAACTTACTGAAGTTGTACACTAGTAATTTCGCTTACAATTAGTTCCTTAGTTTTTCTGAAAGTAGTTTCACATTTCTTCTTAGTCTCTTCATAGTTGTAGAGAAATGCTAAAATTATTGGAAATTACTGCTGATACATCCTTCTCTTATACTTTAAAATTACTAATAAGTGAAAATTTGGTAAGTTAGCGTATTCTGGTTGTTGTCGATTATTTATTTATCAGCGCTTTCTAACAAGTGCTGACACTAATGTTCACATCATTAAGATATTAATAGATGAATCGATGGATTTAATCAAAAATATTTCTGGTTTTAAAACAATCATATGTTTTCTTATTGTCTATTATTGGGTTTTATGATAGCAGCTCCTCGCTAATTTTGAAAAGATGATGTCAATTAAACTGTACAATTGACCAGATATGATCTTAAATTTTTTACTTTTAAGTAGGTTCTAATTTTTCTATACTATAATTAATATACTACTAAAAAACTTAAATTTTTTTACTGTATAATTTTAAAACTGAACAAAACGTAGTTTTAAGCAAGATTTACAAACCATTTCAATGAATTATGCGCAATATTTTAGAGGGGGCCTATATGTTATTGAACTTGGTTTAAGTATCTAATTGGACCTGAGTAGTACAAGAAAATAAAAGCTATTATGTCAAATACGTAATGAAAAATAAATATAAATCCCAGCGATATGAAAGTTTTAAATAAAAGTTTAGGTAGCTTCTCAGAAAAAGTAGGGGCATTCTTATAAAATGGTGATAAATGATAATATTGCTGCCAAAAGCTTAAAATTATCAGAAACCTAGAGCAAAACAAAATGACTAAAAAATATTCTTATTATTACGACATTTAAATTGAAGTCTTCTACATTTCTGATAGACGAACAAATACAGAATAGGAGTTGCACATGAGGTTATTGCGCTACTTTTTTTATAGCAATCACACCTAGTCTACTGAGTGTTTATTCAGTCAGGGTTCATCCAGAAGCTGTTTTACAGACATCATTGACAAAATTAAGAGCATACAAGGTCTTCAGAATTCAGGTAGATGCTTGGCTTATATACTTAAAATTATATTTAAATTTTTTTTTATTTTTCTTGTCTTTTTTTTCCGTCCTTTCCGCTAAAATCGCCACTGCCATTAATTGAATTGGTTAGTGACGACAATATTGTAAATATACCTGATTCTCTTTTCTAGATTTATACACCGTAATCATTACCTATAATAATTCTAAATTCAAAACCGATTATTTCCAAATATTTCATGCGTATTTATCATAATGAAGAAATGAATTTTTCAACAATGCTGCCAATTATAAAAAACGAAAATAATTGTCTTTATAAAATTATTATTTAAAAACCAGTTTCATTTTTATTCTTTTCTTTATTGACGCACGGACGGACAATTTATGAGAATATTTTTATACTTATTTGTAGTTTAATTGATTATTGACAAAAGAATGTATAATTGATTATTCATAAAGTATTTTAAAATTTAATTAATATATTCCATATGCAGCAAACAATATGTACGAACTACGTACAAAAAAAAAGAAAAAAAACTATACAACATATTATTATTTGGTATTAAATTTTTGCTGTTGGCGCCACTCTCTCGAAAATTAACAGTATTTTTGTTATTTTTTTCCTCCACTTTGTCTCCGTGCGTATCTACTTGTGAGAAAATATTTTTAAACTACACTTATAATTTTAATTTGGGTTAACAATTTCAGACTAATTAGCATATGAAAAGATAATTGCGCTCGTAGGCGACTGTATGTACTACGTACTTAACATACATGTGGATGTCTTTTTCATTTAAAGATTTATGTAATTAATGAAATTTTAATTATTTCTTTACGTGTGGCGTTTATATATTTTTTCTTAAATTAACATTTAAAAACTTATTTTATTATTATTAGAATTTAACATGTCTTAACTTGGTATATTATGTCAAAATTAATATAAATTAAAGAGTAGGTACAGCCTGTATAAACATATTTTTAGTTTTTAGGATTCCGAAGAAGCAAATTTCGGAACTTTTACAATTTCATCTGTTTGTCTGTCCGTCTGTCACACCCCCATAGTTTTTACATCTTTCGGCCTATGTTATTAAAATTTTACATGTAGGTATATGCTACAGATGTAAGTCTCAATTAATTATATAAGCAAAAAGTTTTTTCTGAATATATCTTGACGTACTTTCTCGGATTAAAATCATGTTGGATATCATTAAAAAAAGCTCTCAGAATGAAATTATAATTAAGATTCCAAGGAATATAATTTTTTGTAAATATTTTTGGAGCGAAGTGAGCTCTTATACAACTCAAGTCAAATGTGAGTTGTTAGTTCATGAAAATAACTGGATATTAGATATTTTTTGTTGAAATGTTTAGAACGTTATGGCCAAAAATGTGACGAACCCAGAAAACTAAATAGATTGTCAGTTAATAAATAAATCGAAAGAAATAATAAAAATATCATTGTCACAGCTAATTTAAAAGATAGCTTTTTTATTTAAATATGAATGGTGAAATTATTCGATACTAGTTATTTATTTGTTTCTAAAAAAGGTTTAAATAATTTGATTATACGTTTATTTTTTCTAAAAAAATTTTTAAAATTTCAAAACCCGTAGGGTAAAGGTAGCGGTGGTTGACAGTGCTTTAGTAGGTAGTAGATATTTGCAACTATCAACAATTTAAAGTTGCAAGTGTCAACCGGTAGTTGACGCTTGCAACTTTAAATTGTTATTATAAGTCAACCAAGAGCTTTTTTTAATTGATAAAATTCTGGTTGGTCACATACAGCAATCTAGTTTTCATATTAATAATTATCTCGAAAAGTTCACTGCCAATTTTGATGTAATTAAATATTTTATAAGTGCATATGTTTTAATTCTGACAAATGTTGTTTTTTGTTCAGTGAGTTATTTTAAAATATATTTTCAACGTCGGAATCTAGTAGTTGACACCCCCTACCCTCTTGTCATCTATTAACTCATTTAGTGTCAACTACTAGAACACAATTTATAACTTTTCACTATTTAGATTATGAGTGTAACAAAAAATGGGTGCTTTTAATGATTGTCAAGTTAAAGTAACAACTAAGATGGCAGTCAAACTGTGATCCGTTTTTTTATCATTTTAAATACATTTTCCCACGGGAATAAGACTTCTCACAGGATTCAGTGTCCCTTTCTATACCCGTGTAAACAATATGCAGTGTTTAAAATCAATCTTCCATTTTTTTAACAGTCAGTTTTCATTATTTAATTGTTTCATTTTAAATACATTTTCCCTCGGGAATCAGATACTTTATCGATGTAAAAACCTATGTTTTTCGCTGTATATCGTTCTAGCTGCTAACAAACAGAGTTCTAACAAACTCTAAGAATCCTTTTTTTGTTTCATTTAAAATATATTCTTCTTTTCCAACCCCTCTGTTAACAATATTCGAAGTTTGAAACCAATTATCCGATTTTTAATATTCAACTGTCATAATTGTCATAGATTTTCCTTCGAGAATGAAATATTTTCCCGTGTTTAAAGATGGCCTATAACCGTCTTCGTCTCCCAAGCTCTGTCTGTGCAAAGTTTTAAGTTGACTGGTTAAATCGTTGAAGCGTAAAAGCAAGTCAAACAAACAAACAAACAAACACTCAATTTTGAATATTTATAATATTAGTTAGGATAAGGATTAGGATACCTACGTCAAACAATAAATTTTTAACAATTTTAAAATCACCAGCATACCATACCATATCAGTTTCCACATTTCTAATTGTAAAAACAGCAGACTTCCATTTAAAGATTCTTTCCCTGTTTCAACCTAAGGGATAAATCTTTAAAACCACTGAAACGTTTGTGTTCTAGCCAGTAACCTAACACCAATTACCACATTTCTATCTCAAAAAATTATAGAATTCTATGGAAATTTTCATCCCCTGGTTCACCCCCTTAGGGGATGAATTTCCAAAAATCCCTTCTTAGTGCTCACCTACGTTATATAAGAAATCCCTGTTCAAAATTTTACGTTTAGAGGTGACAGAGTTCCATTTAAAATTTCTTCCCCTGTTTCAACCCTCTAACGGATGAAATGTTAAAAACACTGAAAGTTTTGTGTTCAAACCAGCAACCTAACACCAATTTCCATATTTCTAACTCAAAAAATTACAGATTTCTTTGAAAATTTTCATCCTCTATTTTACCCCGTTAGGGAGAGAATTTCCAAAAAATCTCTCCTTAGTGCTCAGGTACGTTATATAAGAAATGCCTGTTCAAAATTTCACGTTTCTAGGTGACAGACTTCCATTTAAAATTTCTTCCCCTGTTTCAACCCCCTAAGGGATGAATTTTTAAAAGCACTGAAACTTTTGTGTTCAACCCAGTAACCTAACACCAATTTCCATATTTCTAACTCAAAAAATTACATACTTCTATGAAAATTTTTATCCCCTATTTTACCCCCTTAGGGGGGAATTTCCAAAAATCCCTTCTTAGTCCTCACCTACGTTATATAAGGAATCCCTGTTCAAAATTTCACGTCTCTAGGCCCAACGGTTTGGGTTGTGCGCTGATCGATCAGTCAGTCAGTCAGTTTTGATTTTTATATTGGTATACAGATAAAAAATATTGTCAAAGTTAACTTAAGATATTAATCACAGTCTACGTATATTCTGATCGCTGACTTCTTTCCATTTCTAAATACAATAAAGCCCTATGGCAACCGCTGTGACATAATTATTTTCATCATTTTTATATACAAAATCTAGTATGCAAAATCTGGATTTTTCTGTGGTCTTACAAACCTATTGATATTGTGCAGCTATAGGTTGATTTCACATCAACGTGACAGGTATTTTCATCAACCCATTTTATTTTGTTTCTAGAATTTACTTCTCTCCATTGGGAGACAAAATGCACAGATTACGTTGCTAAATAAATTCCGATTACATATTCATAAACCAATTTATTACCTAATAAGGACCGGAAGATAATCAGTTCACGTGGTACTCAACGTGTCACTTGGCAATAATAACTGTATTCAAAAATTTCCAAATTTTAATATGTATAATAGGTACATCGCATTAATTTAGATAATATAGTAAATAGGTACATAAAAACAAATATAAACACATACATTTATGTATGTACCCACTTTTTAAAATTCCACGTGGTCAGCACAAGCGATCCACGCACAATACATAAGCAACACGGAACAACAATACATACATACAACATACATAACTATTATATTATAGTTGTTTTATCCATGTGAAAATATTCTTCAAAACGAACCCTGTGCTAGCATTAACGTTATAAAAACATCATTCCCTTTCACTTGCACGTATGAATATGTATTTAATTACATTATATTAAATGTCTATGACATACGTCTAGCAAACGGGGTACGTGAGCGAAAAGGAGATGTGTATATATACCGCGTGTTGTATAAAAAACACGTTTAAAACACAGACGTTTAATTGTGGTTGTAAAAGATGTTAAATCAGTTAAAAAAAGGCCATTTTTTAAGACTTCTAGTCTCTAGCAGACACCAATATTGTTCTTACTAGTAATGTCGGACCGAGAAGCAGTTAACCGATTAATCGACTAAAATTGTTTTTCAAATAAAATCAGTCATTAGTCGAAAATATCGAGCACAGATTAGTCGACTAATCGATTAAATTTTTAGTCGAATTCATGGTAAGGTAACCTATGTAACTCTTTCAAAAACGAGGTCTTCTTTTGAATTTAATTATGGACTTTTAATATTTTTCTTTTAAGAAAAAGAAAGATATGAAATATCACAATATATTAATCACATAAAAGTGAAAAATCATACAGATAGATAATTTTTAGTTTCCATTTTTTGAAGTCTAATAAAATATAATACAGAAAAATTCTTAAATTAGTCGTTTTTTTAGTCATTTTAAAAAAATTAATAATTTTAATCGTTTAATCAAAGGTCAAATGTAAACAAAATTAGTCGCCTAAACCGACTAATCGATTAATTATTCGACATCACTAGTTCTTAGTTTGTTCATATGATTTTACTTATATTCATTGAGCTCTACTTAAAATTTAACATTATTTTGTGGGATTCTATATTTGCTAATAATAGGTAAAACCCTTTATTTTGCAAAAATACTACAATCAAATACCTGTTATAAGACTGTACCCCTCAATCAGCAGTTGCAACATCCCCCATTTAATCGCTTTTTCGAGATTTGTGCCAGACCACTTCTTATAAGACTATGCTGGAATCGTCAAAATTATAAACTAAGTATAGGAATGCGACACTGAAATGAAATAGTCTTATAAAGAGTAGTCGAGTGACAAAATTAAGTGCACAGTAGTGAAGGCACTCAAATTCGGAAAAAAAATTTCCCATACGGCCTCTAGACTAGTCTTATCACGGGCATTCGACTGTATTTTTATTTGATAAATTTTGTGACATGTTTCGAGCCATATGAAGAAACAGTAGTAGAGGATGAAAAAAAGGATTGGTAGAAATAGTGGAAGAGTTTAACAATAAGAAAAATAAGGTCAAACTGGTTAAGTACATGCGATACATATGATAAAAGATAAACATTTAGTACGGTCGTATACAGTGATCAAATGAGTGATGAATTGAATGAAATTATAATACAGAAAATAAAATAAATTAATAAATATTAGTGTAATAATTTTACAGTTACTCGAATATCAAAATTAAGAAAGTCGATGAGCAGAATACTTGCCGATTATACATAAATTTATGTATTTTCCCGTTTTAGAAAATCAAGACGTAGGGATATTGAAGTTTTAAAGTGGAAATTGTTAGCCCTAGAAATCATAATTATTTACATTCATCATTCAAATCATAATTATTTAACTCCTTTCGGTATGATTTAACCATTAAAAATTGTACATAAAAGAACTATTTAAATTTATTTAGAAATACTTGTTTAATTTTATAACTATCACATATTCTTAATTAAAATTATATTATTTGAAGTTTTAACGCTAAGCAATCTGTGATATCTATACAAATAATAAAAGTGTTGTCTATATAATTATGGTGTGCGTGTGTGCGACTCCGTATTTATCGATATTTATTAAGAGAAATGATAATGCAATTTTTCATCCAAAAATCATATATTTTCCTCTGTTATCTGTTACCAAGATTCACTAGCTTACAAAATAAAAAAAAAATTTTTGTCCTTTCAGTGAATTATATATTTTTTTGTTTAACTGCAACAATTATTAAGCGGAAACATACATATTTTTTATTTTTATCACGTCACAGTTTAAAATTATCAACATATTTTATTTTCGACTACTCACAAGCTTGTTTTGAATTTATTCTTAAATTTCGATACAGTGTGACGTTCAGTTAAATAAATATTTGCTTTTAAAATGTCAAAAAGATTGTCTATAATGCATCCTGACAACTCTCATTACTTTTGCGGTGAAGTTATTATATCTAAGAAATGATATCCCATAACGGAATCACTCAAACAAGTTTATTTTTGTTATTTCAAAATCCCGGTCTCTCAACACGAGATATACCTGGTAAAATGAATTTAAATAAAGTGAATATAAATGAAAAAGTGTCTCTGATACCCTTACAAAATATTATTCCACTGTCGCTTCACATAAAATGAGGTTTAATTAAAAATTTTGTTAAGGCTTTAGACAAAACTAGTACAACCTTTAAACATTTATGCGCTACTTTTTCTGGTTTTTCTGAAGCGAAACTCAAGCAAAGTGTTTTCATCGAACCGAAAATAAAAAAAAATGTTAAAGGATTAGATATTTGGAGACAGTATTTCGAATAAAAGTTCCTAGGTAACAAAAAAAAGAAAATTATCGAAAATTAGTTGCCGATTTTTTTACATAATATTCAATGGATGGATGTCAGCATGTTTCTGAAAATTCGTTTCTTGCAATCACACCTCGATTTCTTTCCTGAAAATATCGGAAACGTCAGTAGCAAGGATGGCGAGCATTTTCATCAGGACTTGAAAACTTTTGAGCAAAATTATGAGAGATACTGGGAGCAAACTATGTTAAGTAACTATTGCTGGTAGTGATGAGCAAAATTAGTCTTGGTCTTGCAGTCTTGTCTTGGTCTTGCATTTTTTGCAAGACCAAGACCAAGACCAAGACTATGTATACCAAGAGCAAGACCAAGACCAAGACTATAAGTATGGCTGCAAGACCAAGACAAAAGCAAGACTCTTGCTAAACTATTTAAATAGTTTGAAAGTATAATTAATAACGTAAAGAGAGAAAATTCTGATTTTAGAAGGAAAAAATTCGGTAAAAAAAAGGAAGAAAGTGCAAGATTTTTTAGCAATACCAAGACCAAGACTAAGACTGCATTTTGCAAGACCAAGACCAAGACTCAAACTGCTCTAGCAAGACCAAAACCAAGATTCTTAATGCAAGAACAAGACCAAGACCAAGACTGCAAAGTCTTGGTCTTGGTCTTGAATTTGCTCATCACTAATTGCTGGTAATGTAAGAGACACAGGCACAAACAAGTACAAAAGAAAGCTAAGGAAGTTCATTTTTAATTCTTTTTAACATTTTTGTACCATCACTTCTTGTAAATAAAAAGTAATAAATATTTTTGAAATTTGACGTGCTGGATTTTTTTAATAATTTTTTTGAAATTCAGAGCACCTCACTCGTTAAGAAAAAACACTTTTCATTTCAAGGACAAAAATTGTGTAAACTAGTGATTCTCCCTGTGTAAACTAGTGATTACTAATTTATAATTAATTTTATGCACGGCAAACTATGTAATTATGTGCCGGTACATGTCACATTCAGTACACTAGAAATTTTAAATTAAATTAATTTTTATCATATTCAACAGTAATTTTAGTCGCATGAGAGTATAGTTCGTCATTGCGCCGTATGACAAAAAAACCGATGACGAGCTATACTCGTCATTTTACCGAAAGGGATTAATCTATAAAGTCGGTGTAAAATTAAAACGGTTCAATAAAATGGAAATAAAAATATTCTTATTATCCGTTAAAATTGTTAATAATAAACAAAGAATCGAATCCGGGTAAAAGTGCAAAAATATACATATTTTTGAATATTTAAATTGTGGTCATGGATATTTAGCAAAAGTTCTGTGGCAAAAAAAATAGTGACAAAAGTGATTTCTAGGTGTAAATCACAAAATCAAGATGTTTTACTCGAAATAAATGCCAAAATATAGAAAGATGCTAGTAATATCTAGTAATCTATTCACTTATTTGCCAGGTAATAGCACAATTATTTTATTAGACTTGCAATATATAAGTGCAAGAAATTATCATACTTCCTGTATGATAATTTTCTTGTAAAATTGTACAAAAGTATTTTTCCCCAGCGCGTTCACCATAATTTATTTGAGTGCTAAGTATTAATGGTTATTGCATAAATCGAGAGTTTCATGTTAGAAATGTTCCATGAAACATACGGTATAAACAGCGGACAATTATTAACACACATAATGGGTAAGTAAATCTTTTGTCACATTGGCAGTGCGAGTGAATGCATCAAAAAATTAAATACATACACACAGCAGTATACGCATACAGCTAACTCGCTACATCACTCAATACTTACAACTCACGACTCACTTCACTGCTCTCACTCCACTGCTCGCTTGCTCCATGCTTCATGCACCACACTCACATACATAATATGTACATACATACGTACAATGTTATTTAGGTAACACGTGTGGTGATCGAGTTGCGTGGGAAATATTGGCAGATGTTTTCATCTTCTTCATCGCAAGATGATATTCTTTTTCATTTATTCGTGACTATGGTTACATTAATTTTGTGTTTTTATTTATATACGAGTAGGTATTTAAGCCTTATATGTATAAATAAAAGAAAAAAAAAAAAACAAGTAAAAATTTAAGACGTTTTTTCTTTTCGTTTCACAACATAAAAGACGCGGCCGTTCATGGTTATCTAGAGAATTCTGATTTCCTATTTTATTAATTGGACGTAATATGTGTTGTTAGATGCGGTAAGAAATAGATAAAGCGTTAGTTTGTAATAAAATTGTAATAGTGGTCTGGCTAGAACGTACTTTTAATTTTTTATAGAAAGTAAAGGGCCAAAATGTATGATGATAAAACAAGGGTGCTGATTATGATACGGGACGATTAGTTTAGACTGATTTCTCGAAGGTCGATCGTTTTTGTAAAGAAGGTTGCGCTGATCAAAATGTTAATAGGCAAAAAAAGGTTTTAGTATATATCTGCATTATTAGTCGAATTTTTCCGACAATACAGACTATTGCACTGTATGGAAGGTCTTCGAAGCGGATCGGGATATACATAAGGTTGACCGGGGTAATTGTGAATGGATTTTCATGAGTTGAGATAAAAGCGTTGTTTTAAGTATTTTTTATTTTATATATCACATTATGGTTGATTTATTTTTAATTCTACATTATTCAGGATGCACCACACAAATTTTGAGCAAATTCGTATGAAAAAGAAAAATTTTATAAGCCGTTTACATTTCCCCGGTGCGGTTTTGCAAATCTTATGAATTTCGGGGTAAAAGTGAATGCCATCAGAAAAATTATTTAGAATGGATTACAAGAGAAGTGTGGTACGTCAGAGTAAAGCCCACCTCAAATTCTTCACATTTACTCCACTTTCAAATTTTTCATCATACTTCAGCGGTCACAATTTCTTTTTGTTTAATAAAAGTTACGCATACCTCAAATTTCTACAAAAAATCAAGGTTAAAGAAAAATAATAAAAATTGTAGGAACAAATTTATTACAAGCTAAAAATGATATTTTGTCATTTTATCATATAAAAAATCAAAAAATTCCATGTGTTCACACAAAAACAAGGAAAATAAGACTTTTTCAAGGAAATATATTTAATTTACATGAATAAAAAACAATTTTTTTTTGTATTGTTTGTACAACGGAGACTTGCACAAGAAGGTCACCAAAATGTTCATCAACATTTTCAACTCTGAAAAGGACACTACTAAAATTTTTGACCAAATGGGGGCATTTGTGAATGACGTTCACAATTACGCCACAATTTTAAAATTATGGGGTAATTGTGAATTGGCAATAAATTGTCCAATTTCCTTAGTAATTAATAAGGAAACCTCTCAGGGCTTAGACCACTTCTTTAAAAGTACTTTTAACCATTTCTTACCTTTTCAAAAAAGAAAATGTATTTAAAAAAAAATTTTTTTGAGGATTTTGCAAATTTGCAAGGGTTTATTCAAAATAAAAAAAAAAAGATACTAATACTTGGAGAATTGTTATGAAATTTTAATAGCATATTAAGAAAGGACAGAAAAACATATTAAGAGTTGATTTTTAACAATATTAATGTTATTTTAGAAATTATAGGCTCAGTTCACAATTGCCTCAATTCACAATTACCCCGGTCAACCCTATATTAGTTTCGCTCGCCCAACGACTCTAAAGTAGCTATATTCATATTTCATTGACGTATCTAATTTTCATACCTTGAGACATCCTTGTAGATGCATACCTTGTATTGATATACTCAATTTTATATGAACTGAAAATGATTCATGCATAAAGAGTGCATATATAATAGGGAATATGCATGCTTTTCATTTATTTCAAAAATAGTTTAAGTTGATGTCAAAAAATTATTGATATTATGAGTACAATTTGCGCCTTTCTTTCAGAAAAATAAAAAAATGATTTTTCATTTTACATTATCATTATTTAAACATCACAATTTGGCGCGCTGACGTCACTTGAAGATGTTAAAATAAGAAAGTTATTACCACTCACGCCAGCAGCATTGTTATATAATTCGTTCTGTAGATGGCACTGCTTCTGATAATATCAAAAATCTAATTGTTTATTCTCCACTGTTTTCCATATCTGCCAATATTTTAATTTTTTTGACGAATAAAATTTAGCAAATATATTAAATAGTTAATGAATTAAATAATTAATTTTCAATTTAATTTTTAAGAATGTTTCCTCTTACGAATTTTTTCAAAAATTAAAATCAATGAATATTTTTTTTTTTTTGATAGCAACTCCTTTTTAAAAAAATTATGACCAATATTTAACATTTTCCTAGTTACCTAAATCAATTTATTTTAACAATAATAAGTATTGATTGTGACAAATTACAAAATATTTTTAAATATTCAAAAATGGATTTTTATTCTATTTGATATATGTTTTCATATGAGTGACAAAGTTTATAGAGTGTATCCTATTATTTATGGTACTCTATGTTATACCTTTAGTGCATATTTAATTTAGTATATACATATATCTGGCATATTTGGTGAACTTATACATTAAACGTCACAACCAATAGGATCGCTCATTGCTCAAATGTACCGTTTTGGCGGAATTTTTATTTAAAGTAGATAATTTACATTAATTTCGTTATGAAAACTAAAATTAATCACACAAAAAGAACTGTCATAAGAATTTGTGACATGTATAGAATATTCTAAAAAATGTTTCACAATTTTCTAAAAAACATGCATATTCCCTATTATGTATCAGACAAGTTCGCAATATAGCTAAAGCCGCTGCTACACGATGCTACGAACACCTTCCAACATTCGACGTTGGATGGTTCATAGCATCGTGTAGCCGTTGTTCGAACCTACGAGTGTCCAATGTCGAGCGTCAACCGTTCGCATTTGGTCGTGTCCCGTTCGATGTCGGTATTTTTGCACCGAGTCAAAGGGATGCTTCGAACGTTTGAAGGTCAATGTTGGTTGCGTTTGTTGGTTGCGCACGACTCGTTCATGTGAAGAGAGACAACATCAGTGTATAACATTAGAGATAACATCAGACAGATAACAGCGTCGTCCACTGAGTACCAACAGATCATCATTCGTATTAAGCGGGTTCTACACGATGCTACGAACGTTCCTTCCAACATTCGATCGAACGTTTGAGGCAATTAAGTTCGATAGTTGGTCCGACGAATGTATCTGCTACACGGTGAGTCGAATGTTTGATCCAATACGAATGATGATGTGTTGGTACTCAGTGGACAACGCTGTTATCTGTCTGATGTTATCTCTAATGTTATACACTGATGTTGTCTCTCTTCACATGAACGAGTCGTGCGCAACCAACGAACGCAACCAACATTGACCTTCAAACGTTCGAAGCATCCCTTTGACTCGGTGCAAGAATACCGACATCGAACGGGACACGACCAAATGCGAACGTTTGACGCTCGACATTGGACGCTCGTAGGTTCGAACAACGGCTACACGATGCTATGAACCATCCAACGTCGAATGTTGGAAGGTGTTCGTAGCATCGTGTAGCAGCGGCTTTAGATCAAACATTCGATTCACCGTGTAGCAGATACATTCGTCGCACCAACTATCGAACTTAATTGCTTCAAACGTTCGATCGAACGTTGGAAGGAACGTTCGTAGCATCGTGTAGAACCCGCTTTAGTATCTCTCACAAGATCTATTATCTCATATATTGAAAAAGGATAGTAGAAATTATATCATAATAACTTTTATACCTGACAAAATTTCATTTTTACATTCTTAAAGTATGACTCATTTTCATTTAATATAAATTTGTCTATAATTTTAAGCTTACCTACTTTAATTCCCAATACATTTTCAGGTTCCGTTTTTTTAACTTGGAATTTATTTGAGAGTCTCAATAATATTTGATCAAAATTTAGTTAATCTAGGATTCTCGGAAACAATTTTAACTTCAGATTCATTTTTTCCAGATCCCTGTATTATTTGAGCAAAACTTTGTCAAGATCTATCTAGCTGTTTATTTTGAATCCTAGAACTCTAAGGGCCAATTTTAATGTAACGGTCATTTTTTTCAGGGTCTGAATAGTATTTTAGAAAAGTTAGTTTAAAAAAACGGCCCATCCAGCCGTTAATTTGTGGCCTTTTTTGGACCCTAGAACCCTGCGGCATAATTTCGGCCGCAGGCAGACTTTGCAGCCTTCTTACCGAGCTCCCTCCCTCTCCCTTAAGAAATAAAGCACACAAAAAATATATAACAATAAATAAAATAAAACTAAATAATGTGAAAAACTAAAATAAATCTTAAATATTGACTCAAATATTTAGCATAAACAGTTTGATCGAGTTCTTCAAAAAGCCGGGCCCTGGACATTTGTCTCATTTGTCTCTCTCTATGCGATGATCTGTAGCACTGTCTGATAGTTTTTTTCAATTAATAACAACCCTAATCATGTAATATTCTATTTCAACACCCCCTAATTCAATTATTATCTCGATGATAAAAAAAAAAAAAACTGAGGGAAAGTAAAAAATTATATGCGATTTAATTTTTTTAATTCAAAAAATATATATAAAAAATAATTAAAATTAAAAAAAAAAACTGTTTCAGGAGGTTAAACGCCCCAATCAAATACGAATTCACCAAACTCACCTGCATCTTCATAAAAAAACGAATTGTGCCTTACAATCAGTTAGTTATCTTAAAAAAAAATTACAGATTTAAAAAAAAATTACTCCCAGGGTGTTTTTTGTAGACGAAAATAGCGTTGCACTTGTTCGGTAACCACAGTTTTTTTTTACCCCAGGTTAAAAAACGTATATAAATAGCTTAACGGGAAGCGAGGAAAAAATTGAATCCTTTTTTTATGTATTTAAAGAAAAGGAATAGATTTATTTTAAATTATGAAGTTGTGTGTTCAAACATTTTTTTTTTAATATAGGACAATTTTTTGTTATTTAGGATGAATTAATGATCAACATATCTGAAATTTATTAATTATTATACAGGGAAATTGTAAAGGATTACTGTGAAATCCTCTTTTATAAATATTTTAATTAACTCTTTAAAAAGGGGTGTTTAAGGATTTTTGTAATAACTAAAGGCATTTAGACAAACATCTGTATTCCAGATTTTTAGAATTTTATACTCATTCAAGTAAATAAATTGTGACTTTTGTCTAATTTTAAAGTATATTCAACACGGGAAAAATTACATTTATTTTTAATTGTATTTTAGAAAAAAATCCTGTGTTTGTGATAAATGAGTTCAAGCAAGATGTTTAATAAAAAATGTAACAAATCAATTTTTTGTAAGACAAAATAATAGTATCTTTTTTAAATGCCGTATTTACATTTTGGAACTTTTTTTTAATTACATATAAACTACACTAGAATGCCCATTATAAGACTAGTCTAGGGGACGTAGGGGAAATTTTTCTCGAAAATTTTTTGTGCCCTCACTACCACGCACTTAATTTTGTCGCTCGACTAGTCTTTATAAAACTATTTTATTTCAGTATTGCATTCCTATACGCTCAATTGTTTATGATTTTAACATAGTCTTATAAAAAGTGGTCTAGTACAAAACTCGAAAAAGTGATTAAGTGGGGGAAGTTTCAACTGCTGATTGAGGGGAAGAGTCTTATAAGGGGCAGTCTTATAACGGGTATTCGACTGTATTCTGTTGTCTATTAGAGGTTGGCAGATGAAAGCACTGGTTTTGTTTTCCTATAAAAGAATAGTCTACTAAGAATTTTTATATTTTAAAAGTTCCAAATAGTGTAAAAAAACGAAAAAGTGCTAATCTATTCTATTCCTTAATTTTGAGATTTTATTCGGATTTTGTGGAGACCCCCTATTGTGTGAAGGTCCCGGGGCACGTGCTCCGAGTGCACTTATATAAATCCGGCTCTGATGTCACGGCTACGGATAACAATCAAGTTGCACCATAATATAATAAAAAAACATTTATTGTTTATACTTACATGTCTTTATTTGAAATTGTAGTGATTTTTATAAATTAGAATTTTTTAATGTGTTTCTATTAATAATAATTAATATCTATACGTAATATTTCATTTACATCGAACCGTTTATTGTTTAGTGATAAGTGATTAGTAGTAAGTAGCAAGTAGAACTCATTAATAATAAGTAAAATGCATTAGTAGAATAGAAAAATAAAAAAGTAATTTGAACATTAATTTGTATAGTAAGATCAGTTTTTTTGGCTGTTTCTAAGCATTTTATCACAACATAGCAAAATTATATAAATCATTCAGTTTCTTTACATATGTACGAATGGCAATTTTTGCAATATTATAAAAACAATTAAATATAAAAATATTCCTATGTGTAGATTAATTCTTTATATTGGTTAGAAAATCAATTTTTAGGAGAATCAGAAGCTTTTGAAGTTTTATGCAGTCTCAATTCACTACATCAAAAAAGTTTTTCCTTTTACATCCTGGAGCGAATTATATACTATTTATAGCTATTTATAAAGTTTTTGAATATTTTGTTTGCACGATTTCTTTTATGTGGTCCCACCGCATAAAAAGAGTTTATGCTGTATTAAATTTCCTATATTTTATCTGACACCCACCATGTCCTTGGTATGCTCTTCACCAGTTTTACTTCCTTTGTTGTAACATTCTCCAAATGGTGATGAACTAAATCAGTCAATCATGATCTTGTAGTCTTGTCTTAATCTCGCACTTTTTGCAAGACCAGCACCAAACTACGCATACTCTAGCAAAACCAAAATCAAGACTATAAAGCCGGTTCTACACGATGCTACGAACACCTTCCAACATTGGACGTTCGATGGTTCATCGCATCGTGTGGCCGTTGTTCGAACCTGCGAGTGTCCAATGTCGAGCGTCAAACATTCGCATTTGACCATGTCCCGCTCGATGTCGGTATTCTTGCACCGAGTCAAAGGGATGCTTCGAACGTTTGAAGATCAATGTTGGTTACGTTGGTTGGTTCGACTCAGCAGTTGCACGACTCGTTCGTGTGAGGAGAGACAACATCAGTGTTTAACATTAGAGATCACATAAGACAGATGACATCCTCGTCCACTGAATAAACGTTTGTACCAACACATTATACAAGAGAGACAACATCAGTGTATAACATTAGAGATAACATCAGACAGATAACAGCCTCGTCCACTGAATAAACGCTTGTACCAACACATCATCATTCGTATTGGATCAAACATTCGATTCACCGTGTAGCAGATACATTCGTCGCACCAACTATCGAACTTTATTGCCTCAAACGTTCGATCGAACGTTGGAAGGAACGTTCGTAGCATCGTGTAGAACCGGCTTAAGTATATGGTTGCAAGACCAATACCACGCCCAGAGAGAAGCAGAAAACAGCATCAAAGATTTCCTGGATTTACTTTCCCTAAATCCTGACTTACTGTTAATTACTAGAGTTACTCTAATATAAAAATGACAAGAAGGAAAAGAGACAAAAAACTAGGTACCTATCGTCTAA
Organism: Brachynemurus nebulosus; assembly: GCA_035578155.1. NCBI lineage: Eukaryota > Metazoa > Arthropoda > Insecta > Neuroptera > Myrmeleontidae > Brachynemurus > Brachynemurus nebulosus. Next base: position 1,362,830 of record JAPWDM010000018.1, on the reverse strand, counting down.
CTTTACTTCATTTGTTGTATTTGTTCGATAACGTCCTCAAACAATTTTAGTTAATTTCAATTACATTTAGCAAATTTTGATTTTTTTCAATTTAAATAAAACCCATAAAACCTAAATTAGTAAAGGACTGATCAGAGCGGTCCTATTGCCTATACCATTGCATAGAAAAAGCTATTGAACCATAAAGTAATTATATTCCATACTTGACATAAGAAGAGAACGTACCAGGAATTGCAAAATTGACCAGAACATGAATTAAATTTTGTTCGTCCAAGACTAGTATCTAACAAATAAACCTACCCAAGTGCCAATCGCCAATCTTCTTGAAACTTTGTTGGTGTGTAGAATAGGCAATAGTAAGAGACCCGTATTTTTTTTTATCGGCCAAGGTCCACGTTCCGGAGGTGAAACAAGCCTTCAAACCATATTTTTTAAGATATCTCGAAAACTATAAGAGATAGAAGAAAACTTTAAGCTAACGTAATGTTCCTCCTTAAAAGACCTATTCACTTGTATAGGTCAAATCAGGGTTGGGTTCATATGGGGACTGGAGGGGTGAAAATCTGTGCAAATTTTTCCGTACAGCCAACTTTTACCGTCATAAATAGAAATAGCACCAAAAAATAATGGATACATGCGTTTCTGCGTTTTTTCGAAATACGTGTTTTATTTAAGACATATAAGGAAGAAAAAAAATTGAATTGATTATATTGCATTATTATTGATTGCAAATACTTTCTATATTATTTTAATTAATTTATTATTTTAATTTACGGGTCTCTTACTACAAGAGCAAGACTTAAACGGTACTAATAAGATCAAAACTAGACTTTTAATGCAAGAACAAGACTCAGACCAGGACAACCAAATCTTAGTTTTAGCCTAGCATTTGTTTATCAGTTTCTGCATGTCACGATTTATTATTGTTTAAAAATTAAACTCTTGCTAGTTTTTACATGAATTTTTATGCAAATTTCTTATTACATATTTCTGCACACTCTGTATTGTAGGCAGGTACTGTGTGTTAGTACATCTACACAGTCTGAAATTTTAATCAATATAAGTAGCAACATGTCATGATGAAGAAGATGATGATGACGCTTTAGGACAGCTTCGAGGAGACTATACGCTTCACTGAATCTACGATATAATATGACTGACTGTGCACCACGTATATACCTTTGCGTATAACAGGTACCATAGATTGAACGATGATTTTTAAAAAAAGGCCCTCGGGCGTTTCACGTGCATTTTATCTAGTTGTTGGTTATTTGATGCATTATATTATAATTATTATTAGTTTCTGTTTTATTTCTTTTTCTTTGCAGGTCTTATCTCTCTCCGTCTTTGATATCATTTTTTTCTGTGTTAAGAAGTTACAATATTTTTTTTTTTGTTGCTTTTGCTACCTTTTCATGTTTCATCTTTGTTATCTAATTTTGAATCGTTCATAAATTTCGCTGCTGGACAAATTTACCATTAGATTTATTAGGTAGGCGTATATTGGGAACCTGAAAAAAAGAACGAATGTTTATTTCATTAAAACGAACAATGGCTTTTTTGTTTTTATTACATTTTCAATATTTTGAAAATAATTAACTTTTTGAAGATGAGCAGGTAAAATGATGATTCAAAATGACTACTGTTTAAAACAAATTGACAGTGAATTCAACTTGGACAATATCACATCAAACAGAGTAAAATTATCCGATTGTGAGTCAACTTTGGTTAAAGAACTATAATCAAATAACAAGTATAGTAAGACAAATTTACATAAAATGGGATACTTAACGCTAAAAATTTTATGCTAATTTTAGGTCTTACTTTTATGCTTCTATTTATATATTCTCGCGACCTAATTCTAGATTATTTAATAATGAAAAAAAAGAATCAAACAAGTTGGAAAACATGTGGCGGTAATTGAACAGGGAAGTAAGAAAGGCAATTTTAAGTTTGAAGAACGATTCGTCTATTTCAAAAAATATCGCTTTTTATCATTCATTAATCATGCCTGTTAAAAACGTAAAGATTAACTATTACTTCATAAGCTGACGCCTTTTGCATGGACAAGACTGAAACTTAGCAGTTTTGATTTTAAAATTGGTTCGATAATGAACAGTATACATGCGTAATTAAATATAAATTTTTGCGCAATAAAAAGTATCTTATATATTGGCCCAAGTAAAGAGTTATCATCACACCAAATTTCATTAAAATCCGTTCAGTAGCTTTCGCGGGATGCGTGCACACGCTCAAAATGGTTTTTGTACTTTTCCGTGGGAGTAAGACATTTTCCTGGAGTAATTAGTATCCTAGATGTTAACCCCGGTAATTATAGTTATCAGCATATCAAATTTCATCAAAACCTGTTTAGTATTTTTTGCGTGATGCGTGAACAGACAGACAGACAAAAAGATTAAAAATCGATGTTTTGATATTTAAATCGATAGTTAATATTTTACAGTATCAGTACAATTTTCAAAAAATATTCCATTTACAGACACGGTCCCGTTACAGTTTTGTTATATGTATAGATTAATAAAAAAAATAATTTTTCACAAACATTTATAATTTTATTTTATAGATAAGTAAGAGTAAAATTTTGCGATTAAAAGATGTCGGTATTTGAAAAAAAATGTTCGGATTTCATGTTCCCAAATTCGGAGTTTTTTGACCCATTGTTCGAGTTTAATAATATTTTAATGATGGCAGCCCTATAATACCTATACCAAACACAAACAATTCAGTTCTGATTGTTATAATAGTTGCAAAATTTGTCTAACATTTACATATTTTTTTCAAATTCTTTTCCATTAAAATTAATAGGCAATTATACTATTATTAAGCTATAAAATTTGCACCTGTTTATAATTGCACATGCAATATAACCACTAATAAATCAGTTATTGTGTATGCCATATTATGTAGGTATATACGCCATATAAGAGATAAAACTGTTTATGAGTGTATGCATTATGTTTCAACAATGTAGCATTTACTATTTATTGCAAAGATTTTATAATTGTTTGGTGCTTCGTGCTTTTAAAGGTTTTCCATCATAAAAAATATTACGCATAAATATTTTATACGTGTACAGGTGTATCAATATGATACCAAAGGGTTTCCCCCATTCAAAAGTTTTATATGCAAAGTTCCCATTGTTATTTTATACTTACATAATAATATTTTTCAATAAAAAATGACTATGTAAGTGATTTGTTGTTTGTATGTTAAAAATATTTTAAAAGGTTTCTTGCTCATTCACAATTTTTACAGACATTAATAAATGCAAAGATTAAAAGGTACTAGTCACAATCAAAAATTTATATTGGTCGAATGTTACTATATGTACGTCAATGTTTTACACTATATTTTCTTCAGACGACAAACATTCTTTATACGTAGAATAGGATTGGATGTGTACCTAATTCATATGAAAAATTAATCAACGTGAACTTGTTAAACTCGGGGAAAGTGCAACTGAGTTGACTAAAAATACTGGGCTCGGTAAAGACATAGAAGGCTTCCAGAATGGAAGCCTTTCAGGAAATCGCAGCATCCTGCGTAATCCACCCCTACAGTGAAAAAATTTTCTATTTATTTTGGGCACTCTTTGGGCCTGTAGAACCTTGGGAAATAATTATAACGTACCTAACGTTCATTTTTCCCGGAATTCCAATAGTATTTAAGAATTTAGTAAAAATGAGCTCAGCCGTCTATTATGGACGAAGCTTACGCAATCGGCAATAATATATCTATCTACCAATATCTAGAATGCTATAGCTTTTTTAGTAGTGAAAATACCCCTGTCGCAACATCTTGCATAACATAACGAATTTAAAAAAAAAGATTTACAAGTGAAAGAATGTTCAAAATCTGTCGGTTTGGCGCTTTTGGAACCCCAGAACTGTGACAAACCTCAAATAACATAACCCTCATCCATCTAAAATAGTTTAGCTTTCTAACAGTGAAAAAATTTTAAGATTGATTGAGTAATTTATTTTTGGTGATTTTGGATCCCCATCATCCTGGCGGACCTTATATAAGATAGCAGATATTGAATATTCTTTTTTTTGGAGGGGGGGGCGGGGGGTTCAAGTACACATAGGAAAAAAAATACAAAAATCTTCCTTTTGTATTTTTTGCACTGGTTTCGATGAAGTAAAAATGTTTTAAGAATTTTTGGATTCTGGAAAATTTTTACAAAAAATTGCCCAAACACTTTGATTGAGACGAATCAAGAAGAATCATCTAAGGATCACCTCACAATACTCTTCACAAAAAATTTTGTCAGAATCTATCGAATAGTACCGGAGTTATGCGTGTTACAAGCTCTTATGGACACACACATAGACAGACACTAAGTTAAAATTGTTCAAGAAAATCTGAAAGGGAAAGCACGAGTGGAAATTTTGACTTTTGAAAACAAAAATTTTGCATCTCTTAAAAGTGATTAGCACGTTCGTTGGCGATCACGCGATATCGCGTGATACGGCTTCTTTAACATCACGCAATATCGCGTGACAAATACAAGAACCTGCTTATTTAACATTTGGCCATCTCACAAAATCTATATTTTTAGCATGGTAATGAAAGCATCCATTACCTTAGTAGACTTGGAAGCAAAATAAAATTAAAAATACCCTTGTCGCAGCATCCTGCATAACATAGCGAATTTCCATTTACAAAAGTAGGTACGTTTTTCTCGAAAACTAGTTGATATAGAGTAATTGTAAATAAAAAAAAACCTTTATGTGATTTTTCCGTCTCATTCCGCCAAATTTTTTCACGAAAAATGTCCAAAACACCGTAAACGTTTTCACGAAATTTCTTAAAAATAAGATGTTTCGTTCTTGAATTATCGTGCGGACACATTTATATATTTGTTTACTAAGTCCTGGCATCCGACGTGTCTGGTTAACGAACTCGTCCAACGGTTTGGGACTTCCAATACTTTCACCAAATTTCGTAAATCTAGGACATTCCGTTCGAGAGTTATCGTGCGGACACACACACACACACACACACACACACATATATATATATATATATATATATATATATATATATATATATATATATATATATATATATATATATAAATTTTAGCGAATATTATATAGTTTTTAGGGACCTCAAAACAAATTTCTGCCATGGTCCCGGGCTCAGGTCGCGTTATGGCAATGGCTGTAATAGCTGAATTCTATTCTGGAAATTCGCTAAAATGAGGTTTCAGACTCACGCTCCCTAAGGATTCTCATATGTATAAGTCCGGTCTTGTAATGCTCTCATCTTCAACTGACACAAATAATGAGAGGTTACTAATGCAAGGATAATAATTAAAAATAAATATAATATATCCTTAGCGCATGAGCTTTTTGGTAAACTAGTAGGTCCAATGACTAAATATTATTGTAATTGTGGTTATGTTGAGAAACTAAATTGTAAATTCGTGGATAATTGAGTTAACTTTTAACCGGCGCGGCGTTGGATTATTACTTATGTTATCAACTGCGGTTCTAAAAAAAATCCGATTTATCCAAAAACTGTGATAGTGGTGACGTAACTATCTGAATTTTTTTTTGTCTATGTACTGACTTACATACTGCGGACAATATTGTTTATGAAATTTTCACATTAAGTCGTTAAACATATATAGAAGCTTAAGTTCTCCAACGCAAGCTTCACAAATTTCTTTTAACTCTTTTAAAAATTATTATTTCACAAAACCAAAGTATTTGAATGTAAAATAACCAGTTGCAATCGAAAATATTTAAAAAAAAATTAATTAAAAGATACCGGTGCCATTGAATTATTATTTATTGTGCGAGGAATGTCGTAAATGTTTATGTTTGTGTGAAGTTAATTTCATTAGGTGTCTTTCTGACTAAAATATTGAAATCGTAGAATGTATACCGGTTAGCCTGTATGCTAATACTTTTGCATAAGTTGTAAGTGAACATTAGAGCTTTTTAATAAAGCATTGGATTATATTTTATTCAAATTATACAAGTATATACATAGTATACAAAAAAGGCAAAAAAATTGTGATGTTGTAATATGCCATTTTTTTATAATTGAATTATTCACCTGTGTAAAGAGATATAAGGAAATAGCTGAACTTCCTTTTTACATTACATTTTATCGGTTACTTCGAAATGAACGCAAATATGTAGATATCAATGCATTTATAGTGTCTGGCGTTTGAACACTTGTTCTAGAGGAATTCCGTGCCTACACATAATGTTGCGAACAGTGGCATTCTAAAAGATTTTACAAAGGGTCTCACCGGGTAAGCATATGTGATTTCAGCCCAGCGGCATTTTCGGCTATTCTTTTTCATGAACGTTACTTATGGTGAGTAATGTTTGAAAATATGGGTATTAGACCTCTTTGCCCTGCATTGTCAGAGATATGGGGGTAACAACCCTTAACTTTAAAATTTCTTTTCTCCAAAACTATTGAAGATAATTAGATATAAAGTAGCTTTATATTATACAATTTTTTTACATTCGTATGACGTCATTTACTATACTAAAAAAATAATTGAATTTTTGAGGCTGCGTGTTTTAGACCAACCCCTTGAGTGACACCTACCAAAAAATATATGTTATTTGACTCTAACATAATTATTGGGTGTAGAAATTTCAGCAAGGTCAGATTGGTGGAAGGTGTCTTAAAAAAATATAAATTCAGGTTAAGTAACAATAAGACACCCCCACGAAAAAAAACCAGGGTCGTGATCTGGATGGCTGACTATGGTTTTTTATGCATTTTTCACGCTGAGTGCGAATCCGGTGTCAAAAAATTCTTATACCCCTTAAATTTTTGTATAGATCCACAAATATCCCCTAAATAAGTGTAAAGTTATGAATATCAATATCATTACAGAAAAGAATATGCACTTTACAATCCTCGTGCCCTTATATTATTTCCAAAGGCTCCAACAAGGATGTAACCCCCACCGAACGGGTTGGCACCCCCTTGCACCCCTTTTATACCTCTCTGGTCATAGATTTACGTTTTGGAAACTTCTGCTTACAAGCTCTTAGGAATGTAAGGGTAAGGTGGTATAGGATAAACACAGCCGAAGGATTAACCCCTTAAAGGGCTGCAATCACCCTTTACCGGACAGAAGTGGAGGAAGATGAGAGAGAGCAAATTCTTCTTGTTTTTATTCCACATTGGTCGCAGCACACCGAGAAGAGTAAACCACAATTGCTTTGACCCTACTTATCTAAGGGGTTGAGACCACTCCAGATTCATAAAAATTATTAGAAAGCTTCTTAAGACCAGAAAGATGCACTCTACAGATCCACTTGTAAACTTTGGTTGGCATTACGTAAATCTATGTACAGAGAGATTTAAAAAAGCTGTAGAGCGTGAATCAACCTTTTCTGGTAAACGTTACACCCTTGGTGGAACCCTTGGCAATAATATAAGCCACGCGGGTTGCAAACTGCCCATTCATATTCCTTTCTGTGCCTATTTATATTGATATTCTAAACTTTAAGGGATATTTGTGTTCCTATACAAAAATTTAGGTGGTATAAGAATTTTTTGACTCCAGATTCGTACTCAGTGTCGAAAATTGCATAAAAATACATACTATAATCAGTCACCCAGATCACGACCTTTGTTTTTTTCATAGGGGTGTCTTATCGTTACTTAACCTGAATTTATATTTTGCACCAATCCAACCTAGGACCAATCTAACCTAGCCGAAATTTCTACACACGATAACTATGTCAGAGTCAAATAACATATATTTTTTTGGTAGGTTTTACTCAAGGGGTTGGTCTAAAACACGCACCCTCAAAAATTCAATTATTTTTTTTATTATAGCAAATGACGTCATACGAATGTAAAAGAATTGTATCATATAAAGCTACTATATGTCAACCTCCTCTGTTAATTTCATCTAATTATCTTCAATAGTTTTGGAGAAAAAAATTTTAAAGTTAAGAGTTAACCCCCATATCTCTGACAATATAGGGCGTAGAGGTCTAATACCCACATTTTCGCTGGGCCGAAGTCACATATGCTTACCCGGCGAGACCCTTTACAACCCTATTTCGGTTACGTTGATTATAGAAAATTGGATATTTCTAATTTATATTTCCGGAGTACATTATCTATAGAATTTTTTCCTCTACTTAAAATATTACAATTCTGCGACTAAAATACACACTTTAGCTCCTCATCAAATCAACCACCAAGCAGAAGTTACAAAATGTCAATTAGTAAGCGAAAAATCTAAATAACGTTGTTGGGAATGCTAGATACTGAATCACTTATAAATAATAAAACAAATATTTTATTTGGCAAAAAATTCCACGTTTATTTTCAATTGTGACAATTGTTTCAAGATTAGTTGCTCATTTTGTTGGAAAATGAGCAATTAAGCTTTAAACAATTGTCACAATTAAAAATAAACGTGGTATGTCTAAGTATAAGTACTTAATATTATTAAAGCTACAAACCCACCTACTTGGCTAAGATCTCCTTCCTCAAGCTGTATCCGATTTTATTTTGGGCTAAACGCATCCACAGACTATTCATGTGTCTCTTAAAATGATTCGAGCAGTATGGCCAGTTCATTTTCATTGCAGTAATCTTTCTGACTCACAGATAGTGCTCAAGTACCATAGGTTAAAATCGGAAGGACGCACAATGCTGGCTCTTTTCCTCTCTTCTATGTATTAGCGTCCTCTGTTGTACCTTCACTATAATGTGGTTTTCGAACGACAATGTTTGACCCAAATATTTATTACTAGTCACTTACCCTAGTAGGCCTGACGAGAGAGCGGGGTAGCCAGGGTTGCAGCCCCTGAGCCCGGGCTTGAAGAAGGGGCCCGTGGTAATCGGTAGAGACCCGGAAAAAACTAAAACGAGCTTTTTTTTGCTCGTCACTTATTTTTGGGTAGAAATTTAAGAAATGAGCTTTGTTTCCGGGGCCTAGTGCTCTAGTAAGTCGTAATCTGCGCTCACGCTCTTAATTTACTAACACTAAATTCGTTATTTTATAATTCGTGAAATATTTAATGTTCAGTTAGAACTGACCATAGAACGTACAAAAAACTTCCCTTTTTATATATCATATACTGTTAATATATTCTGAAATGTAAAGACATTTAAAAAAATCGCCTCGAGCAAATCACGTGCATTTTAACATAAAGGGCTAGTTTAACTACCTTTTTTCTGAGTACCCTTATACCTGTTTAGATTTGAAAAGCCTTTACCTGTACAAATTCCAATGCACCATTTAGTTATACCTGTGCGTATTAAGTTTTATCTACGATTATATGTTTTTTATTTTCCTATTTATATATACGTATTATCCTGTATGTGTATATATGTATGCTTACCAATATATGTATAGCAACACATACAAAAAACAATGTAATATATGTAATTACCACGATAAAAAGTAATACATAATATAAGCGCATACAAAAATCACTGTATATATATACACTAACATGATGTTAGCTCAGAGGCATTTAAAAAGAAGAAAAAACCACGTGGGTATGGTAAGAAAAAAATTCAATCATGACTGGTGGCAGGTGTTCAGAACTGGTTAAACAAGTAAAAGTAATATGGTAATTAACTCATTGATAATATAACTAACGTTAACCTTAACATAACATAACCTGAAAAGTAGAAAAAGGTTGTATGTAAATGTGGAAAAATTTAAAAGTCAGAAAATTCAGTTTAAAATTATATATTTTATTTTAAAAAAATATTCATTTCTTTTCATTTTCAATTAACATAATTTTTCTCTAAATCTAAAATTGTGGAAGACAATTAATTAAAAGAAAATTACAATTAATTAAAGCAAAAATCACATTAAACATTAGCTAAGGTACAATAACCTAAATCCTAATATCACAAAAACAGTAATTCTAAAAACTAATAAAAAAAAAATCAGTCGGATTTACCAAATAAAATTGAGCAAAAAAATATTATATATATCACAAAAAATATATATCATAAAGTCTCTATAAAAAATATAAAAATCTTCAATAAAATCTCTCTTGAAAGGCACTTGTGGGTAGGTTAGTTTTGTAGACAAATTCACAAAATTTTTAAGCTTGAGCCCAACGATCTTGTAATTTTTCACAAATGTCTACCTGCTCCTCAGCCATTTGCCCTTCAGATTCTGATTTGTGACAGCATAGATCCGTGTCGGGTGCCGGACTTGTTGTGGTGGGTGACATTGTTGTCCAGAAGAAGGTACCATGTGCCGTTTTTGCGAAATGTACCGGAATGTAGTGTTGTCCACGGTGGATTGGGATAATTTCCATGGTGTGTTGATTGTAGTAGACCGGGACGCCCATGTTTTCGCCGATGTTGTCAATTTCGTCGACGATGCGTTGCTCCAATAGTTCGTTGGCATCATTTTGATCACTTTCGTAGGCGGAATCGTATTCGGAAGCTTTTTCTTCGTTGATGTTGTTGTGATTGTAGTATGTGCAATGTAGACAACAGTCTTGCATTGGGTCGTCTTCAACGGATTTGATGTAGGTGCAACTCTTCTTCGACGAGCGCTTCTTTAAAATTGCAAACACTGGTTTCAACATTTGTTTAACTTTGTGCATTTTTGTTGTTTTTGTCGATGACAGTTTTGCCGCGTTAAATTTGTTTTCGTTGATGCTGTTATTGCTTGTTGCAATGTAGTCGTTGACTAAAGCCATTTTTTTTGTTGTTGTTTTGATTTAAAAAACACAGACGAAGTTATGTGATGTATACGTATGTATATATGTATGTATGAAATGTTATAATGAAAGAGCGATGATCGAGCGAGTATTAACAAAATATTTTTAAGCGTGTGCGAAGAAGAACGAAACAAGAATGATTTTGAAACAGGACTTGCTCGCCTTTTATACACAATTTTTAATGACGTCACGGTTACGCACACACATGCACACACATGTCATGTATATATTTTGAGGGTTAAAATATTAAATAAAAGTGGGGGCTGAAAGAGACACCAAAAAAAAAAAGATTTCAGCAAAATCAATTCCTACCTCTTGTGTACACACATACACTCATACACGCTCACATGTGCGTAGATGTGTGCATGTATGCACCATAGATGTAAACCTATCGTATCATTCCAATGTGGCAGGTGTGCATATTTTTTGGTTACTTATAAAATGTGGACCTTATATTTATTAATAAAATAGTTAAAACATATGCGGAATGAAGGTGGTTGAAGCGAGACATACTAATAGTTATATGTTACATGAGATAATGTTATTTGGGGTGTTTTAAATCGTGGGAAATGTACTCAAGTTTTAGTTCCCACAGATCAAAGTGGCAGATGGTAAACGTACACATACATGTATGCACATATATGTTTTTTTTTATTGAATGATGAGGCCTTTATCTTGGATATGCGTGTGTATGCATGTATTTGTGCTATATTCCTTTTTCTTCTAAATATGTGTGCAATGCATATTTTTTGATGTTAAGTCCTTAGGGGGAGGATGTGTATAATTTTTAGCATGTTTAAACAAGTTTCAAATTATACTTTTAAGGGATGATGGTTCTTTTCTTTTAATATAAAATTCTTACGGATCCCACGCTCTGAATAGAATTTATACTATTTTTACTACGTATGTGTGCGTGTATAAATAACAGTAGGTGCGTTGCGTATGTACCCTAATTGCACACCCTCTCACTACCTGTTATTAAATAAAAAAGCTTATTATGTATGTATTTTCTATCTGCAGCAATTTCTCTTTTAAATTATATAGCAATTATTAGCATTTAGACTTTTTTTTTTTAATGAATCATTAATTATTTATTTATATAAAAACTAAAACTCAAAAAAGGGTGTTTTGTAATGGAAATTATAGTTTGTGACTATCAGTTTTAATTTATGTGTGTTGAGTAGGTCATAGTCAGAAGTAATTAGTACTTAACGGATCGTGTAGGGCAAGAGGTTGTTGACGGGTGATATTTAGATAATACAATGTATAAATTATTATTATACTTAATGAGTTAACAGTAATTTAGGGGATCCCCAAGTTGGTTGAATGATTAACATTTTTGACTTTAAAACACGATTTGTCGTAGAGAATTGATGGTACCTATTGATAAAATGTCAATAATGGAAGCAAGCAAGATACGTGTTTGCCCTGTGTCGGACCATTATTTATATAAACGTATATGTATTAAGACCATACCAGGGAATATGTGTGTAATTTGCCGATAATGGTCAGAGCCGATCTATCAGAAAGAAATCTGAGAGATCTTTTGTTCGAGATTAGAGTACTGCAACAATAATATCATCACACTTGTTATTATTTTGACAATGGTCAATTAAATAATTTGGTTAGGCTCCCTTTAAGTGATATACTGTTTTAAATTGTAATTTATTTTTATCTAGGATTACTATAAAACTATTTATCTTACAAAATATTATCTAGGTACGTTATGTTTTACGCGGGACTATAATTTTTTACTCACTTTTATTGAATAATTCTAGTTAAATTAGTAAAAAATAAATTATTGTCAATTAATAATGTTTTGTTGTTATAGCTTCACTGAACACTTTTAGAGAAATTATAATGTGTAAGTGTATTAGTTACATTGTGATAATGAACTTGATCCAAAGACTGGATTTACTCCCAATAATTATAAGTATCGTCATCAAATTAAAATAATTCGATTTTTCTATTATTTGACTGGAGTTAGGGATGATCGATATCCATCGATGGTAGAAAAACATCTATGTTTAGCGGGAAAACATCGATGGTATGTCCTCGATAACATCGACACATCGATGTTACGAGAATAATATCGAAACATCGATTTTACTCTAAGCTATCCAGTATTTAAAAAGTCCTATAGCTGATTTAAAGCAAGATCCATTACTTTATGGCAAGTTCTAGGAACCACTTGTCCAAACTTGAAAAAAATTGCCATTAAATATTTGTGTTGCACAGCAACTTCAACAGCTTCAGAGAGACTTTTCAAGAGCTGGGCAGCATTTGTATCAACAAAGGAACATATTAAAAGGAAAACTTCTAACAAAGTGACTTTTTTGCAAAGTGTACTAAATAAATACTGGCCGTGTTAATTTTTAATAAATAAAATAATAGATTATAAGGGTTGTTTATTTTGCTACATAAACATCGATGTTTTCGAACATCGATGTTTTTCTTTCGATATATATCGTATATCGATACTCTTGAATCAATGTTGACATCGATGTCAACATCGATGTTTTTCTAATATCGAAACAAATAACAAAAAAAAATAACAAACAATTTTGACAACATCGCTACAGTATAATTATATAATATTATAGTAACAAATACAACACGGACAGTTTTATGCTTGTAAATACAAAGTGTCTATACTTTCAGAATTCGGATATGCAGCACATTACACGTATGTAGATACATTAATTGATCTTTACTTCCCGGAAAAAAATCATATCAATTTGTGATTTTGTACATTAGAAGCCAACTAAATACTTATACAAGTAAGGCTCGTTCCACATTATCATGTTGCTTTCGATACGCTCTCGATTGATAATGGAGTGGTGAAAGATCGTAAAAATATTCACACTACCGCATCGGTACAAGTCACGGCAAGTCGGATCTCGCTCCAATAAAATACCTTGTGGGACCAAAAAGGGAACAAATATGCATTCCCAACTAGAAAGAGTGAATTAGTCATTATAATAACCAAATTAATAATTCAGGTTTTCATTTATGTTATTTTTGTACTGTAATAGAAGTTGCAGAATGCATAAAAAATAACAAGTATAACTTATATTGTCAGTAGAATTATAAAATAGCCTATAACATGGTGTTAGTTACAACAATTTTGTAATAGTCCCCAATAGCTTGTACGCGCGCATGAGGTCTAAAACTTTAGCGCACAACGATTCGATTGCAAAAACATTACTTATGTAACATTGTTGCATCTTGTCGATTTTTAGGAATCAGCAACTGACATCGTAGGTATTAATCGAATTGACTAAATGTATCCTTTCTTCTGAAAAGTTTTATTATAAATATATTATAGTACTTAAAGCCTTTAAGTTTTATTACTAATATTTTTGATAACTCAATAATATAAATATTATTTTAAATGAGGCGTAAATTTCTTCGATTTTATTAAAATCGCAGAGACGAAAAAAATGCGCACTATAGTTAATAAAAATTAGAGAAACATTGGTCCCCAGCACCCCCACAATATTTTGAATTACAAAAATTTTTAGTTTTGAAGATATAAATACCTCATTGGCTAAATAAAAAAGTATAAAATCGTAAAAAAAGTTTAATATTATGAAAATGTGTCACAAAATAAACATCTAAATCTGAATCTGAAGATTACAAAAACAGTTACTAGAGATGTCGATTCTCCAAGAAAAAGATCGATTTTTAGATCGATTCTAAAAAAGAATCGATTCTGTAAGATCGATCTAAAAAATCGAAATTTGGAAAAGTTTAGTAAAATTAGCTGATAATTTTTGTTAAGGGACTTAATTGATAGTACATGGGAAATATCGTGTAAAAACGCCTTACATACTTATAAAGGCGATGACTTAATTTTTCAATTATAATTATAGCAAATAAACAAAACAAACAACGAAATTGAATATGTAGGAAGAATACCATGGAATGAACCAAATTTATTCAAAAATTTCAAACAAACTGACAAAAAAATGTTTTCTAAATAAATCGCTTATATGGGAAAGGGATGGTTTGCCAGATAGGTGGTCTTGCTTTCTTTTGTATTAATAGTCTTCATAGTAGTATTTAATATAAGTATATTAATAAGTATATACAATATACATATTGGCTATTGATGCTATTGGATACTATTGGGACTACTGGACAAGATAGTGCGTATACATATATGTAGTTATAGGTACAGAGCCACATGGGGGTTCGTTGATAGCAAAGAGTAAAAACTAAAAAGTGATAATTAACAATAACGTTTTTCCTGTTTCATTTTAACACATGTTCCTTTGTAGAATTATAAATAAAATGAAATTATTTTTGGAAAAAATCGGTTATCGATCTCTTGCTTTTAATAATCGATTCATGAATCGATTCAAAAGAAAAAAATCGAAAAAAGAATCGATTTTTTAAGCTTCGATTAATCGATTTTCGATCAATCGATTTAAAATCGACATCTCTAAGTTACACTATTGCGGTTTTTCGCATAACGTTTTCTTTTTTTAAAAGGTAAACCTATTTAATTCCAAAATATATACATAACTAAATTAACACAAAAGGTGGAGTGTGTAGAGCATGTGTGACTGTTAAAAGGGTTAACATGAATATGTACTTTACTCGAAAGTAAAGCGTTAATATGAATACATTGTAATAAAAATATTCTGCATGCACTTGTTCATCGTAAACATTTACATTACAGACACATGTATATAGGTTACAGTGTACATGAAACCTCCCAGCCTTGTTGTACCGTGATTTTTATTTTTTTGCACAGGTGAATTTTATACATAATTGTTTCTAGGGGGTTGGCATTGTATATCATTGTTCTCTACATATAAACCCTAAAGAAATTTTATTGACGAAACCCCAAATACATTTCGTGACCTAGAAATTTTTCACTTACAATTAGGGTGTATGTACGGTATGTACTATTAGGGAGAGGAAATGCAGACAGATATATTCATAGCCGTACGTACGTATAGTCATATTGTCAAACAATATAATACGAGATAAAATTGAGATTTATTGTCGTGAGTTCCCGTCAGTTGTTTTGGCAAATGGAATGAACGATGGATGGAGCGGATTGCTGAGGCTTTTGTGTTCACTTTTTTTTATCGTTTTGTCTATTGTCAAATAATTTAGGTCACTATTAACAGTTTGTTAAGTGATATTCATCGATCCACTTGTTTTCTCCACAAAAAATTATAGAATTGATTTTGAATGTAACATAAGGGGGTAAAAAAATTATACGAACGGATGTTAAATGTTTTATTTGGGTGCAGCTCAATGTATATTTATTATACGAATTGATTCAAATTATTAAAAAAATAGATTGTGGCCATTTCAAAAACTTTTGTTAGAAGGTGAAAAATTCATACTAATACAATCGAAACTCAATATAACGAATCTGAAAAGGTTTTGAAAAAATTCGTTATATCGAACAATTTGTTATATTGAAGTGTGTTACACTGAGATTAAAATGGTCAAAATTCCTTTTATTAAGGTTTTTTACACTGAGTACTGACTGACAATGAGATAAGGGGGGAGATGGTATTCCAAGGCTGTTGCGTGAACAGTTCGTTATATAAAGGTTAGATGAGCTATATGGAGGTCTCCGTTGACAAAATTCGGTTTATTTCATTGTTCGGGGCATAACAGAGGCGAATTAACTTCTTTAGAAAATCATAAATTCCTTGCACTAACATTGAGATTTTCAAAATGCCTTATTCCTAATGTAGAGTTTCTAAAACTTCGTTACATCAAGGAATTCTATATAATGAGGTTCAGTTGTATTACTTTCCAGCGAATTTCTTTTGCGAAACCGTTATCAGATATTAAACCCGCATAATAAGGACACAGTCATGTGAGACAGTTTGTGGAAGTACAACATCACTAAGTGGATGTTGGGTACGCATTAAGTTAGGGTTCTTTAGAGTAGCATTACATTAACAAATATATTCGACAATGTTACTTGCACATGTGTTACTACTTTCTATTAGATTCAACTGCGTCATAATTTGACTTACTATATTTCTCTTTAACAAAAATCTTTTCTAAGATTGTCGAACTGGACATACTCCGCCAATTTGCTCCTAAACATATTGCCTGTAAATTAATTCGTGCATTCAAAAAATCGCCCCACAATCAAAAAATGTACGATAGTGAGAAACAAAAATGTTATTCATTTTATGGCATTTTCTAGAGCAACATAGATTTGATTTTTAATTGGCGATATTTCCTAAATTCAAAACATATACCTTTATACAAAATAGCATTTACTGGAGAGCATCTTTTCGCTTTATTTTTCTAGACTGGCGAAAATTGCCGACACAACTTAGCCGAAATAATTTTTTAGTAATAATTGTACTTTGTTTGTAATTTGTTGGATCCACAATTAAGAAATAGGGGGAAAACAAAAAAGTTCATTTTGAAGCTTAATATTTTACATACGGGGCTCTTAAAACTGAAAAATAGTAAAAGGAACCTCAACTTAATTTTAGAGTCCTTTCTGACAATTTGGTGCGTGAAAAAACACACTTTACTATACGGGAACATACTTCAAAAATTAAGAAAATATTTTTTTTGCTGCGTTTTAATTGAGATTTATACGTATCTTATGTACCTTGTGATATATGTAACAGATGGATAGTGCGAAGGACAGACAAATATGGTGAAATTAAGGGAGATCCAAGACTGTTCTTCGGAACCTTAAGAAAGATAATAATAATATAGATAACAAGTGCTTAAAATGACAATGATAAAAATGATATCTATACACCTATGATATCTATAAAAATGATATCTATACATTCGCTTGAGTGAGGAATCTGGTGAAATGAATATTTAAGCATTCATGAAAAAGTAAGTTGAAGTCCAGATCTTCCAAATCTTCTAATAAATTTCAAATAATTAATTGATTCTGAAATTAAAGTGTTTTAAACAGAGAAACAAAGTATTGGGAAATAAAAGCTATTTATTATAGAAAGAATTTCCTCGAGATTCAACTTTTCGTTGAGTTATAAGCTTAAGCTTTTCCTGGAAGTGGTTAAAGTGTTAAAACTTTACCTAGGTATACCTTTATCCATTTATTAGCATTATAAAAACTTAGGGCCAGACAAAATCAAATTGCACATACATTACATATTGCGGAGCACACGGCACCATTGTGCTTATTGTTAGACAGAGAGGGAGCTACGTTTGTATAGTATTGGTGTATTAGTTGTCAAAACCGTGGTTCAGTTGGGCATATCTTTATAATGTCTCATAACTGTCAATCGTATATTATAAAGTCATTGTATTTTAAACTATTTAATACAATAATCATAAAATCAAATTAATTTAGGGAAACTGGTGAGGACTATTTCACGTGAGAAGTAAACGGTTTAACAAGGTTTCCTGACCTGTTTTGTTAATGAATATTAGCGCTGCACTTTACGATTTCAGTCGTTACTATGATATATTTCTTAAGTGTAACGAATTTGTTAATATGTTTAATTAGCTACTTCACTCAATATTTAAAATCGAAAACACTTTCAACGATTGTAATGGGCTCTAACTAAAAGAGGGTACCGTAAAACCGTCTAGACCCAGACACTTTTTTTACATTTTTTGGTATAGCTTTAAGTTTATACATGTTTCCTTCATAGATATCACCAATAAAAGTATTACCATTAGAAAGAGCGTATATTATTTGTTATATCCCTGACCCATTTGTTTCATTATAAGTAAAAATAAAAAAAACAATAAAAAATAATTAGTAAGTGTCCGGGTCTACACCCCAAATCCGTCTTGACCCGGACACTTACTTAAATAATGTAATAACATGCAAACTAACCTCTCCCGTCGGGTTTAGAACAGTGTTTTATATCGTCTGATGTCTCTGAACCTGTCAAAGACCTCAAAATATTTTGTGAGAAGGGAGAGGGGGCAATGCATAGTATGCCTCTCTATAAAGTAAACATACGATATGACACCAGAAGGAGGCATAAACCGCGTAATTCTGGGGGGAATATTAACGTATGGACAGTGGGAGTTACAACTGGTGCGAATCGCGGCCATAGTGTAATAAACTGATGTGTCCGGGTCTAAACGGATATACATATATAGCATGTATTTTTTTATATATACATCGAATATAACTGCAAACATCATTAAATGATGAGCGATAAAATTCTGAACACATACACGTCAAAAATAAAACAATATAACAATTATGACGAAAATTAAATGTCTAAGTTAGACACACATTTTATTTCTTTGAATCCTGTAAAATGAGATAGTAAATGTTGAAATCCGTAGTTTTTATTGGTACAGCTGTTTAGAGGATGTTTTTCTCTCTCTAATGACGTCAAGAACCAATGTTTATTGTTGCAGGTTATTGTAACTATTTAATTTGGAGATTGGTGCAAAGTGTCCGGGCCTAGACGGTTTTACGGTACTATTAAATATTATTTGAATACAACCATTGTTTCAAAATACATATATGTACCCACATAGCAATATTACACTTATGCTAACTAACCGGTCACATATGCATATTGTACGTTTTAATAAATACGCAAGGAACGAACATTGCAAGAAGTACGAACGTTCTGGTATTTTGCGTATTTAATCATTTCCCATGACGATATTGTTCATTACTAATTCAATTTTTTTGTTTACTTACTTGGTTTTGTTTTTGAATTATAAGAGTTAAATGGTTTAAGATAAAACTACAAAATAAATTATATTTACTCTTGGGTGTACAACCCTACACATAATAATTGGGACCGCCTTATTTAATATTTAACCCCTTATTGCATGAATTATGAAGAAGAAGAAAAAAATTTTTTTTACTGAAAATGTCTTTCCTCTTTTTATTTTAGTAGTCAAATTAAGAAATAAGAAAAAAAAATTAAGTCTTATTGTTTAGAAATTACTTAACGAAGCCACATATGACTTCGTATGCGTTAAATAAAAAATACAATTATATTTTATGAAAATCTGTATGCAATTTTATTTACCATTGTAACATAAATAAACTTGACACTTTCCACATTTGGCGAATGAACGGAATTTTGAACAGTTTTGACATAGTTGTCAATTTAGTTTTGTCTATTCGGGGAAATGGTCACCTTATCTGATCGCATAGACTTCCAAGGGAGGTCTTGATGCCTAGCTGGAGTTTTTCGTGCTTTTTTAATGAGTATAGGTGAGCCGGGCAAGCTAGATGGAGTACCTTTTCGGCTTGTTGCAATACATTTTCTGGCCACCGAAGTTGATGGACTGCCTTGGCTGGTGGGAGTACTGGGGAATCAGAAGCAAGATCATCGTCACTTACGAAGCCATCACCAGGAATAGAATTGACATGCTGGGATGTACCATAAAAGCGATACGAAGCCATAGATGCCCAATAATAATTTGGATTAAACGCATACGAAGCCAAATATGGTAACTTCAAAATAAGCCCCAAAAATCGAATAAAACAAGAAAACACACACGAACCACAACTATTCCATATTCTTGAATACACTCTAACAAAAAAATGACCCATTTTACTCTTATTATAGGAGGCAATTAAATGCCTTCTATAATGATAGTAACATTACAAACCGTAGTGTACGAAGGTGAAAATTACACCATCATGGTGTAATTATTACTCACTCATATGTGTAGTTTTACACATGCCATGCGTAAAATTACCATTCAGGTGTGTAATAGATTACGTTTTATTTGTGTATTAGCTACACAGCAAGATGTAATTTTACACATTCAGTTCGTAATAGTACGCAGCTAAACGCAAAATTACATTATATTAGTGTAGTTTTAAACCACGCCTGTACACCCGAAAATGTAATTTTACACACTTATATAGTAATGTTTACACCCATAAATGTGTAATTTTAATCCAACTGAATCACTCATTCTGATTCAGTTCAACTGAATCAGTATGAGTGATTCAGTTGTGCTGAAAAAAATAAACTGATTCAACTTAACTGAAAATAACGAATCAAAAAGATTATTGATGGTTTTTTTTACAAATTTTAAATATTTATAATGATATAAAGTATAGAATAATTTGGAATTATATAAAATATTAGAAATGATAAATATTTTGCTTATTATGTCTACATTTCTATATAAGTGTGTCATATGATAAAATAATAATTGTTTGGTGAATTTTAAAATAAACACTCCAAAAAGGTAAGATTATAAAAGTTTTATTATGAACGTTTACTTGCTTTCATGAGCATCTAGGTAATTTTATCAATGAGCACAGGTAAAACTTATGGATTAAAATTGTAGTTACATCATATCAAAAATATAGTTTAAGGAAATTAACAAAACAATACTTAAATATAAAAAAAATCAATATTCTGCTGACTCTTGCAATTCTTAGAACTTCAGGGAAAATGCATGTTGCGGTTTCATAGACGTCTTCGCCAATTCGGGTTTCTAAACAAATCAGAAAATAAGGGTTACTTAATTTTATAACCATTTTTGTTTATTTGTTTTTTCTGTTTTCAATAACTATTTCACAGCAATTTAAAATTAAGAAAATTTCGCTTTTGCTACACAATTACTTCTAGGTTATTTTACTGAATGTACAGATATTAAATTTTTGCTCAAAAAACTCACCAGAAAAGTGACCCGGCATGCTTAGGAACTGGCACTTCGGAACTGGTAGACTGAGGGTTCGAATTCCGTAGTTGGCTATATGCTGGTGAAAGTTGTCTGCAATTTCCCGTCACAATTCCAGATGAATATCGACATCGTCCTTAAGAAGACGGTTGCAGACGGACACCTACCAAATCCTTTTACCGCTTTTCTTGTCTTCCGCCCAATATTCTGCTGACTATTGGACTGGCGTGCTTAGGCAGTGGCATTTCCGAACTGGTAGACTGAAGGTTTGAATTCCGTAGCCGGCTATATGCTGGCGAAAATTTTCTGCAATCTCCTATCAAATTTCCAGATGGATATCGACATCGTCCTTAAGAAGACGGTTACAAACGGACACCTGCCAAATCTTTATACCGCTTTTCTTGTCCTCCGCCCATATCATAATGAAAAAGTTTGAGAAATAATGATGTGAGTGGCGTCCATTACACAGTAGTGTCTGAAAAACGAACGTTAAATCTCATTATTATTATTATTATTACTTAAAAAACTTGATTTTATATATTAAAAAAAAAAATACAACTAACCATAGTAATCCAGACCAATTGTCATGTCAGGAATTCATTGTAGCGCAATTCTTCTGATCTTCTTCTGGAACAAGAAATGTGAACTAACAATGACGTTACAGCAATCCATGGAATCACATTGTCACAGTAATTCGCAGTGTGTCGCAGTAGTCAATGGAGTCACAGAAATCCATATATCGTTTCAATTTTTACCACTTTCCTTGTCCTCCGTCCATATCGCAATCAAAAAGTTTGAGAAATAATGATGTGAGTGACGTCCATTACACAGTAATGTCTGAGAAACGAACGTTAAATCTCATTATTATTATTATTATTACTTAAAACCCTTGATTTTATATATTAAAAAAAATACAACTAACCATAGTAATCCAGACCAATTGTCATGTCAGGAATTCATTGTAGCGCAATTCTTCTGATCTTCTTCTGGAACAAGAAATGTGAACTAACAATGATGTTACAGCAATCCATGGAATCACATTTTCACAGTAATTCGCAGTGTGTCGCAGTAGTCAGTGGAGTCACAGAAATCCATACATCGCATCGTTTCAATTTAGTCCTTTATGAATTTATATTACTGTAAATCAAAAAACAAAAAATTATATACTTACATTAATTAGCGTTTCCGTTGATTAAAATTTAATAATTTTAGTTGGTAGCTAGAAGTACGTATATATAACAGGTATTTTATTTCCAAAGTCAATAAAATTTAGTAAAAAAACATATGTATAATTCTTTTATCACTATAGATTTTACTAATTACAAGCATTATATGATTTTTTAGACATATCTGAATGAAAGAAATCTGAATTGTAGATTGTGGAAGTCAAGGTGATTCATTGAAACTACACATACTACAATTTATTTCACGAAAAGTTTTTATGGTTGATACAAAGAAATTTGTCTTTTATTTTAAATTGCGCATACAACAACATGGCGCAATGTTGACAAAATTAAATGCAGTTTTATAAAGTTTTTTGAACTACAAATTAGATTACTACCAATAACTGCCAAAAAAATATTGATTGACTCGAAAAATAAATTTAATAACGCCAGTAATTAAGAATATACATATAAGAGCGCCATGTGCTAACAACCGAAGTAAAATCATGTTTTTTGTAATAATAACTGACAACATAAAAAAATTAATAGACAAATGACAGGCACGCGCGCTCGCTAAATTCAAAAAGAAACCAAAATTATAATTAAACATGTCTGTAGCTACAAAAAATAGTGTTTTAATTTTCACAAAAATTGAGAACCTCACAGTTTTATCAAATTACGTAACTCTTTGTATGAATCAAAATTAAAAAATTAACTTACTTACCTGAAATATTTTAAATGTATCATCACGACATTTTGAAAACAAACAGATTTATTCCTTTGCATATTAATCAAAACAACAACATATTAAACAAAACACCACTAAAACAGTTTTTGTAACACATTTAAAGATTAATATACAAGTAAAGGTATATTATACACAGCATACACACTAATCAAAATATACTTTTGTTTAACTAAGCTGGAAACATAATTTTTAACCTTTTAGAATATTACTTATGTAATGTACACAAAAAAAGTAATACAATAGCAGATAAAGTTAAACACATAAATTCATATGCGCGCGCACGGTTTCTACTATTTATTGATGTAAATATAAGCCAAAAACTTTGTAAATCTCCAATCTAATTGTGTATTTCATAAAGTTACACCTATTATTTGTGTAATATTAAATAAAAAACAGTAATTATACACAAATTATATAAAAATACACTAATTTTTTCATATTACACAAATAATAGCGCATATTTTCAGTGCGAAGAGTAATTTTACTCTAAATTTAAGCTATTTTACACGTTTTTGACCCCTTTTTCTTAGAGTGTATATAAAGAATGTGTTTTGAAAATTTTTGATTTTAGTACTTACCGTTTTATTGTTTAATTTTCACAAATAAAATTAGCGCCAATTAATTGCACTGTAACGGTCGGACACTTTAAAGATAACTTTAAATAATTTGACAACCTGCATTTACCAAAGACAACAAAATTTACGTTCCGTTACTCGAAGGAGTATAAAGTTAGGATTTAACATTAGTTTAAAAAAAAAAAAATTTTAATGTGTTGAAAAAAAAATATTAAAACTATATGGCTTCGTATGCGATAAGGGGTTAATCGTAGCTATCCTTTTTTAATTGCTTGTACTAGAGAGCTGTGCTTTACGGCAGCCTTTCCCAACCGGGGGGTCGCGGACCGGTGCCAGGTCGCGAAATTATCTAACAGGTTTACAGAAAGATTTGTGAATTATAATGTATTACAAAAGTGAATGTAATTAGTGGATATATAATAATATGCCAAAAGTTACAATAAATCATATTTTCTTATAGGTATTATAAAAAAAAAAAAAATATCGAAAACTGTTTTTTTTTTTTTTTGCTAAAGAAACCCATGTAACAGTAACCCCTTAATGGAATTCAGTATTTTAATTTGTAGTACATAATAATATATGTCTAGCACCATGCAGCACAACCTCTTTTGTTTTAAGAAAAAATAAATAAAACGGCTGAGCTGATTTTATGGACAAATGGTCTACCAAATGGTCGGAAAACGATATTTCATATTACACGATCTAATGTTTTTCAACTAACCGTGGAAATAATTCCAAGCTACAACAAATCGATTTAAATATAAAGAAAAGAATACCAATTTAAAAAAATCATAATTCCCGTTTGATTCGAGCGCCTGCATCCAATGAAAATTGAATGACAATACAGTCTACCATTAGTCGATCAAAGATCATTCTCTATAACTTGTTTATGTATATTTTAATTTGTAAACAAATCTGTATTTGTCTCATTTAAATTGAACATTTATATACTTAACTATTTACTTGACAAAACAATCCATTTATTGTCATGGTTTATGAAGTTTATTGTCGATAATTATATTTATAACAATGTGAAAAATATTTACCTCAGCCAGTTCATAATTAGAATATCTAACTGGGTGTGAACTTTTTGTTCTGACTCATTTGATTCTAGCTCGTTATTTTAGTTTGAATTAATTCCGGAATATTTATAAAGCAATTCGCAGATTTCCGTACAAGATTGGGGCAGATTCACGGGAAAACAATTAATCCGTCTTTAAAAAAAAACAATAGAGGAGTCAATTAATAGAGAAAAAGATTTATTGCCTAAATTCTAGACAACAATATTCATAGGCGAATTCACGCAATATTCATTGCGTGAAATGTGAAATTATACAAATGTCGCATATTTCTTACATACCAGTACGTTTCATTTAATTAGTAAAGGTTTCATTAACCAAAATTTCTAAAAGTCTAAACTAAAAAGTAATTAACAAAAATAAAGATTCTTATAATAACGCCAACGTTATAAAAAATTATAAACAATATCCCAGCGGAGTGGCCGAGCGTGCTTAAACACTGGCACTTCGACTGGTAGGTCGAGGGTTCGAGTCTCGCAACTGGCTATGCCGTGAAGGTTTTCTGCAGTTTTCCTTCCCAATTCCAAATGAATATCGGCACAGTTCCTTTAAAGAAGTTCGTTGTAGACGCACACCTTCCAAATCCTAGCCCTCCACTAGTTCCCTTGTCCTCCACTCGCATCACAATTGTATAACGTAAAAAAAGTATTGTAATAAGTATTGGAGTCAATAATACAAAAGACGACAAACCCGCAAATAAAGTGATAAAAATCACTACATCAACATTATCAAAAAAATCAAAAAGAAAATGAAAAATTAAAATTAAAAAGAAATAAAAGGTTTAAATAAAAGAAAAAAAAGAAATAAAACCTTTTATTTCTTTGTAATTTCAATTTTTCAATTTCTTTTTGATTTTTTTGATAATGTTGATGTAGTGATTTTTATCACTTTATTTGCAGGATTGTTGTCTTTTGTATTATTGATTGTAATTTTCCCGCAGTTGGTTTTGATTGTGTAAGTATTGGAGTATTAATAAAGATACAAATAATGATGTGGGTGGCGTCTGTTTAGGCGTAAAAGTCTCAAAAACAGACGTTAAGCCATATTATTATTATTATTATTATTAGTATTAAATTATAAACAATAGATTGGACAATAAAATATTTTTATAAATAATCTCCTGTGGCGGGAATGCTGGGTACTATTCACTATAGTGCATATAACGTACTACAGTTATGGAGATTGTTACTGGAAGGTTTATCTTTGGTAGTGATACATGACAATGACATTATTGTTCTCTAGCTCTGGGAGGGAGCTAGAGTTCTCTAGCTCGTGTCGGATTCTGGAACCGACACGACGCTGTAAACTAGTCGTCTATCACCGGACGTTCTAGAATGCGTAACCAACTAATCAAAACAATTGGAACACAATGTTTCAACTTTTTGTATTACAAAGAAAGTAAGGTTATTTGTTCTTTTTATTTTAATTTCGAACTTTGAACAACTTTCAAAAACTTGAGATGAAATTTCGAAAAATATGTCCTTAAGGTAAGTACAGTCCAAGTAACAAAATGTTAGCAACATGTTGATATTCGTGTTGCCAACATGTACCCCATCAACAAACAAAAAGTTGATGGGTACACGTCAACATTGAGCAGCATGATATCAAAGGAATTTGTTGAATGTTGCTTGTATCCGTGTTTTTCTTTTCAAATGGAAAACATCGGTAAGTCTGGACGATATTGTCAACAAGTTGCCATGACTGCATTCAATAGGTACCTATATTATTATTTGTACCTTACATATTTTAGTATATTCACATAATTGTTATTTTTTTTTAAATTTTTGTTTTAATTTTGTATTACATGTCTCAAAACAATTTAAATTGGTAATAAAAATTTGGGGACGCTTCTAGTTTTTGACAAAAATCATTTTATAATACAATTTTAATTTTAATATGATATAAATACAGAAGAAGAAAATGTTGGGACCAGGAAACTTTATTAATTTATTGGAATTCCAATGAAATTCGTTTCTTGGGCATTTGGCAGCAGCAATCGTTTATCCCAATTTTACGTACTGTGAAACTGTCTTTAATTTGGATGCACTACTGGTTTTGGTTTAGACGCGTAATTTTGTTGAAAACATGTATCTAGATGCATGCTGTTGTGTCCAACAAATATGTTGCCAGCACCGTCAACATGTTGCCAACATTTTGTTACCCGGTCTATACATAGTTTTAAATTTTTTAAAGTGGCATACTGCTTGCATGATGTGTACGTCATTTCAAAGTTATAATTTAAGAATAACTGGCACTTCGGGTTGAAATTTTACAGTAATATTTTGTATGAAATGAACGGCCCTCTTCTCGTCGCTCTAAAATTCTTAAGTTAATGTGTAATACATGATTTCTTTCAAAATTTATTATAAAAATTACAGTTCATAATGTTATGCAGACTATATTTTTGTTTAGAATTTAAAGAAGAAATTTCTTAAATTTGAACCCCTTTAAAACTTGGAAAAAGAAAATTCCTAAGTAACACGTGCAGGTATTTTTAAAAGGATATATTTTTGCACAAATATTGTTGAAAAATATTTATTATTCAATATTTTAACTAACATATGCACCTTAGGTTTTAGACATGCTTGCATGGTTACTATTGACCCTTTTTATATCAACAATGTCGAACAATACAATAGAAAAAGTATTGAGATCAGCTGAACCCTTCGACCAATTGTTGCTTGACCAATGTAAATAGTGTAAGACGAGGAAGGAACCCTTCTTAACGTTACAATAACAAAATTGTTGCAAAAATTATTCAACTGAAAAAAATTATCAAAAACGTATTACAATGTAAATTCAGGTATAATTTTTTTATTTTTACCCTTATTTTAAGATTTCAATTTTGATCGTTTTTATCATAGCAAAAAATAAATAATCATTTCTTTTTAATATATAATATTGAATAACTCCTACGACTTCGATTTGAACTGTGTCAATAAGGGTTAGTTGCTTTTGTCGTTTTTGAAAAAAATTATATTTTTTTGGGGTAAACTGTTTCATTTTTGAAAAAAATATGATTATAACAAAAAAGTAGATTTTTTCTGAATATGAAATTCGTGAAACATCTGGAAATCTCTTTCTTATTGTATTTGATACGGACAAACAATTTTATAAAAGCCTTTTTTTTATAAGAGTTAGCCAAAAAATAAAATTATTATCAAGAGTATTGGAAATGTTAATCTGTTACCTAGATATTTTTTCTGTTATTTTTTTGTAAGCTAGATTAAATCGGCAATTACTGTATTGGGCTTTTACTAGCATATGTTCGTTTTATTCATTAGAACTGGATATACCTAGATATTTTTCTACTGCAATATTTAACTAGTTGGAAATTCATGTCAACTAGCTTAAAAGAAACGAAATATGCAATGTATTGAGTCATCCGGAAAGTTCGTGCCGTTTTCAGAGCTGCTCAGATGAATTCGTATTTCTTCAGGTAGTAATCTCAGATTCAATATGCACTAACACTTTAGTGTTAGGCCTGTAGTGTTGCTTGTAATTCATATCATACATCTTTAGATACTGTTTAGATAATGTTTAGGTAATCTTAAAGAACATTTACGACATGTCATGTTATATGAGTTTAAAAAAGGTACTAATGCAGCTGAAGCAACGAGAAATATTTGTAGTGTTTATGGTAATGATGCGCTTTCTAACAGAACTTGCAGAAAGTGGTTTGCTAGATTTCGAAAGGGAAATTTTTTTCTGGAAGATGAGCCTCGCTCTGGTCGACCTGTGTGTATTGACGATGAACTTCTCCGTCAAGAAATTAAGCGAAACCCGCGGCAAACTGTCGAAAAATTAGCGGCAATTCTTGGGTACTCAAAATTTACAGTTTGTGACCATTTGAAGAAAATCAGGATGGTCAACAGGTATGATGTGTGGGTACCACACGTACTAACTCAAAAGAATTTGCTAGACAGGTTGACCGCGTGTGTTTCATTACATTCACGGCAGAAAAAGGAACCATTCCTTCACCGACTGGTAACAGGAGATGAGAAATGGATTCAATACAGCAATGAGAAAAGAAAGCGGCATTGGTCAGGGCCTGGTACTTCAGCATGTACTGTACCAAAGCCACTATTACACCATAAAAAATACTGTTGTGTGTATGGTGGGATCACTTAGGGGTTCTATATTACGAACTGTTAAAACCTAATGCGATCATAACTGCTGAGAAGTACTGTCAACAATTAGAAAAAGTAAAGGCTGCAATTGAACAAAAGTGACAAGCGTTAGCCAACAGACACCTAGTCGTATTTCATCACAATAACGCCAGACCCCATGTGGCGATCATGGCACAAAAAAAAATACACGAGTTCGAGTGGGATACTATCGTGCATCCTCCATATTCTCCCGACTTGGCTCCGACAGACTTCCACCTATTTAGATCACTACAAAACTTTTTTTCAAGAAAAATATTTGAAATATTAGAAGATATAGAAAAGCACCTGCAACATTTTTTTTATTCTCGGAATAAATCATTTTACGAACGCGGTATTTATAAGTTAGTAGGAAGATGGGACCAAGTGATAGAACAAAATGTTGAATATATAATTGATTGAAATAAATTAGATTTGAAAAAATATTAGTATTTTTATTTACACCAAAAACGGCACGAACTTTTCGGATGACCTAATAACTTATTAAAATCTTTCAAAATAATTTTCACCAACATTTATACATTTAGCCAGACGTTTAACCCAATCATCAAAAATATCTTTCTATTTGCTTAATAACTCTCTATGCTTGATCCTATGCAGTAAACAACTCGCTGTCATTTGAAAACTTTCTTTATAGTGATCCTTGATAATTGGAAATAAGGCAAAGCCACACGGTGTGAGATGAAGGCTATAAATAGTCAACAATCTTCAACTCGTTTCTTGCGTTGTCATGATGAAAATATGATGGAATGGGTCTCGATTTTGCACAGGACTCTTTAACCTTATTGAGGCGTCAAGGTAAACATTCTTTCGTGCGCTGACTTTCTAAAAAATGGAAAGGTAATTTGATGATTGGTTAGAGTGTATAAGCTGTGGTGGAAATTATTTTGAAAGATTTTTGCAAAAAAAAAAGCTTCCAGAATTTGATCATTCTGGTTATAACACGCTTGGTTTTCTTATTAATTATTGGTGATATGTAGGTAGACGGTTAAGTTAGTAGATAGGCTAGGAGAGAGCGGCCGCACCTAGTGTCTCAAAAGTTTGGGTACATCCTGACGCAACATGTACCCACTACATCTTGACGCAAGATGTACCCAAACGTTTGAGACACTCTGTACCTCGTGTATGGATTGACCTTTGACCCGGCACGTACATGTATTTAAAATTTGTTGTTGACATTTGACCCCACACGCGCTCATACTGTTGGCCTTGAAATTCCAAACACATGAGTCATCACCAGCAACCAAATTAATTTATGTTAACCCATTATGCATCATCACTATTTTCGTCACAATTTAGTTTTGTTTTAACCCATTACCCGCCATAGTTTTTGAATGCAAACCTAACGCATGCGCAGACTGAATTTAAGTACATGACGCATGCGCAGACTGAATTTTAGGTTACAATTTGATAGATGGGGTACACTACCGCGTCAAAAATGTGGGGTTACCCTAACTCGGGGGTGGCCCCAAACTTTTGACACGGCAGTGTACTTAAATTTTTGGTACACTGCCGTGTCAAAAGTGCGGGCCCCCTGGGCAAGAAGTTGTCCGATCACTTTTTGAAGCGTACTGTACGTGCAAACTTTGACCTCAACACGCGCTTGCCTTAATTGCATTATCTTAAACGAACTACCGCGTCAGAAATGTGAGATTACCCTAACCCAAGGGGTGGCCCCAAACTTTTGACACCGTACTGTACTTAAATTTTTGGTACACTGCCGTGTCAAAAGTGCGGGCCCCCCTGAGCAAAAAGGTGTCCGATCACTTGTTGAAGCGCACTGTACGTGCAAACCTTAACCCCAACACGCGCTTACCTTAATTGCGTCATTTTAAACGAAAGGTACATTACCAAGTCAAAAATGTGGGGAATACCCTAACCCACGGGGTGGCCGCTAAATTTTGTGGGGGCACTGTACCATGCGCTAGCCGCAATCATGACTTCAGACTCCAGACTCCAGACTCCAGATTTCTGACCGCTACTGTACTGCCGGAAATTTGGGTGTCAATTGTACTTGAGGTTTTTTTTGTATATGAGTCAAGTCTTTATAAGATTAATTTGTTTATTTAATAAAAACTCGTGACTTTATACGGTTTGAGTTTGTTTATTTAAGATTTTTTTAGCTGACTTAGGATGATGTAATTTCATGATATGTTTGCATCATAGCCAGAGGGGAATTTTATTTAAAAGCAAGTCACAACTTGTCAGCTCCAGAAATTTGTTTACATTAATGTCCTCGTAAATCATTAATTTAGCAATGTTTATTTAAGATTTTGCTGACTCATACTCAGATATTTTTTTAATTTGTTTATTTATATAAGTTTTAGTTTAAAAAATGTTTATTTAAGATTTTGACAACACAGAAATTTCTTTGTTTGATTTCAAATATGAAATAGTTTTCTTGGAATTTTTAATTTATGGCCTGATAATAATCGGGGGTTTTTTCAATTTGTTTATTTAAGGTTTAGTTTTAAAAAATGTTTGTTTAAAATTAGTCAGCAATTCTTTTATTAGGTTTCAAATGCGAAATAAATTTCTCGGAATTTGACATTTGACCTTCGGTTATTTGCGTTGTAAAAATTCTGAGTCAGCATTTTTTGTGATTCTCCTCCAGAATTTTTCGAACAGTCAAAATCGTATAAATTGAGGTTCGCGTCTCCCCTCAAATCACTTCTTCAGCAATCTTCAAGCAGTTAATATTGTTATTGTTGCAAGAATTTGTATCGAGGTTTTTTTAAATTAAAATACAACAATGGCTTCATTAAACGACGTGGCAACTAGAATGGTGGAAAATGTACGAAACGCGCTATCATTACTGGAAATGGATACCCGGGATGCAGATGAATTGGAAAAATGGATGAAACATACAAATACCAACATAAGACTAATCAACAAGGCTATACGTGGAGCGGAAAATTTGGGACAACGCAAACATTTTGAATCATGTGCGGGAAAAATGAAAGGATTTCGAATCAGAATGAAGGCGCTACGAAAACTTGGTAAGTTTTTTCAAATATAAATTTATTTTTTAATGATTATTTTTATAATTTTGATATATCAACATGGTAAGTTTTTTAAATATATTTTTTTTAATGATTTTTTATAAATTTGATAAAAAATTTTTTTATGTTGATTGTTTCAGGTGCCGGCATGAATCGAAATCAACGTAAAAGATCTGATAGAATTCAATGGGCTGACGTGGAATCCGCATTTGCAAGTCGAATACGAACGGGAGTGGTTACCAACATAACACACATAGAACCAAAGGACTTTTTAGACGACGCTACATCGATGTTCACTCGGCGAATACAAAATATATTAAAAAAATACTTAACGATAAAAGTCAACACAACGTTTTGCGGGTTATTTGTGAAAACTGATGGTGACGAGGACAAATACGACATGAAACATTTCAATACACCGAATATCATAATAGATCGTGGAACAAACTTAAAACAATGCTTCGTGGAACATGTACGGGAACCAATTTTGAGAAAATTGAGCGAGTTTACTGAGTCGGGGAGCGGATGGGCTTTATCAAGCATAATCAACCTAGCTGTGAACATCAACAAGTATACACCTTTTCGTGGATCAAGCTACATCGAATTACCTCAAGAAATAAAACGAAAACAAGCATGTATCAACATCCAAAACTTCAACGATGACGCCTGTTTCGCGTGGGCAGTGGTATCAGCACTTTATCCAGCTAACAACAAAATTGCTCAAAGAACGTCAGCGTACCCACACTACTCAACGGTGCTAAATTTAGACGGGATACAGTTTCCAATGACGATCCAACAACTGAGCAAATTCGAGAAACAGAACCCAGCTATATCAGTCAACGTGTTTGTGCTAAAAAAACAAAATGGACATTTTGAAACCGTACCTGCTGCGCTAACGAGAGAGAAGAAAGAACATCACATAAACCTTTTAATGATCGAGAACGAGTATTACGAGGATGAGGACAACGAACAGGACAACGATCAAGATTTACGCTACCATTTCTGCTGGATTAAGGACTTATCGCGACTCGTGTCAAGACAACTATCAAATCGTAATGGAAAAAAATACATCTGCGATCGATGCCTGAATTACTTTCGTACAGAAGATAAACTGATAAAACATACAGAAGACTGCGTGAACATGAACAACTGTCGGGTGATAATGCCAGAAGGGAAAAGCAAATACATATCGTTCAAGAACTATAGCAACAAGAAACGTGTTCCATTTATAATTTACGCCGACGTGGAATCATTCCTACAACCTGTGACGGATAACGAAAATCGGAAAAACACTACAACATATCAACAACATCGGGCATACAGTATCGGTTACTACTTTCACTGCTCCTACAACAACCAGTTAAGTTACTATAGATCATATCGCGGGCCAAATTGCGAAAAATGGTTCGCGGAAGAACTGGCAACGTTACGTGAAAATATCTTGGAACCCATATATGACAACATAATACCAATGAACGAGTTAACACCAGAGGAACAACAGCAACTCAAACAACGAAGTACCGGGTGCCACATCTGCGAGAAACCATTCAAACCTGAGGATATTGTGGTTCGTGATCATAACCACTTCACCGGCGAATACAATGGACCTGCGCACAAGGGATGCAACTTGAATTATAAGGATTTTCATATGATTCCTGTTGTATTCCACAACTTGAGTGGTTATGATGCACATTTCGTAATAAAGGATATAGCAACAGCATTCGAGGGACGTGTCGACTTACTACCAATCAACAAGGAACGATATATTGCATTCACTAAACATGTTACGGGCAGTGAAATTACATTTAGATTCATCGACTCTTTCCGATTTATGGCATCAAGTTTGGATAAATTATCTTCATATCTCAACGAGTTCAACATAGTTAAATCACAATTTCCGGATACCGACTACAAATTACTTACACGCAAAGGTGTTTTTCCATACGACTACATATCTAGCTGGGATAAATTGGAAGAAACATGTTTACCATCACGGGAGAAATTCTACAATCGACTCAACGACAACGATATCACCATGGATGACTATACACACGCACAAAAAGTTTGGGATACATTCAACATACAGACGCTTGGAGAATACTCGGATTTATATATGAAAACGGACATACTACTACTCGCGGATGTTTTTGAGAATTTTCGGGATACGTGCATGCGCACACACGGATTGGATCCAGCTCATTATTACACGACGCCGGGACTTACGTGGGATGCAGCCTTAAAATATACAAAAGTCGAGTTAGAACTGATATCTGATGTGGACCAATTATTATTCATTGAACGTGGTATTCGAGGTGGATTGAGCCAGTGTAGTAACCGATACGCGACAGCAAACAATAAATATATGAACACCTACGATCCGGACGAGGAATCAAAATACCTGATGTACTATGACGTGAGCAACTTATATGGATGGGCAATGTCACAATACTTACCAACGGGAAATTTCAAATGGATGGATAATACCGAGATAGATGTTCGAGAAATAAGCGACGAGTCACCTACAGGATACATACTTGAAGTGGATTTGGAATACCCGAGAGAACTGCACGATAAACACAACGATTTACCATTATGTCCAGAGAGAATGTGTGCACCCGGTACTAAACAGGAAATGTTACTGGCAACGCTATACAACAAACAGAAATACGTGATACACTATCGGAACCTGAAACAATGTCTACAACACGGGATGAAATTAAAGAAAATACATAGAGTGCTACAATTCGATCAATCACCATGGCTTAAATCCTACATCGACTTGAATACAGCTCTAAGACAAACGGTGGGAAATGAATTCGAGAAAAGTATCTACAAGCTACTCAACAACGCGGTCTTCGGGAAAACGATGGAAAATGTACGGAAACACTCGATTGTGAAATTGTTAACGAAATGGTATGGACGATATGGTGCGGAAGTTATGATAGCAAAACCGAATTTCCACAGCCGCACCATATTTGACGAGAATCTTACTGCAGTCGAACTACGAAAAACGGAAGTGTTTATGAACAAACCAATATACGTCGGGCAAGCAATTCTGGATATTTCGAAAACATGTATCTACGATTTTCATTACAACTACATACAATCAACGTTCGGGAACAACAGCAAATTACTCTACACAGACACGGATTCATTGATTTACGAGATAAAATGCCCAGATATTTACGAAATAATGAAACGTGATATTCAATACTTTGATACGTCGGATTACAGTGCGGATAATCAATATAACATGCCAAGAGTCAATAAGAAAATACCCGGGTTAATGAAGGATGAGCTAAATGGACGAATATTTACAAAATTTGTGGGCTTAAGATCGAAAATGTATAGTTGTCAAGTGGACGGCGAGGATCACACGAAGAAAGCGAAAGGTGTAAAGAACTCTGTGGTTAAGAAAACGATAACTTTCAACGATTACGTGGACTGTCTAAAACACAATACAATCATAAACCGACAACAAAACCTGATACAATCGAAAAAACATAACGTGTATAGTGTAACTCAGAACAAGGTGGCGCTCAACCCGTACGATACGAAACGACATATTGTGGAGGGGGAAACGGATACTTTAGCATGGGGACATTACTCGTTAAATTACTGAATATCAACAACGTTAAAATTAGTACGCAAGTGGAAATGGCATCGTCATCATCGGCTTACTGGAAACGGTTACAAATATTTTCAAATGAACTGGGTAAACTACGTAAACGGGTTGATACCTATGAAAAAACAATTGATGCTATTGTAAAAATGCAAAATTTGAAATTGTCTGAACCGGAATCAATGGAGTGGGATAAAATGGATGTTTCAATTGGTGAATTTTTCGAACGTGAACCAATGCTACTGAACGAACTGACTTTGGAAACATTTCTTCAAATCTACAAGTGGATCAGTTTGAATGTGCTGAAAAGTTATGGTGCGAAAATCATACAACGCGCCTGGATTTGGTTACCATCCGATTATCGAGCCATGTTTCAAGAATGTGAACCATGTTTTGAACATTATAATCGACCATGGCAACAAGATCATATTGATGGACCACCTGGTTTGAAAATTCGCTGTGAAATGTGCAAGAATGGCGTGAAAATGGAGGAAAAATTTCAACCGCCCGTTGGTGAACCATTGACATTTGCAACACGGATTTCACACGTTGAAGACATATTTCTGACTCATCCTTATTTGTATACAAAAGTCAGAAATTTCGATATGTTATTATACTTAACAAAACAACTATTGAAATATGATATTTGGGTGCAACATCTGTATGCATATATGATACCCGAATATGCACAACGAATTTGTCAAGTATGGGATCAGTTACCTGAAAACATGAAACAATTACGTTCGGGTGTTATTGAATATATAAACAAATCATACAATTTTTAATATTTATTTATTGTAAAAAATATTTCATATACATTTATTGTAAAAAAATATTTCATATACAAAACATTTATTGTAAAAAATATTACATATACATTTATTGTGAAAATATTTTGTATTCATACTTATATTTTAAAAATAAAGAACAATAATTATTTACATATATGTGTTATTTATTTGAAAAAAAAAAAAAAAAACCTTTTTATCTTACAGGGTTAAAAAAATATAAAAATAAAATATACACTTCAATGAGGGATAACTGCTGCTTCTTATACGGTGGTGTTCTTCAAAATTCAGTAAATTCTTAGTGTGGATAATCAATTAATCATCATCATCATCATCATAATCGCTAGCATCTTCTTTATCAGTTTCATCCAGATAATCACCTAGTGGCTCAATAACATGAGCCTTTTGAAGTTCGCGAAGTATAGAGAATATTTCTCGACCAACAGTAGTTTCTTTTAAAGCATTTAACTCTTTGATTAAATCTTCTCGATCGTAAACGTTAAACAACAACATATTTTTATTTTCCTCTAAACTTCGAATAATATTGAGTATTTTTTCACCTGTCTCTGAAGTCTCGTATAAACGTTGTAATTCATCTATTAAAGTATTAGGATTATGCCAGTATTTTATTTTTTTCGATTGAATGTTAACATTTCTAGACTCTTTCAAGTTGTCTTGCTTAAAATGCTTAGCTAAGGCCCCGTTTTCGACATTTTCATTTGAAGCTATATGACGTTTTAAGCTTATTGGATTAACCTGATTGACAATTTTTGCTTCATTTTCCGAGTCAACGTTTCGAACCTCTTTTAACATTATAATATCTAAAGCAGTTCCTAAAAGTTTAGTTAGTTGTGAAGAGGAGGTTGTTTCATTGCAATTGTTATTAATTGCTGTTAAGTGATTTACTTGCTTACTTTCATTAGACCAACTATCTTTCTCGTTTTCAGATTGACGACGGTTTTCTCCTCTTTTCAAAGAGTTAAATTTGGCTTGAATGGCTTCAGTTGCAGCAGCTATCCTTTTTTGGTCAAACGGATTCAAGATTGCTTCAGAGTAATCAATATCATGCTGTAGTTGAGATGTATTTTCATCATCATTATCATCAAATCTAGATATAGAGATATCATCAGGTGTTTTATTATTAGCATCATATGGTATGAATTTGCTTGATGAGTTATCATTCTTTCCAATCGTACAATCATTAATATTGCTTAACGAATTATGTTGAGCATTTAAGTGTCTAGAAAGATTAGACTTTCGCGTAAATGCTTTACCACAAAAATCACAATTATACATCGTTCAGCGGGAGGTCTGAAGCGTTCGCTAGTAAATGAATAACTGTTCAAAGATTTATTGCTTCTCTACTTATATATACTTAGCTCATTTGCTTTACCGAGCGACTCATTTGACTCCAACGAGTCACTCACATGCTCCCGGAGTGTCTCATTTTGTTCCCGGAGTGACCCATTGGGCTCCCGGAGTGACTCATTTTGCTCCCGGAGTGACTCATTTTGCTCCCGCAGTGACTCATTTTGCTCCCGGAGTGACTCATTTTGCTCCCGGAGTGACTCATTTTGCTCCCGGAGTGACTCATTTTGCTCCCGGAGTAACTCATTTCGCTCCCAGAGTGACTCATTTTGCTCCCGGAGTGACTCATTTTGCTCCCGGAGTGACTCATTTTGCTCCCAGAGTGACTCATTTTGCTCCCGGAGTGACTCATTTCGCTCCCGGAGTGACTCATTTTGCTCCCGGAGTAACTCATTTTGCTCCCGGAGTAACTCATACACCTTATCATCCTTAAAGAGCTCATACACCTTATCATGGTTAAAGAGCTCATACACCTTATCATGGTTAAAGAGCTCAGACACCTTATCATGGTTAAAGAGCTCATACACCTTATCATGGTTAAAGGGCTCATACACATTATCATGGTTAAAGGGTATAAAATAGTTAAACTTACACAAAATATTGTCAATTTACCGGTGGTTGTCAAAGAGTTAACATCTCTTTCGCTGAAAAAACAATTTCGTGGTATAACAATTGCATTTCGAACCATGATAATTTACAATTCAGAGCAGTCCACCACTAGACAACCTAGCAAAGGACTTTCGAAACCTAAGATCATTAAACCTAAAACTTTTAAGCGACAACACATTTCACCCGAAAATTTAGCATTCCTTAAATCACTAGGTCTTAAAGTGAAAAGAACATGGTACTCAGTAATGTGCTAAATATTATTAACAGTTTGTAATTTGATGGTCAACTAGCAATAGCTATTAGTATCCATTTTCGGATACATCCCACAAATTAACTAACTATCCTCACCAATTTTAATTATTTTATATAAAGTTGTGGATTGTGTGAGTAAATTCAGTTCTACGGCGGCGATAAAAAATGGCGTTTCTTGATATACAAGGTTATCAAGGAGCTAACAGCCAATTTTATTTTAAAGAAGTTGGTATCGTTGCGGAAAATTCGGATGAAATATTACATCTTATATTCGATGCACCGTTTGATTTCAACGAATTGCCGAAGAAATATGAACGGGTTGCTGCACGTTGGCTTTGCCGAAATTGGCATGGGATACCTTGGTCGTATGGATTTATTCCGTACAAAAAAAACTTCATACCATATTGAAACCTATATTAAAGAAGTTTGATGTCATATACGTCAAGGGCAGTGAAAAAGGAAATGGATTTCAAATTTGTTTGATGACACCGAACACCGGTCGTGGATTTTGAATTTGGAGGAAATATTTGATGTATCGAAGATTTCCAAACTGCGAGATGAATATTATTCAAGACGTTGTATGCTTCATTCATACAAAATTTGTTCATTAGAAAATTGTATTCTTTTAAAAAATTTTTATATGAAAAATAAATAGATTTTAAGTAATATATAGATTTAAGCAATTTAATTTTTTGTATACATATTCTATAAATAAAATTTAGAAAAAAAATATGTGCGTTTTATTTAATTATTACCCTGAATTCCCCTCTTTTTTACAGGAAGAAATTACTTTCGTTAATCTATAAAAGTATTGACAAAAAATCTTATGAAATTTTTTTATTCTAATTGAAAAGCATATTATTTCATGATACACCCTGTATAAGAATACACTCATGCATACATGCATTTATACCTGCACCCATGTATACATGCATTTGTATATTATAATTATGTTATGTATGTGTGATGTAAGTTTTAAGTTAATATTCTATAAATTTTTTACCCCAAAACTACTAATTTATAAAAAAATTTAGCAAATCTTAATGCTGTTATAATTTTTATATTAAACAACATAGTTAAATTATAGTATACATATTAAGAAATAATCCAAGTATTTATTGTACAGTAATATATACGAATTTATTTGCAAACATATTACTTTTTTGCTAATTAAGCAAATATTTTTCCAATGTTGATAAAAGTGATAAATTATTTTAGTTAGATTTTGTTGACATAAAGACTACAATCATTTACTAGTATGTATTTATAAAATTAAAATTAAATAGCGATATACAGAGTGTATACATAACATATTCTTAATATACAACCGGTCAGAAATCTGGAGTCTGGACCCTGGAGTCTGAAATCTGGAGTCTGAAGTCATGATTGCGGCTAGCGCATGGTACAGTGCCCCCACAAAATTTAGCGGCCACCCCGTGGGTTAGGGTATTCCCCACATTTTTGACTTGGTAATGTACCTTTCGTTTAAAATGACGCAATTAAGGTAAGCGCGTGTTGGGGTTAAGGTTTGCACG
Source organism: Brachynemurus nebulosus (assembly GCA_035578155.1). Classification (NCBI taxonomy): domain Eukaryota; kingdom Metazoa; phylum Arthropoda; class Insecta; order Neuroptera; family Myrmeleontidae; genus Brachynemurus; species Brachynemurus nebulosus. The sequence continues at coordinate 1,322,597 of JAPWDM010000018.1, read as the reverse complement.
TACAGTGCGCTTCAACAAGTGATCGGACACCTTTTTGCTCAGGGGGGCCCGCACTTTTGACACGGCAGTGTACCAAAAATTTAAGTACAGTACGGTGTCAAAAGTTTGGGGCCACCCCTTGGGTTAGGGTAATCTCACATTTCTGACGCGGTAGTTCGTTTAAGATAATGCAATTAAGGCAAGCGCGTGTTGAGGTCAAAGTTTGCACGTACAGTACGCTTCAAAAAGTGATCGGACAACTTCTTGCCCAGGGGGCCCGCACTTTTGACACGGCAGTGTACCAAAAATTTAAGTACACTGCCGTGTCAAAAGTTTGGGGCCACCCCCGAGTTAGGGTAACCCCACATTTTTGACGCGGTAGTGTACCCCATCTATCAAATTGTAACCTAAAATTCAGTCTGCGCATGCGTCATGTACTTAAATTCAGTCTGCGCATGCGTTAGGTTTGCGCATGCGTTAGGGAAAATAGTGATGATGCATAATGGGTTAACATAAATTAATTTGGTTGCTGGTGATGACTCATGTGTTTGGAATTTCAAGGCCAACAGTATGAGCGCGTGTGGGGTCAAATGTCAACAACAAATTTTAAATACATGTACGTGCCGGGTCAAAGGTCAATCCATACACGAGGTACAGAGTGTCTCAAACGTTTGGGTACATCTTGCGTCAAGATGTAGTGGGTACATGTTGCGTCAGGATGTACCCAAACTTTTGAGACACTAGGTGCGGCCGCTCTCTCCTAGCCTATCTACTTAAGTTGATAGATTGATAATATTTCATTTAATAATACTTTAGTGAAAAGTCAATAATTTCTTAAAATATTGATTTTAATATATGTATGTAATTTAACATAATTATGTTCGGTAATTTTCAAGTTTTGAATAAAGATTATAACATTATATGAATTATGTAGTATAAAAATTCATTCCTCTTTAGGCTTAAGTTGGTTAATTCCTTTTTAAATATTTTTAAATATTAACCAGAGGTTTTTTTTGATAATTTACAGCAACAATTTTATATAATTTATAATATATTTGTAGTCATTCATTCATTTATTTCTTTTATTTATTTTTATTCTTTTAAAAATAATTATCGTTTTTTTAACCTTTTCACTGTGTCGAGACCAATCGTGCATCGTTGTAGCATTAACCAACTAATACAGTATACAGGCGACCCTACTATAACACGGTTAGGTAATTTTAGCGTACTATACCTGAGTTATGGTTAGCGAAACTTAGAATGTAAGTTAGGAGAAGGTGTTTTGTGTATTGTATAAAAGGCTGTGTACATGAACTCTAAATAATAAAGATTACCGAATGTATGTTATAATTATATTGAACTCGAATCGAATTTATCGAATTTACAGGGGACAGTGTCAAGAGAGACCAGTGTAGTTTTATTTCAAGGAAATGACCTTGTGAAAAAGGATTGTTGTAGTAAAAAATAATTGGACCACATTATGCAATAACAAACCAATCCTTTCTTATAAGCTTATTCAGAAGAACTTGGTATACATAATCACATACCTATAGGTTTTGATGCTGCACGCATGGGAATCTATATGGAAAGGAATCATCCTTCAATGTATATAATTTTCTCAATTGGTGTTAGAGAATTATCAAAATGTCATGTTGTAGAAGGGTCGACTATTCTTATCGTTAAGAATCTTTCATTCCTATTATTGATTTAAATCCTGTTAGGGGTACGGAATGATATGTTACTGTCTGTTATACTGTTAAAGGGTTCAACAAGTTTAACTAATCTTAGAACAGATGGTATGGGCGTAGTCGTCCGAATTCAATTCTAAAGAAAATTTTACTGAAAAATCAATCTAGGAGATAGTGTCTATTATGACAATCTATGTTACGTCCAATTATAATAAGATAAAAAATATCAATTTTACAAAGAAAAGTTAGTGAACTTTTCTTTTTGAAAATCGGTCAAAGAAAATTAAATAAATTTTGGTTCATTTTTAAAATGTTATTTTTTTTTCTGTGATAAACAAAATTGTTTTAAACAATATCCAGTCAGATTACCGTTCGGTAACATGGACTGTATTCTGAATCGATGCCAGCAAAAAAAGTTTAATTCGAATTGAATTCGAATGACTACGTCCATACCACCTTCTCTATCAATTACGACTGAAAACTAGAACCTACTTAGTTTCAATAATATATATGTGCATCAAATTATATATAAAAAAATTGTAGGTGCCTATGTCTACTACTATGGCTGCATTCACATAAATAAAGGAAAATAATGCCTACATATTGCGAGTGTATTACGTGGTATCATGAGTGGTACATTATTATAGATTAATGTGCCTGAAGGTATGCGCGACGAGTCAGTCACGAGTTGGTTTATTATACTTTTTTTTTTAAACGTAATTTTATAAATTGTACGGCGCTCCGGCTATTTTATGTAGGTATACCTATCTCTGTGATTATACCAGTACAGTCGACGCTCGTTAATTCGAAACTCGAGGGACTCTTAAAATATTACGAATTATAGAGAGGTTCGAATTATCGCAGCTAACAATTTTAATGTTTTAATCATTTGCGATGAATGAACATGAACTTGTCTCAAAATGTACTTACAATCTTTCTGTCTCTTTCTCTCTGCAACTTTGAATTGTCGAGCGTTTGACACCGACGAGTTCGAATTAACGCGTCGTTTTGTTACGTACCAATGATTTTTTCGTTCGAATTACCAAGTGTATAAAAATGTATTGTTTTAGTTCGAAATATAAAGAGATTTTGTAGGGAACTCGTGATACCTTTGAATTATGGAGAGTTTCGAATTATCGCAGGTTTGAATTAACGAGAGTCTACTGTATTCAGTATATTTGTACGTGTATTAATGTTGTGGTTTTGTTAACAGGGTGTTTGAAATATTACTGGCATCTTAATTCGTATAGAATATGTAAAGGAATGTTATATCTTTTAATTATTGTAGCGGCTTATATCTAGTTCTGGCTGAAAAGCATCTGCAACTATATTCACTGCAAACAAGAGTTGAACGTTAGTGTTGTTTTAAAAAGCTACTAGTTGTAACTTGACAATAAATGTTGAGATTTTACGACTTCTAGAAACAATAGTCGTAAAATAATATAGGTGCTTTTAATAATGCGTTACATCACTGTTAGGAAAAAATTTTTTCCCTTTTTTATTGGCTTTAATGATGTATTAAACATTTTCAAAATGTTATTCAAAAGGAATTATGACTCGGAAGTATTTTAAAAATCGTTTTGTACCCCATTTCTGAAACGACTTCGAAGGATTGGAAACGTTTAAAAACGCCGTTTCGCTAACATTTTGGAATTTTTCATCTTATTGTTAGTCAATAACTTTTCTTCATTACTTTATTCAATTACCTTATTTCATTACTTTCGCTTTCTACTTAATAAATTTCTAACACTGACGGACTGACAGACAACGCACCGTTGGGTTTAGAAGAATGAAATTTTGCATAGGAGTTCCCTATGTAACGTAGGTGAGCACTAAGACAGGATTTTTGAAAATTCGTCCCCTAAATGGGTTTAATAGGGGATGAAAATTTTTATGCAAATTCGTTATTTTTGAAGTTAGTGGTATATAAAAATATGTTACTATGGCTATTAAAATAAATAATATCTTTAAATAATTCACTGTTGAGAGATTTACTTTGTGAAATTTCATTTTAAGTATTGAAAATATTTAAAGTTTTAATTACTTTGTCAATTTCACGAAAAATACTATTCTTTTACTTAACGCGTTTTCAGCCCTTTCGGCCATCACCAGAGTAAAAAGTATTCGGCCTTCATCAGAGTATTTTTACTCTGATGATGGCCGAAAGGGCTGAAACGCGTTAAGTAAAAAGAATAGTATATTTCGTGCTGCCCACCATGAACGTGCTGCTAAAAGTGCTGCCCACCATGAACTTCCTTGAAAAAAAGTGTCTGTGTTCGACTTGTTCCGCACCGTCATTTTGGTTTGTAGACTGGGGGAAAATTGTTTTTAGATACTCCAACTCACGTATAATACACCCTAAAAAGTTTTACATTGATTGCGTTATTCGTTATGGAAAAAACAATTCTGGAATAAAACCTTCTTTTCTGACATTTCAAAGTAATATAACACTTTAAGGTGGTTGATACATGATCAGTTATATTGTCAATATTATGAAATACCAGCAGTAATAATTGAGCTGAACTGAAAAAAATTAAATTACTTATAGTCACCAAAATTTTTATATACGTATATCGAAACTACTAGAGGCAAAACAGCTTGTTTATACAAAGTGAAAAGATTTTTTTTTTTAATTTGGCTCCCACTTAGTGCCTACTACTCAGGGCAAGATTAATAAAATCAAACAAAATGGGAAATGTAACGTTTTACTAATTTAATACATATATGTTTTTATCTACTACGCCTACAAAAAAGCCTAAAATTATTTCTGTAATATTAGCTGTTGCACTAACTCAGAAACCTTCTTGGGCGTGCGAACAACAACTCACCAAAGTTTAATCCCAATCAAATAAATGGTACAGGAACGGATACCGAATAAACAAAGAAACATGTATTTTTCGTACAATCGTTTTGCTGCTTACTACTTATTGTTTACAGTTCGACTTGCCAAATCGTGTGAATTTTTTGTGTTTAGTGGCAAGTACCTACGAGTAGTGAGTACTAATGATTAGCACTAAGCTGTAATTTTGGAGGGCGCTAGCTCACTAGCTGGATAATATTTTACCAACTAAATTGCAAATTGCCGCTATTATGTTTACTCTTTAAATAGGTACGATTAAGTTTGTAAGATCCTGTAATATTGTTTACTGATAAAACATGGTACTTACCTAAAGTGAATATAGGTACATAAGAATACATTTAGTATTTTATATAATAATTGTAACTTGTCTTATAAGATGAGCGTGTTGTCTTCTCGTACAAGTTTATACATGTACCTACACTTTTCCGTATAAGGTAAAAGGTAGCGTTTCAACTTCTTCAGTAACAATTTAAAATACACTGTACACACCTGCTCGCTTCAATATTATACATATAGGTACTCTTTGTGAATTAACTATGCGCATTTTATTAATATTATTCATCTACTGGTTTTGTTTTTGTCCCCGTAAACAATAATTTTATTGTTTATCTTTGTCTAATGCGAATATGTTTCTATTTATTTTTTTGTTTATTATATTAAAAAGATTATAACGTATTAACGTTTTCAATCGAATTTTCTCTGAAAACATAGACTATTCAAATATACCGAAGGTAATCGGATTGGGGTAGGGGTGGATTTAAAATCCGTTTCATAATTCCTACATTTCAATAGGTCTACTGATCCCCCATGAATGGAATGATTTGAAATTCGGTAAGTGGGATTGCTTTAAACGCACAATAATACTACAGAAGCAGGGGTAAATTGTGGCTAAAATTGGGATCTGTCCCAATATTCAGGGAGCAGGAAGATTTTACCTTTAATAGACACCTCCGAAGGTGATTAAATTTTGCTATTTTACCCCAAAAATACCCGTGATGAGAACCATGTATCATCCTTCATATTTTTGAGGCACAGTTGCCCTTATACAAATCCAACTCTGGTAGTGAGAGGACCTAAAACGATGAAAATTTTTCAAACGAGTTGAATATAATGTCTAGGTACATCGTCTACAACCTATCCAAAATTCAGCTTCCTAGAGTAATTTGGAGGAGACAGAGAGAGAGATAAAAGTGACTTTTTCATAATCTTTCACGCCTGTATCCTCTCAGAATAAGCACAGAGGTTTGAATTTTGCATATTGATTGAGGTATCTAGAGTGTCTTTGGGGACTTTCAATTTTTTTTAATCCTCACCATTTTTACTCCAAAATTTCATGTTTTATGATGTTTTTTGGTGAGTATGACGCGCGCACAGGTGCTTCAAATAAACTTAGAAGCCTTTTCTTTTTTTAATGCGGAGGGAAAAATATTCAGCAAGACGCCTGGCTGGCCTTGTCAGACTAGCTGGACTTTTGCCAACTAAAAAACCCTCGCTGGTGTTCGTTTTGGTGATGCTGGAATCGTCGAGAACCTAGAAGCCTTGAATTTTGTATATATGGATTGACTTAGTATCCAAGGCGTGTTTTTTAGTGTTTTCAATTTTTTTTAACTTTTAAATAATTAAGACGAGTTAACTCGTCCTGTAATATGGCGGTTCAAAATGCTGTGATATGTATATATTCACTGTTACAGAAGCCGCTATCTATGAAAGATTTTTCGAAAAACGGAATAATTCGAAGTAATGTTCAATTTTATAAACATAGTTTAGTATAATTTATATTTTGCAAATTCCTAGGGTTCACTTTTTTGATGTTGGGACCTTTGATTTTTTTTCATTTCCTTTTTTTGTAACCCTGTCTATTGTATTTATCACTGGCAGCAAAAGGCCCGACATTTTGAGACCAAACATTTTCTCTATGGTTAAAATAAAAGGACTAATTAAGAAAAACTTACGTACAATAATTTGTACCATTGTTACAATAATTAATTTTTACAAACGTTTCGCAATGGCTCCAAGAGCTGTCAATACGAACTGTAAAAAATTTTGTAGTATTCATGGACAGCTTGTGCTTAATATATAGTTCAAAATATCATTATAATATATTATCATTACAAATACAAGTTTATTTGCATAATATATTTAATGCTTAATTTAAAATTAGTAAATTTTACGGTTGAAAGATAATAAATATTTTTAAAACAAAATAATTTTACTTAATGATAGGTTACAAAATTGAATAAAAATTAGCAAAGTATTAACACACGGATTTGTTATTAAAAATTAAATATTAATGCCTTAGTTGTGTCCATTTTATTGTTTAATAAATTGATAAAGATATAATATAAAATGTAAATTTTTACCAAAAGGAAAAAATGTATATTATCCTCAGGAAGAGAAAATAATAATTGATAAGATCAGAGAACAGATTTCTTTGAAGATTTTTAACAAAATTATGAATAATTTTCTAAAGGGTAGACAAAAATATGAAACATATGCCACTTTGGAATGTAGACTTTAAATATTTTTTTGTATTCTTTTGTAAGGTAATAATATTTTTTGGCCAAAGAGAAATAAAATAGGTGCCGCAAACAACTCCGCTACTTCTTCCGTTCTTATATTCGGAAGGGTTAACATTTGTGAAGAAACAGAATGTATAGGAAACCGTTTTATCATTTCAAGAATATCAATTCCGGTCAATTGACCTACAAAAAGTTAACAGTGGTTGTTGTAAAATTGTTCTTTGTTGCAAAAATGAGAAAGGGTTTAAATCTTTTTATAATAAAAATATGTTTTTATTGTGTATGCCAATTTCTTTTTTGTTAGCTAGTTAAATATATTATTACATTGTAAATTAATAGTTAATATATACCTATTTTTGAAAATATTGCAAAAGAAAAACATTAAATATTTTCCGTTACAGTTTAACAGCTTAAAAAAATTAGAAAGATCTTATTGAACAAAAATTTATTCTTCAGTGATTGCATTCTATTTTGCTTTTTAAATGGTATTTTTAATGATGATGGATTAGTTCAGTTTGTTGGTATATTGATTATTGGTTTTAAAAATAAGTTGAAATGGTAAAATCACAGAGTATAGAGGCGACATTGCTATCTCTATACTTCTGAAACCAGTGTAACCAAAAAAGGATAGAAAATATGTTATATATGTGCATTGGGTTTACTTTGTATTTGTGTGATCTGTCTTGTGTGTGTGAGTAATCGGAGGTGTGTTGCGTGCTGTCGCATACATATATACATATACACGGTAAAAAGTTCCAGTGTAAAATTACAGCAAATATCATTGGTTACTTTTGTACATAAAAAGTACTGTAAATTCACAGACGACTGTAATTTTACATAATTCGTGTAATATTTATCTGTAATTTTACACAATTTTTTACATAAAAATGCATGTAATTTTACACTAATATTTAGGTAATTTAAGGGGGAGTATGTAAATAAAAAACTGTAATTTTACAGAAAAGTTTATGTATATTTACACAGTACACTTTAAAATTACATTGTATTTATACAAAATTACACTGTGTTTTTACAAAATTACATGGTGTTTTTACAAATTTACATTGTATGTTTACAAAAGTACATATGAAATCTGTAAGTTTACATAGTATTATTACACTAGTATATTGTAATATTACAGTATTTTTTGTAATATTACAATGTATTATCTATAGATGTACCAGTAACAATTAGATACTTGTTTCCAGTATTAGATTACTTTTACAATTAACGATTGTTAATTATAAATAGAAGTGTAATAACTTTTGTAAATGTAATATTTTTTGTAAAATAATACAAAAATATAAACAATTAACAATAATAAATTATTTACGTGTTTGAAAACATAGAAATTTATCACCTTAATATTTTAAGGTAACATTACACTTTCCCGCGTCAGGAAAATCGACTTTCTAAAAAGTGATTTATTGGAAAGTATCAGGTATATTTAAATATTTAAATAATATTATCTAAAAGTTTCAGAAAAATATTTTCTCAAATATTTTCGAAATGATTATAACGCCAGATACTCTAATGGGTATTATACACTTTGTCAAAACTGAATTTGAATTTCTGGAAACAAAATTTTTGTGCGGCGTGCACGATAACATAAAACTATTTTACCGATCGATTCAAAATTTTAATATTTTCTTCTAAACAACAGTACCCATAAAATGGACTAGAATAAAAGGAATTGGACAATTTTTTGTTCAATTTTTTACGGTCTTTTTACGGAAAAAGATGCTACATCTGAAATCATCAAATCATAATCTGTTCTGTGATTGTTGTGATGCAGAAAAAAAATTAAAATTTTCAGGCCGATCAGTTAACTGCTTTTCAAGCTGTAATATATTTTGATTAAAAAAAATTTACAAGCGTAATTTTGAAAATGCTTGCAATTTTTCTCTGAAACTTTCACAAAATATTATTAAAGTATATAATTCCAAGAGTATACTTTACATGTATAAAATGTCCGACTTCTCCGACCCGAAAAAATGTAATATCGCCATAAATGTCTCATGATTTTGATAAATAATATTTGAAACATGTGATTTTAAAATACATACCTAACTTAAAAGATTCTATAGTTCCTGTATATACAGATTTATAATTATTATTTATTTTATTTTATTTTTATTAAATTCTTATACATAAACACCGATTTGGTTCCAGATGTAATTATTTTGGTCTTGAATTAATTTTGAAATGGATTTTTGTACATATTTTCGCAGACCAATCTTTCGTAATTTAAAAGTGTTTTATAACATTTTTGCTTGCATAAATCTGAACATAATTTTCCACTGATCTCATTACGAGGTAGAGAAAAATCAGCCCATTATTTTCTAAAATACTTTTGCCTATAAATATATATGCCATTTTTTGAAAATTTATTAAATTGAATTCCGTGTATGTACCTACTTAAATTATTTATAGCTGTTAAAATATTTACTTTTAAAAATTGTTTCCATTTTATGTCTGTAACGTACAAAGACGCTAACAAGCTCAGTTTCTCATCTCATCAACTCCTTTACCTTTGTAGATATCCTCAATTATCTTGAACTTCTTTAAGGGGGTATCATAGTCTAGAAATTCAAAAAAATCGATTTTCTCTTTTTAATATTTTTAAAGCTCAGACCTTTAAGAATAAGCCTCTAAAAGGGTTTACGGAAATTCGAATTATTTTCGGAGTTATGGTTATTTTTTCCCTGTGTACTGTGTATCTTTCCAGTGTTAAATTAAAATTTTTATATAAATCACTCGAAACTACTTTTTTCGATACGGTTGACATGATATCTCAAATTTTAATGCACCAATTTACTTGAAATTTGGTACAGACCTTCTTAATACTATCCAAATTAATCCGATGTAGGGGTTTTTGGGATTATTTTTTACTATTTTTAAAAAATTTTCAAAGTTGAAAAAAGGAGACGAAAAAATTATTTTATTTTCAATAGACTCCATCTTGTGAAAAAATTTATTTCTCCAAATTGGTTACGTCCAACTAACTATACATCCTTGTTTATTAAGAATTAACTAAAATTTTATGTTTTAGATCACCAGGGGAGTTGGAATCACGTCAACCAAGAGACACCTTTTTTTCATTCCCCACTTTGCCGGCATGTACCGATTTCAATTTTGAATTTTTTTAAAAATTGTTATACATTTTTATACTTTTTAAATATCAATAAAAAACTGGGAAAAAATAAGTCCTAAAAATGTTTACTGTTTTTTTTTTTTTTGATTACGCCCGTAAAATCACCTTAAAATCGAACCTCTAGAGTAGAATACCCCCTTAATATACATACAGTTTGTGAATTTTCTTTATGTGTATCATGAAAACAATTTATTGTTAACATTGCAGTAACTTATCTTAATTTTAACACATAATTAAGTTATAATTTTTACATCAGCTAATAAGGTTAGGTATATACTTTTGAGGAGAAAATTTAAATTTAGAAATTGAACAAGGAAATTCCTTAAAAATAATAACAATAATAACCAATAATACACATATTTAAAATAACCAAAGTCACTTTTATATTATTTTATTTTACACATAAACACAAAACATCACTAATTTTTTTACGACAGATTCATGCCATATTTTAACAAAGAAAAATGCACATTCACGGACACACAACCTACAATTTTTACACAATTTTTTTTTTTATACACAAATTTATAAGTTTATTCTTTTAATTTATTATTTATTTAAAAAATTGTAATTTTTTTAAGCAGTGTATTAATCAAACATAAATGTATAATTACTATTAATTACATTAATTTAAACAGTTAGAAAACACAATCTTTATAATACACGTAGATATATTCGAGGACGCCATACAGAATAAACATGATGAATAATAAAATGCGCATGATCATGACGTCGTAAATACACAAAAGTTATGTAATTTTACACAAATATTGTATTATTACGTAATCATTGTGTAAATTTACATTTTTAACGGTTAATTTTGTAATTTCAGATTTTAAAAATGTATTTTTCCTTACAAAAAATGTAAAACTACACAAAAGTGGAATTTTAAGTTGGAAATTTCCATACTTTTACAGAATTTTTGTAAAAATTCAGTAAATTTTATGTAGCGAATATTTTTACATTAAAATTACCTTATTTTTACCTTATTTTTTATGTAAAAGTAATGTAAATTTACCCCCATTTTTATCAGTGTATATATAATACTACATACGCATGTATATGGCTTTGTGTGGGGGTTCTAACAATGCCCGCAACAATCGAAATGTGATCAAAACAATTGACCTACACTCATCCATTGCACCGAGCGAGTGACTATTAAGTAGCCTAACTTGCTCAGAACTGCACACTGCAGATTACACGATAGAGATAGTAGTGCCGGTTCTGTATTCTGTGGGTAAAATAGTATTTTTTTTTTTGGTACATTTTTAAAGATTTAATAAAGTTTGACTATTGTTCATCTTCCACTCTTGAAAGGTTTACTTATGGGTTATCTTGCAATTACAGCAAAATGGGTATGGAGAACTAGCTATCGGGAGTATACTGCAGAAAATTTACACACAAAAATATTTTGGAAAGATGGCAAGAGATACTCTGTAAATCGAAATCTAAATTTAAAAAAATTTTGAGAGTTGAGTCGCCATTTTGAATTTCAGTTTTTGCCGTATATCACGATAACGGTACATCCAGTAAGAAATAAGGTAAGATCCAATTTAGAATACTTTTTTACCAAAACATTGTTCGCTAAAATTCATATTCTTCGATGTACGATCCACAAATCTAATTCTTGCCTAATATTCCATTAATGACACCCCGGTTCCCCGGCAAATTAAAAATAGTTACTGTAAGAATATTAGAATGTACCTAAAATTTTCGGCAGTTTTCATTTGAAACTTTTTAGCATAGTTAGAGTTTATGCTTAAATGTCAAAATCATGTTCCATTGTCAGTAATAACCGATTTTGCTTACTGTGTAAAGCGTCCCCAATACGCTCAATAATATTGTGCAATCAACTTGTGCAATTTATTGAACTTCACGCTAGACAGTTCAATAATTTGTAAAAGAAATTTGTACAATAAATTGAATGTAGGAATTATAAAATAATTCAATTGTTGTTTAATTTTAAATATTAAGTGATAAAGATGTTGCGAAGTAGTAAATAATAAATTACTCTTTCAAATTAATAAGTCAAACCATTAAGTATGGCATTACAAAACATTTAATAAATTGAAACTTAAAATAAATAAAGCCATATTGCTCAATAATATTTGCAAAGCCTACAGACATTACAATATTCATTCATTACACAATATATGTATTTCAAACTGTTTTTGATCAGCATAATATATTATACAACCCTTCAATATAACCTACAGATGATCAATAATATTGTGCCACCTCAGATTTTGTGCAATATTATTGAGCGTGTAGGGGCCGCTTAAGGACACATGCAGAATTGAAATTTTGTCTAAAAAATTGGCATCCGAAGTTTCTGTTTGGGAAATTTTTGACGAGTAACTTATGATTGTAATTTCAAGTTGGCGAGGTAATAGGGACTAAATTTTAGTCGTCAACTTTGATTTCAGTGAGTGATAAATACCTACCTCGGAAATGTTTAATCCAAAAAAGCAATATTTTTCGATTGAAAACGAACTAACCATAGACTTCTACCTCTTCTAACTACGGCAGTTTCTATTTTTAGAACCTCACATCCTATAAATGTAAGAGAAACTGAGAATCCCTATAAATTTCCAAAGCCAAATTATAATTTTTACCCTAATTCATGTTTTAAATATAATTTTTTACCTAATTATTATTATTATTGATTCTAAGCTTGATTAATTAGATTTATAACTCAACCCAAATAAATTTGCATTGTTATTATTATTACTTTTTTACTTAACTGTTTACTTAAAATTTGTTGCAAATTAGAAATTTCAGTATTTTTTTCCTTTCCAGTGAGCAACTGTCGCGTTTGATTATCAGCTAGAAGTGAAACGTCAACTACAACTCCTAATCAAAGTATGTACTTGCAAAGTACACAGATTTCGTTTCTTAGAGCGCTGTCATTGAAACCACTGTTTTCAAAAATTAGTTTATAATTAAATATAATATTTTTCTTGGTACTTATACATTATATTGTCAATTCACTTAAAAGATCGAAGTCAAATATCTATTATTTAAACATCAGTATTTGCATTAAACAGATCATTGATTGATTAGCACTATAATTATGCGGCACAAAAGTTAATTTAAAAATAAAATACTTTGGCTACTTTTGAAATATATGAATACAAAATATATAAATTATACGAAAGATAGAGAAAAATCTCTTAATTATATTATATTGTAATTATTTACAACAGTAGTAAAATGTAATGATAATTTTAAACTGACAGCCATGAATAAGTAACAATTATTTACTAAGTTGTACCAATAACAAGGGGTCAAACTAATATATAATAGGTAGTATTCCAACTGCAGCCGTCACGTGATGTAAAATCCTCCCCATTTCGTATTACTATGTTGTGTAGGTACACACTGTTTGCAGTGGTGTTGGTTTGATGCTTGCTTCTGTGTGCGTATTCACACACACAACTACAAAACACCTATTTTGGGACAGAGCAACGTGTGCAGTTTACGTAACAATGTCCAACAATACATTACAATGCATTGTGCGTTCGGTGACCGACACCGACTGACTACATGCCTTAAGCTGTGACTGACCAACAAATGACTCCAAGCAAGCTACACTTTTTTGATATTAGCTGGCTTCTAGTGTTCTATGACCAATAATATGTGCTGTTTGGTCTGCAAGAAAGGAAAATTGTAAATTTCTACGAAATTGTGTACAAACTATAATTAAGTATGTTCTAAATAAACGCAAATTAAATTACAATGAAAATACGTATATTAACAAAAGAAAAAAAAGGTATCAAGCTACGGCGGATTAATTTAAAAAAATTCTAAAAATCGATACCGATAATAGAAAAGCTGGGAAATTGTTCTAAAACTTAACAAAATTTAAGTTTTCAAATTTTCTTTTGTCATTTAGTGTGTGTGCGTTTATATGTGTGGCTGGGTGCATTGTCTAGTAAAACTGACCAAAATAAATACTTTTTCAAGAATAAAAAAAGTCAATATCTCGTTGCATTTTCGAAATATTAAGCGTGGAAGTTAGAAAAATTGACTTAATTTTGTAAACTACGATTATCTCAACGCCATGATTTGAGTGCATATTCTGGTAAAATTGATCAAAATAAATAAGAGTAGATGATAAAAAAACTAGGTGGTGGGGTTAGTTAAGGTTAGGTTAGTTTAGATAGTTTTTACAATATATTTCGACTTTGATATAAAAACTAGGTGGTGAGGTTAGGTTAGTTTAGTTAGTTTTGACAATGTACTTCGACTTTGACACACATGCATACAAAATAAACAAAGAAAATCTAGAAAAAATTGAATTTTTTCAAATTTAACGACAGTTTCCCAGCATTTCCATTATCGGTATCGATTTGTAGTATTTTTTTAACTAATCCGCCGTGGCAACAAACATTTAAAAAAAAAACATTAAAAGCGGATCATTAGTTTTCCTTTTAGAGCCGAAAATAGGTGGAGCCGTGCTTTTGTATAATTACCCAATTTTTTTTATCCAAACATAATAAAATAAAGCAAAAAAAATGTTTTTTAAGAAAAAGCTTTTATTTAAAAATGGGCTGAAAGAAAAACGAAATAACCACTGAGTGAAGTTTGAAGCAATATGCAACATAATTTATAAAAGCTTGAGGCGATATCATTAATTATTTCTGTTTTGGATATAAGTGTAGCTATTTTACTTTTCAGTACTTACCAAACTTAATTAAACGCCTCAAGCTTTTATAAATTATGTTGCATATTGCTTCAAACTTCACTCAGTAGTTAGCCCATTTTTAAATAAAAGCTTTTCCTTAAAAAAACATATTTTTACTTTATTTTATTTTCTACTCTTTAGTCTGATTACAATTAATTTAAAAAAAAATAAAGAAGTAATTTTTTTACCTATATTTTAATCGGTTAATTTAGCCTAATCAGACATAACTATGGAAACAAAAAATTTCAATGTAAAATCAATGGACAATATTTGACAATTCGAAATATCAAAAAGTTGCATAGGACTAAAAATCAACAATTTTGGTTTGGGGCAATTTAGGGAAAAACTAATTATACAATATTGGATTGTCATCAAGTTTATACACGTATGCAAAATTTGAAACCTCTAGCTCAATTAGAACCTGTCTAAATTTTGATTCTCAGATTTGATCTAAACCAACATACAAACATAGCAAGTTAAATAAAAGTTTTTAAAAACAGATGAAATATTGCCAATAATCAAACAACTCGTTATGCCATCTCTCTTGTTGCTGCCAACTTTCCTCGCTTTCCCCTATCTGTATCTGAGTTATAATTTTTATTTTCGACCATTATTTCCTGGATACTTTGTTACCGGGATAAATATTGTCCAGCACTTATTGTTTGTATAAATACGAACGATACCTTATAAATTTAAATTGCAATAGAATATGATAATAATTATTATAATTAAATACATTTTTACAACAAAACTTGCTATTACAAGTATACAATATACAAACACCAAATAATGCATTTAAATTATTGTTATTACATATCATAAATATAAGCATATAAAAGTTTAACGTAACTGCAACATTGTAAGTTGTAACTAACTTATATAATAGCTATGTTAAATAAAAATTAGACAAAGATAAGAAACTATTTACAGCTGTCATCTTGGTTTTAGCGAATTTTCGTTCTGGAAATTCAACTATTACAGCAGCTCTTATGGTAAGAACGAAGTATGGCAGAAATTTGTTTTGGAGCCCCTAGAACCCGAAAATCTACTTTACTAAAATTTATATATAGGTACCGAGTGAGTTTTTCGAAAGTTGCCATTTTGATTACAGCCAAACTGTTGATTTAATCTAAAAATTGTTCAAATAAGAATTGTAGATATCGACGGGGGCAACCGATTGCTATAGTGAGGAGTTTTATAGCTTTTATGGTTTTCGAGTTATGATGCAAACTTATAGTTTTTTTTTTTCAATGGAAACGTATGTTCAAAAGTTTTTCAAAAATTTGTTTATGATTGAAAACTACCAGTAACACTTAAATTTTCATTTTTTATCTCATATTTTCGAGTAATGACTTTTGTAATAAATTTCGTACTCAAGTAATTGCAAACGATTAGGATCTTACGTAATTTAAAAATGTATTAGTTCAATACGGCTGCCATTTTTAACAGTGTTGTAACGAAAAATTCAACGATTATTACGTTTTCCATCGGAAATTAAAATTATTAAATAGATTAAATTATCATATAAAAATGATAACTAAGTACAATAAGGAAAAAGCTTGGGGGACAAGTCTACCCAAACTGTCAACTTCCCATTAGGTGTCCTTAAAGACTAGAGACTACTGTACATAAATAATTCTTTTTCCATTTCGGGCAACTTCTCCTCTGGGCCCCCGATAGAGGCTTTGCCCCTTGCACCATACCGGGGGCTTCGCCTTCTGTACCTAATGGTGGAGGCTCCACCCTTATCAAACAAATGATAAAATCATTTCTTCTCAAGATATGCGAGACAAAATATATTTCAAAAACAGTTTCTTATTTCGTTTTTTTTTTTTTTTAAACTTTATAATGATATACTGGCGTTTTTAACTTCAAGGCAGGTTCTTAGGCCATTATATAATAATGTTATGGTAAAAAATCCATATAATCTATGTTATCTTAATAAAGTTAATTCTGTTTTTTTTTTTTTTTTTTTTTTACTACAAAAAACAAACCGCTAACCCGAATTTGCTGAAAACTTTATCCGGTCTTCATTTTTTGATTACGCATCTCATGAAATTGGTCCGGAGTTGATATCATCATTTGTTCTCCCAAAAATCCACTTTTTCAAATACGACTTTAAGTGGCCCTAACTTCAAAATAATTTTACGAATTTTAGCAAAATAAAAATTATACCATTCTTTGACATCTACTTGTTCCTAGGAAATTGTTCTGTGAAATTAACATAATAAGTATCTTTGCTACTAACTATAAAGAAAATACAATAATAATAATTTGTTTATGCTTATTAAAAATCCAATATTACAGGGACGTGTTTTTTTACAACAAAATTAAATTTTTTTTATTGGAATACCAATATCTGCGGCAATATTTTGATAATAACTGTGATTTTATGAATAAGTATATGTCAAAGAATGATATAATTTTTATTTTGCTAGAATTCGTAAAATTATTTTGAAGTTAGGGTCACTTAAAATCGTATTATGGAAAAGTGGATTTTTGGGGGTTATTTTTGCAGATTATGATATTTAACTGCCGAAATATGTTTACTGGGCACAATTTTGATACGATGCCAAAATTTCATGAGGAAGTGATCAATAACTTTGAAATTATTACCATTTTTCGTAATTAACAAATTTGAAATTTCCGGTTTCCCGCCAAATAGCAAGTAGGGGGTGAAACGTGTTTAGCTACTTTTTTATTCCAACCGATGCACCAATTAACTCCACTAAAATATTTTTCAAAATATCAATAATAAATAATTTCCCATTTGGGGCGAACTTTATGTATATATACTTTATATATATATATATATATATATATATATATATATATATATATATATATATATATATATATATATGCGAAAAATGTGAAAAAATGGCTTTTGGAGCTATTTCACCCCTTTTTCACCCTGACGCTGGGTTCGCAACCCCCTTAAAACTATCCCTAGTCAAATCTAATATGCCTAGGAATATTTCAGCCAAGTTTGACCGAGGTTGAAAAATTGCCATTTCAGGCCTTACTTGACTGGACTAATTGGCCCGTAACAGTGCTAGAGTATGCATAGTATGAAGGCATAGTATTTTTGAGGGGATATACTTATAAAACAAAATGTGAATAGCAATAAAATTGACTTTTAAAATAAAAGTAAAATATTTTTTTCTTTTATGACGAAAGCAAAAGAATTTATAGCCCCCCAATTCAAAATATTGTACACTCCGACTTTGTTAGGGGTCATTTTGTCTAGATCGAGAGTGTAGTAAATGCATATTTCTCAAGAAAATATTTTTTCGTAATTTATTATGATATATTTTATGAAAAAGTTGTTATTAAAACTTTAAACACATTTTCCCAGAAACTACAGTTTTTAAACTGGTGGGCAGTAGAGACGAAATTCTAATAAACCGATCGGGCTATAATTTTAACTGGTTGTTCTACTGGTTATCGTTCAAACTAGAATCATTTATTTTTAATAATAATTTCTTACTTTTTTCTCGATTTTCAATAAAAAAAAGTCGTCAAGTGCGTGTTTGACACGCATTATTTAGGGCTACTCAGGAATTATGTGTTGTATGTTGTATGAATCATTACATGTTGTATGATTAGTAAGAAACCTGCAAAAAATTTTGATAATTATACCATAGCTACAAGTTAAGGATATTATGGAGGTACTTAAAAATGGTGACAGTCTTATGAAAATTTGTGCGAATAATGGTTTTTCTAAATTTAATCGACTGTGAAAATTTAAATTAGATTCACTACAGCGTTTAAAAGTTATTGCAGGTTTAATTTTTGCTCACTTTTAACATGCAGTCTAATTGAGTTTTCAATAGAAACCGAATATAAACCAGCTTTTAATGCTTAGAAAAAATGGTGATAAGGCTCTTGTTTTTGTTTTAGATGTTAGGAAAAACGCTTATACAACTTTTTTTACCCCCAAATTTACCAAAATAGCCCCTCTAGTAGGTCCGACTCTGGCTTTGTATATATCAGTAGAAAGCTCTCTAAAAATGAAGTGTTGTGTCAATTTAAAATTTTTCTTTATCTGCCGCAGTTTTCAAGTAATCTAGCAAAATTGAAATTTTACCCTAATTTTGAGGGGTAATTTCACTTCTTAAATGGCGACTGTGTCAGATGAAAAAAATCGGGTCCGTTATTTTGGTCGACCCTACGGGTTGTCCCCATTTACTCTTTTCTCGTCTCTTTTGATCCCAATTTTTCATAGAGAAGAAATTATACGATTTTTGTTAATTTTTCAAAAACCACCAATATTTTTAAATTTTTTTGGATACTGCTGATAAAGTGACCATCTTCGCGTAAATTTTTAATATATTAAAGATTAGGTACTCATAAAATAAATACAAAAAAATACGGTGTGAAGTCTGAATGCGTACCTATTCATCCTTGTCTACGGTAGCACATTTTTTATTGACATAAATATTAGAAACGCAGGAAAAGAGACCAGGAATCAACATAGAAGTGGATTATGGTACGATATATTTTCTGAAAAAAGTGCTTAGGACCAAAGTTATAGAATTCAAAGTGAAGCACTTGATGATGACTTTGAAGTTGACCTTGAGGTCAATTTCCAAAGTCATTTGAAAATCATTTAATATTTTTCAAAAGGAGTAGCTTACTTTTCACCCCTAAATGGTTCAAAGTATATTCGAACGAATTTCACATGCAAGATAGAAAATAAGTGATCAAGAAGTAATTTTGAAAAATACTTGCTCAATCGCAATCGGAAAAATAATAGTTAATCATATGTTCAATTGAATTCCTAATATGATAACTATAGAGTAGCAATAAAAATTTTAAAAAATTTTGAAAATTTATAATATAACATAAAGTTAATGTTTAACTTACAATTAGAGTGATATTAAATCTTTTCTTAACTTTACTTCTAAAATTACTTACAAAAATGTTTTCTTCTAATTTTTTCTATAAATCAACTTTGAAGATAGATTGAGTCAATACATGAAATTACTGCTTATAGGTACAGGATATGGTCAAACTTCGGCAATGGCTAATCATTTTCAACTGACCTTGAAAATCGATTTCAGGGTCACTATCAAGTGCATCGCTTCAAATTCTACAAATTTGGTACTCAGCCCTTTTTTCAGAAAATATGTCGTTTCAAAAATATCTAGCTATAACTGTTTTCATCTACAGAGGTTGAATGGTGTTTTCTACCCCTAAAAAGCGTATTTAGCCGAAATAAAAAAACACGTATTTAATATTTTTCGCTGTTTAATAAGTATGTTAAGTTTCATTCAAATTGGCAAGTATTAGTTGGGTAGTGTTATTTGTCAGAATGTTTTGCCGATCTAGTTTTTTCAATATTTCTTTGCTCGTTTTCAGAATTTGTATTTTAATTTCTACGGACAAATAACTCATTCTTTTCTTCGATTTGAGTAACTTTTATTTGCTGATGTTGACCATTAATTGATCGAAACATATCAAATATTTTTCAATGATTTTTTTAGCGAATGTCGAAAATTTTGAAAATTTTTTCACCGTTAGTAAGTTAAAGTATTTGAATTCATTAAGTAATTAAATGATGTCCACAAGAACCTTACGGACTACCATAAGTTATATGAGATCCCTAGGACCCGTTTTTTACTGTTAGGATAAACTTTTTACTAAAATTATTTTAGATGAATAAAGCTTATGTTGTATGATTTCCGCCAGGGTTTACTGTTCCCATTATTGTAAAAAATAAACTAACCGACCGATTTTGAAAATTTTTTCACTGTTAGAGAACTAAATTATTTTAGATGGATACAACTATGCTGCACAAAGTCCGTTCGGGTTCTTGGGTCCCAAAAATATCAAAACTAATTACCCAGCCGATTTTAAAAAATCTTTTACTCTTAGAAAGCTAAACTATTTTAAATAGGTACAGTTCTTAGATGAGATCCGCCAGTCCCTAAAATTTGGAAATTCGCTATGTTATGCAGATGCTGCGACAGGGGTATTTAATCTGACAAACACAAAAATATTGCAGATCCATGGTAACGCGATTTAAAAATGAAATATTATTGATCAAAAAGTGTCAGAGATCACATTGATCCTGAGAAAAATTTCTCACCATACTTGCCCCACGTTCGATAAATCTGTTTCCAGCCTGTATATGTAACCGTGTATGTATGTAAAGCAGCAAACACTCTCGGAAACCGCGTAATGTTATAAAAATTTTCTTTAACTTGCGCCTTTTCGACGTCAGTTGTTGGAAATTTAATGAATTCTTCACGCAACAAAGCAATTTTGTGTGACACTAATTTCACTACTTTGCTAGTAGTAGCTTTGAAAACTTCTCCTTAAAAAAAACATTATTTCTGAAGATAATGTACTATTCCTAAAAAAAAGATACATTACTGCTTAGTTGAAATACTTATTATTTAAAAAACAGCATACCAGTTCGTTTTGTGTTGTATTCGTGGGCGAATTTTTTCCAAAATAAAAATTCCTTTCGCATTCGAAATTTTGTGTAAAAATTCAAATCGTCGCAAATATTAAAATGATTTGGATGAAAACATATTGTTTTTTTTTACATAAACGTTAAGTCATACAAATAGGTTATGTTATAAGAATCTTTTGACAAAAAAAAAATAATTTATTTTAAAAAGATTATAAAGGTACGGACACACGACACGCTTTTGGTGTAGAAGTTTTTTTTTTTTACAAAAGGACAGAAAAGTTGATTTAAGATACTACCAACAAGGTAATCCTAAATTGTGAGACGCATCCAAAAGATAATACAGAGATAATATTATATTACAACTCTAAGAAAAAAGTAAACGCAATAAAATTTTACAAGTTGGATTTACACTATAGCAAAAAATGAAATAAATTATTTTCAGTACGAAACTGCCGTCTTGCAGCAACATTTATAAAAATATTAGTTTTCAATTCAAAATAGAATATGGCAATACAAAATACGATTTAGAAATGTTAAATTATAATCTAAATCAGGTGTTGTGTGAAATGTCTGACACTATTCTATTCGCCGTGTGTGACACTACTGTGTAAACAACCTCAAATATTTGCTAGAGAAGTCTAGCAACTCGAGTGTATACAACTGTTCTAGCCTTATCTAGACTGCAAATTTAAGCCGCTGCTACACGATGCTACGAACACCTTCCAACATTCGACGTTGGATGGTTCATAGCATCGTGTAGCCGTTGTTCGAACCTACGAGTGTCCAATGTCGAGCGTCAAACGTTCGCATTTGGTCGTGTCCCGTTCGATGTCGGTATTTTTGCACCGAGTCAAAGGGGTGCTTCGAACATTTGAAGGTCAATGTTGGTTCGTTGGTTGGTTCGACTCAGCAGCTGCACGACTCGTTCATGTGAAGAGAGACAACATCAGTGTATAACATTAGAGATAACATCAGACAGATAACATCGTCCACTGAGTACCAACACATCATCATTCGTATTGGATCAAACATTCGATTCACCGTGTAGCAGATACATTCGTCGCACCAACTATCGAACTTAACTGCCTCAAACGTTCGATCGAATGTTGGAAGGAACGTTCGTAGCATCGTGTAGAACCCGCTTTACTTGAACGTGTAAACCAACGGGCCAAACTACTATATGATAGTTAGTATTCCGACTGTAGCAGAAAGGTGACGTAAAATCTCCTCCACTTCGCATCACTATGCTGTGTAAGTACAAACTGTTTGTAGTGGTTTAGGCTTGATGTTTGCTTCTGTGTGAGTATTTACACACACAATTACAAAACACGTATTATCGGACAGAGCAACGTGCAGGTCAAGTAACAATGGTCTTACAATACATAACAATCGTAGTGGATTCGATGACCGACACCGACTGACTAAATGCCTTAAGCTGTGACAGACCAACAAATGACTCCAAGCGAACTAAACTTTTTTGATATTAGTTTGCTTCTAGTGTTCTATAGTGTAAACATTGCACACAATAATGCTAATTTAGATGTCGCGTTATTTTGATGTCTCGTGTATCCGTAGCTTTATGTACATATGTTGTAGGTACCTATCATGTATTATATACTGTGTGATACAAGGGGACAAACTAGATTGGCTTTGCCTCTGTTCCACTTGTAATGAGTTTGTGACGTAGTCTGTTTGTGTACATACACACTGTTTGCAGTGTATTAGTTTGGTTTTTTGTAGTAGTATGTGTATACACACATACAATCACATCACACGTATTACCAGAGAGAGCTGTTCAACGTGCTCAACTAACAATGGGTATATTGTTAATATAATGGTGTGTTGACTCGACGACGACTACTGACGGACTAATGTCTTAAGCTGTGACTGGCTTACAAATGACTCCAAGCGAATTTCACTTTTTTTATGTTAGTTGGCTTCTAGTGTTCTATGGTGTGACACTTTCAAAATAGAGTATACTCACTATATATATAGGTAGCATGTGTAAATTACGTATGTATATTTTGAGTAAAATTCAAAACGTCAAATGTCAAAAACTAATATATTTAAATAGCAATTAAATTGAATTTGAATGAATTTAAAAAATATTGTTAAAGTTTGCATTTTTTTGATAGTAATTTACTGTTAATATGTAGGTAATATTAAAATCATTTAGGTAATTTAATATGTAGGTAATATTAAAATCATTTAAATATCCATAAACGACACAGTAATAATCATGTACCTAATAGTATAGGCGTCAATTATATTTTTTTTATTTATACCTTACTGCTAACAAGAAAGATTAAAAAAAAATTTAGCAATTAAGAAAAAAATCTAATTAATTTCTAATTCTATACGTTCGATTATTAAACAATTAGCAGTTAGGTCCAAAATTAATGTCTTAAATTTTTTATTTTTGTAATTAAGAAAAATATCCCCTTTACTCCAAAAAGTTGGGGAGCTGAGTTCAGCAAACAGAAATGCAAGTTGGTCACACATTAGAATAGTATTTTTGTGAAACGATAAGGCTTACTCAGAGGTTATGGCCTCTGAGTAGCCTAAAAATCAGAATTTTTGAAATTTTTTTTAAAAGTGGACTATTTTGTTATTTATTAATATAAATGTTCAATGCTAGACAAAAGAGACAAATCTGGAATCTAGAAACAAGAGTATGGTTGATTTTTTCATTTTAGCATTACAAATAGAAATATACTACCCACAATCCACTCGTTTTTTGTTTTTTTTGTTTTTTTTGAGGAGTTCCTTTTAACCCCGGAGAACATAAACAAGGCATTGTAAAATTCCCTAAGAAATTTTTTTTTCGTACAACCTAAGATGCAAATAGAAACATAAAAACTGAAAAGATTGTATTTTATTTTATTTAGTACAGAAAAAAAAATCCTAAAATAAGCCTAAAATTCTACGCGTCATATAGAAATACCGCCTTAATTTAAAAGTATTTACATATTATACGGAAAGTAAATGGTTTTTAACAAAATTGTGAGTTTTTAAAGATAAAAAGATAAGTGGATTTTACAGTTTTAGACTTTTTACATATTAAAAAAAAATATATTAAAATTTTAACTGTACTTTTTTGTCCATGTAGACTAAGCTTACTAATATTATAAATGCGAAAGTGAGTTTATTCATTTGTTTGTCTTGTTTCACGCCTCAGCAGTTCTACTAGCAAACTTAAAACTTTACAAAGAGGTATATAGAAGGCTTGGGAAGCAGGGATGCTTATAGGCTACTTTTTACCGCGGGAAACATTATATTCCACTAGGAAAATTTCCCAAAGAAATAGCGACTCTCAATTGTGACACGATGTAAGTATGCCATCTACGTATTAATATTGTCAATTTCAATGAAACTTTCAATGAATTTAAATAGAAAGGACGTATCGATATTGTATTTCTTAAATTGTGAAAGAGTAGCAGCGGTAAATTCAAGTAAATTAGAAAAAGTTATAGGAAGCTTCGGGGAATGTTTCAATCCCTTATCTAAGCTTTCAAGTTCATTTGGGCTCAAGTTCATTGAGGATAAGTTCAATACACGTTTCAGGCAAGTCGAAACTTGCCTGGAACCTGAAATTGAATTTCACGAACGTGTATTGAGCTTATCCTCAATGAACCTGAGCCCAGATGAACTTGAAATCTTAGATAAGTTGCCGATGAATCCGCAAACACCTCGATTGTACGGTTTGCCTAAGATTCATAAACCAGGCAATAAATTTAGACCTGTCGTTTCCCACATCAATTCAGTATTCAATAGTGCTTGGTTTCTGAAAATGATTCGATTTACGGATGTCAAATTTGAATTTATGTACTTTAAACAACTCAGTTGAACTTACATCTTTTCTAACTCACTTTAAAACTCCAGAAAATTGTACTCTACTATCCCTAAATGTCTCTGATTTGTACACTTCAGTTCCGCTGGATGAACTTAAAATACTTTTCCAGAATTTTATCATGCCCAATTCACATTGTTTCCCTGAATCTGTAAATATTGAGTCACTTTTCAGTTGTCTGGGTCTCCTTCTGGACCATAATTACTTTAGCTTTAATGATGACATGGCTAATTTTTTCATGGATCACCTAGAGCATATCCTTTTCAATTCGAATTTCAAACTCCTTAATAAAATTGTATGTTGGCAACGTTATGTCGACGGTATCTTTGTAGTTTGGTCTGGTTCCTATCAGGAGGCTCTCGAACTCCTTGAATTCATTAATACCCTCCATTCTAGAATAAGCTTTACAATAGAATTTGAATCTGAAAATAAATTAAATTTTTTTGATCTTACCATAAGTAAGGATCCCTATTCGAACTTTTTGTAGTGTTCTGTTTACAGGAAACCGACTCACACCGATCATTGTATCCACGTAACCTTCTCTCATCCGCAACAGCACAAAATGGCTCTTTTCAATCATGCATTTCACAGACTGTTCACTTATCCCCTGAACAAACCCAATTTCTGTAGAGAATTTTCCATCATTATTCATATAGGTTGCCGTAACGGCTATTCTCTAGAATTCCTTTATAATATCTACATTAAATTTTTGAACCGTAAATTAGAGTTAATTATTTTCCCTAACCTGTCTTCCACTAACCACATAAGCTCAAACCATTATGCGTCAATTCCTTTCATCAATGAACAGGCTATTTTGTTTAATAAAATCTTCTGTGATCACAACGTGAAACTAAGTTTTTCTTCTTCCACCACTTTGTCATCTCTGTTGGTGAAATCTAAGGACTCGATCCCCAAATTTAACAAATCCGGCATTTATAAATATGTCTATTCCTGTGGAATTTGTTACACGGGTCAGACTGGAAGAAAATTTATTACCAAGTTCAATGAACATTTGTCAGCCATAAAATCAGCAAACACCAGAAATCATTCTGCCATAGCTCAGCACATTATTGATACTGATCACGTTTTTAATCTAGAATCTAATTTCGAAACTTTGCATATTTGTACAAAAGGACACCTTATGAATCATTTTGAAACTTTTAGAATAGCACAAGATGTAATTCGGGACAACCCTATTCTGAACGAAACTTCTCAAGTGTACGATTTCAATACGTCACTGCATATTGTTCAGTTCATGCGCGATTGTTTTTGAGCTTCATCATCTGTTTCAGTCTAAGTACATGTTTGTCGGTGGTCATTTGCTTATTGATCGTTTTGCTTTGTGTAATTTCATCCGTTGTTAACAATTTTCATAATGTTGATTTTTACTACAATTTTGTTATTCTGTAATATTTGATTTCAAACTGTGATTTTGTCAGTGTTTTCTTCTAATTTTTTAAAATTTTTTCTTTTATTGTTCAACGTTTTTTCCTATTTTATTTAAAATGTATTCTATAAATTTATCAATTCATTGTTTTTCAGATAATTTCTTTGTCTGATGTTTGGGCCTGGTATCTTCGTATTTTCTTTGTGTTTAAACCTCTCTAAAAATTTAAAGATTTAAAAAGTTAAAGTGTAATTTAATTCTTACTTTAATTAACCATAGAATTTCGTAACGGTTTGGATATTTTTTGTTTTTGCACACCATATACATTAATGTTTACCTTTGACAATTTCAAAACGTTTTCTTAAATGTTATGTTTTCTGACTACGGTTTAGGGTCTGCTGTTTTTGAAAATGACTGTTAATACTGTCGAAACTAGTCAAACTTAACCTTTATTGATTCTTTATTGTTTTTTTTAATTTCATTTCTTTGTTTTTGAATTTTATGTGGTGATTCTTTTTATCACTTGATTTTGCGGGTTTGTCGTCATTTTTGAACTTTTGTTCCTTATCATTGTAATTTCCCCGCAGTTGGTTTTGATTTGTTTAATTTTCAAGTCAAAACTCAAAGTAGAGAAAAATTCATATTTTAATGACGCTGTGTAATACCGGTTGGCGGGACAACGCAAAAACAAGATAAGGAACTACAGGAGGAAGAATTTGAGATTGCTTATGGATTACTATACGGTCCCGGATTGGCTGATTAGCTATTACTGTGTTTATCTATAAATATTTTATAAAATATAAGTAACAATTCATTTCTAAAAACTTCAAATGTGTTTTACTCAAAATGACAATTTTCAAATTTGCGCAAATCCTAGCTCAAAAACTTTTCTATGCGATTTTAATAAAACATGACTTATTTTGTTTATTATTATGCCTATTGTACATCCCCTCACCAACCTGATGATTTTATTTCTTTTTTTCCCGTTTAGATACTTAAAAGTGCGGGAAAATGAGGCTGTCTTTAAAACTATTTTTAAAATACCCACCATTTTTCCAAAAAGCCCTTTACTCCAAGTTTTGGTGGGGGGATACACAATTACATATATCTATATTTAAATGTTATATAATTTTTTTTCGGATGTACTAGAGGCTCTATCATTTGCGCAGATTTGGGCTGTTTTCTTTTTTTTACGCCAATTTCAACGTCCTTTGCCCTAAGGAAAAAAATTATAAAGGAAAATTTTTTTTATAAAATATAGATCCTAAGTTATCACCTGTAAAAAAATTTAGCATTAAAAATAAATTTTTCACTTAAGAAAAATTATTTAAAAAGAGTTTTTCTTTTTAACTTCACTCACTAATAGTACCCTTAAACTGCAGTAGACTAGTCGTAGGAAATTCGCTATGTTATGCAGGATGCTTCGACAGGGGTATTTCATTTATTTTATTTCAGATTGTAGAAAATTACACTTTAAATTTTCAAGAGTTCTTTGAATGAAAATTTTGCTTAATCTAGATATGAATGAAAATAGGGTGGGATTACTACTGCTGTAGCTGCTATTGAAAATATTGTTTTCGCATTGAGCAGAGAACGTATTCTTCTTTGACAGATCTATAACTATAATAGATGCAGAATTCTTAAGGTATCAAAGTCCAACAAAAAGGAAAGATATATTTTTAGTACGAGATATACATAATTTATTATATTAAGAAGATATAATACTTTTGCAATAAAGATGGATATAGAGTAATTGTATCTAAACTCCCGCTATTAGTTTTTGTATCTCTCACTCAGGTAATATTGAACTGTACATATAATGTATAAAAATACACTACGTTGTAAAAAACAAAAGTATTAGATCTTGAAATAATTTGCTTAATTATATAGTAATACAATGATATACCTACTTAAATAAGTAATAAGTAATACGATTTTTTTAATGGTGTAGACCCTTACTTTCATTTATTTAATTAGGGGAGTACTGTAAAGTGGACTTTGGTCGCTCACAGACTTTGCTTATACCTATACTATCCTATTCTTGCTCTTTGTCAGTCGACAGATTGTCTTTTTTAAGAATCGTTTAAATTCCAAGTGTAATAAAAGTATTGTAGTTAATCAAATTTTGCCAGAAAATGAGATGAATTTTACTATTTCATCCTAAGAGTAGGGCTTAATTTCGACGGGAAGAGTGTTTCATTGCCTTGAACGACGTTTCCACACCTCCGAATGACGTCCCCATACCCACACCTTCGAACAAAGCAAAAACCTGAGTATGTCTTCCCCCACCTAAAATTTTAGAAATTAAGCTTTGCCATATAGGCTATAACAATCAGATGAATTTGAGCAAATGTTGGCGTTTTGGTACCTAAGCAATTTGGACAAATTTTGACTAGTGGTTCTGAATTTATTGCCAATTTTATCTTTTGGTCAAATATTACGGTATTTTTTATTTGCACTATTTAGGTGGGGATAGTTGGTTGCTATATCTCACATTCAGTAATAATATTTTCAACAGAGTAAAATATAATATATTTTCTAAACATCAGAAGCGTAATTCAAATTAGATACAAATACTTAAGCTATGTCTGTCATTACTCGCCGTTTCACTCGCCTTATTCATGTCTGTCGCAGTACTACAGTGTACGTATGACGTTGACACATTATTAATGAGTCGAGTGAAACTGCGAGCAGTGTTAATAACACTGATAGACAAAAATGATCTTAATGAAAGTTAAATGAAATTGAATGGGTTATTTTGTATTTACAACTAATTTGCAACTAACCTGCGTTTTTAAAAAATTTCAGTCACCCTCAGTTTTTTCGCAACAGCAGCTAATTTTTTTTTTTTAAATTAAGTCAGCTAACATGTTTGCACTCCACTTGCCTTGGTACCGTTTTCCATGTTAGATATTTCCTGATGGAACCGCTCACCGTGTTCGTCGCTAATGGCCCCCAAATTATGAGAAAAAAATCCAAATGTGAGTGTAAAAGGTGTATTTTGAGCGACATATTGCATTCCATATCCTTGTAAGCTGTTAAGAAGTTGCTAACCAACTCTTTATAGTTTTCGGCCCTGTGATTTCTAAGAAAATTATAAACAATATTTCAAAAACATGTCCATGCAGATTTTTCGATCGGATATACCCTCTTTATTTTAACATCGCTGATTTTTGGAAATTTCTGTTTCAAGTAACAAAAACCATTTCCATTAGTGTCCATAGCTTTGACAAAGTTTTTCATAAGTCCGAGTTTGATGTGCAATGGTGGCATAGGCGGATCCGGGGGGTGGCTCTAGAGGCTGCAGCCCCCCCCCCCCTTTTGACCGACAAGAGGTAATTTTTTAGTTAAACATACATTCAGAACACACAATTCCCCAAAATTCCTCCTGGAATTAGAGGCAGCTTTCCCTTCCCTTTTCAACTGGTTGGATTCGCCCTTGAATGGAGGTAGCAATACATCGTCAGGATTTATTAAAAGAGGGTGAAGAACATTTCGTTTATCTAGTATAAGAGCGTCTCGCTTAGGCTTAGGCCAGTAAGCAAAATTCGTGTAATCGGTTTTGTTTGACAGAAACTGAGGGTGAGTATAAGGTTAAGCTTTATATGTAGGTAGGTAGTAGTGTTTAAAAAAGCGATTCGAATTCGTTTAAGAAAATCACTGTTTACCAGTGTAATTTAAGGTACCATAAGTTGAGTTGCGTCTATATATCCAAAAATATATATTTACTTTTTACTATAAATCTTTTAATATAAACACAGTTTACGAAAAATACAAATAGATTTGCACGTAGTAGGTAAATCGTATACTTCGCAATTACTGTCATCTGTATTATATGTACACCAAGATAATATCTAACATGAAAGGAGCGAATAATTATATGCCTATAAAAGGGATGATTGTGTGATATAAGGCATTTAAGTTCGCGCTAAGAACGTATGTTATTACGCGTCAATATATGGTATTGTTATTATCTCTGTAACTACTATGTATGTATAATGACCATTTATATATGTCTAATGCAAGAACTGTAAGTAGCTAAATGCATACATATGTATTTATGTTTTAATGAATAAAAGATGATATATAATTTGTATTTATAGTAATTAAAGTCAAACAAAAAAGTCGAATACAAAGGACAAGATTCAGTTTTTGTAAAAAAAAAAAGTATATCAACATTTGTGCATTTTGTTTTGTCTGTAACATACATAAAAATAACAATAAAAATTTCATGTGTATGCTATTACTATTTTGCTATGTGTATTCAAAATCATGTGTAGGGGAGAATGGGGTAAAGTGGCCATTGGCTTTTACTCACCGGAAACTATTCCAATCTTGTGGCGAAATTGAATACTACCTTGTAGAGAATACAATTTTTTAATTGGGATAGCTAAAAACTCTGTCAAATTACCTTTAAAATAATATAGTTATCGATGAATCAGAAAATTCCTTCTTCAAATTAGTTGTGGCTTGCTGAAATGGCGTCTAATGGGGCAAAGTGGTCAGTGTCTCAGATCGCTGCTCAAGTTGAATTCTTAGAATATTTTAACATATTTTTACATTCAGAGCTTTTATTTAGTTCTTTATATTTTATAAACAAAATAATTGCCTGAAATCAGTTTCTAGGGTTTCGAGAAAAAGTGTGAAAAAGGAACCCTTATGGTGAGACTCCAATTTCCGTCTGTTCGTCCGTCCGTTGATATATAATAATTAATGATACAAACATAGCTTGATTTTGTATATGAACATGCTTATTACTTCAAGATTTCTTTTTGAGTTAAAATGGATACCCTTGGCCACTTTACCCAACATAATGGGGTAAAGTGGTCACTTTACACATGTTGCGAAAAACAAAAATTGCAAAAATACCTTTCAAGATATTGTTGATATATTGATGGTTATTAGTTTTGCACTAAAGCAACTATATGCCAAATACTTACTAATCTTTATTTCTTTTCAAATAAATAAACTAAACAACATTTTGTCTTAGAGTGGCCACTTTTCCCCAGTCTCCCGTATGCTATTTTAAACAGATTTATTATCGTTACAGTATAATTCAAAACATAATTTCTTATGTAAACTACATAAAAACCTTAAATGCTTCGGTATTTTCATTTTTATTACATAACAATGTATTATCTCATCTTTACCATAAAATTCAATTTTCATCATTTCATATTATAGATTTTCCAAAAAGTTATTAAAACTAAAACAGCTATTTCTAATTCAACATAATTTCGAAAGAAGTAAGTTTCGAGTCGAAAGTAATATAATATACCACTTACCGAAACACAATTGCATACAAGGTTAGTAAAATATTTCATCTACCCAGAGGCGTAACCATACAATTGTTGCGCCCTGGAACGGTTTTGGCTAAAATGTTCATTTTTTCCTAAAAGTGTAGCTTTCACTAAATAATTTTAGCCCAAGTGCCCCTCTCTAAGAAGTTCACTTTTCTCTAAAAATGTAGTTTCAAGCCCCCACCCCCCTCCTCTAACAAGAGGAGCCTCACTTCCCATTTTCTCTAAAAATACCAGCGATTAGCAAGAAAGGAATATTTGACTTCCCAATAAAAAATTATTTCCGCTTCTTAAGCCTCTCAAGACCTCTCAACGGTTGGTATTAACACTACTCAAGTACCAGTCGTTAATCTTCTTGAAACTTTGCTGGTATGTAAAATAGGCAAAAATAAGGGACTTGTATTTTTTTATTGGCCGCCGTCCACTTTTGGGGGTTCAAATCGTATTTATTAAGATATCACAAAAACTATAAGATACAGAGGTAAAAGGCCTACTTTAATTAAGTATGATAAGTACGAGAAAGTATTCTTTAGAATATCACCAATTATCTGTACTCGCGACGTCGTTCGCGCCACGCATTGTTATAAACTCAATGAGAAGTACTTATAGAAGTGTAATAATTATACAGAACTTGCATAGAACAATAATTTTTCCATAATGTATGCACATGTTCGAAATGGCTTTTCTGTTTTCCCGTAAGAAGGAGACATTTTCCCGGAGTAAAGTGTATCGTAAATGTTGACCAAAGTAATAAGTTATCATCAACGTTTTGCGTAATGTGTGCACATGCTCAGAATGGTTTTCCCATTTTCCGGTGGGAATAAGACATTTTTCCGGATT
This sequence comes from Brachynemurus nebulosus, assembly GCA_035578155.1. Lineage (NCBI taxonomy): Eukaryota > Metazoa > Arthropoda > Insecta > Neuroptera > Myrmeleontidae > Brachynemurus > Brachynemurus nebulosus. The sequence continues at coordinate 1,289,909 of JAPWDM010000018.1, read as the reverse complement.
AAAAAGTATCTTAGATGGTGATCCAGGTAATAAGTTATCCGAATCCACACCGAATTTCATTGAAATCCGTCTAATAGTTTTTGCGTAATGTGTGCACATGCTCAGAATGGTTTTTCTATTTTCCCGTGGGAATGAGACATTTTTCCGGAATAAAAAGAATCTTAGATGTTGACCCAGGTAATAAGTTATCATCACACCAAATTTCATTAAAATTAGTGATGAGCAAATGCAAGACCAAGACCAAGACTTAGCAGTCTTGGTCTTGGTCTTGTTCTTGCATTAAGAATCTTGGTCTCGGTCTTGCTAGAGCAGTTTGAGTCTTGGTCTTGGTCTTGGTCTTGCAAAATGCAGTCTTGGTATTGGTCTTAGTCTTGGTATTGTTAAAGAATCTTGCACTTTTTTGCATTTTTTTATTAGCGAAATTTTTCTTTCTAAAATCAGTAAAATTACGGTATTAATTATACTTTTAAACTATTTAAATAATTTAGCAAGAGTCTTGCTTTTTTCTTGCTATAGTCTTGGTTTTGCTTACTTGAGTCTTGGTATTGGTCTTGCAGCCATACTTATAGTCTTGGTCTTGGTCTCGGTCTTGCAAAATGCAGTCTTGGTCTTGGTCTTGGTCTTAGTCTTGCAAAAAATGACCAAGACAAGACTGCAAGACCAAGACTTATTTTGCTCTTCACTAATTAAAATCCGTCCAATAGTTTTTGCGTGATGCGTGGGCAGACAAACAGAAAATAATTTTAAAAATCGCTGTTTTGATATCGACATCGATAACATATTTACAGTAACAGTACAATTTTCAAAAAATATTCTATGTACAGAAATGGTCTCGTTACAGTTTTATTATATGTATAGATTATCTGTTTCTAGGTATATACCTATTGTATTACTACCGAACCAAATTCAATTATATTTTATATGATTAAATTCTATATCTATATAATCCATAACATAAACTTGTCTGTCAAATTTTTTTTATTAAACTTTCCAGACTAATTGCTTGTAAATTTGATATCATTTTATTCAACCCCTTACAGGCAAGCATTAAATGTACATCTAAAAAAACCATTTTAATTGAATCACAACTAAAAAAAATCTTAAATTCGATCTAACCAAACAATAAAAATCAAATTTATATCACTGAATAGTTTCAAGGTTCTATTAATAAATTCAATACGTACAAAAACTTTTTGTTTCTCATCCGGTATTAATTAAAGGAATCGTTTTTAATTACTAATAATATCAAATTTATTTATAAAACAAATGTCTTCAAGAATAATAAGGATTTTTTTTTTGTCCACCATAATATAACAACCAATCAATTGTAAGAAAAAAAAATTGATTGAAAACAAGCCTTTTTCTATATTATTAAGGGTCCTTTTATTTATATTTATTTTTTTCCTCATTTTCAATCAATGAAATTAATTGAATACATTTCTGTTTTATTAATCTCTTTAAGTTTTAACCCCTTTACTGTTCAAAATAACACTTAATGTGTAATAGCGTTTTAAGATAACAAAAAAAATGTTGTATATGAAATGAAGAATTATTGTTCAATGCCTTAACGCGTATAGTGTGGTTGTAAATGCGAGAGTGAAAAAAAATTTAATGAATTAATAATCAATTCATATGTAAGATTAGAGGGGAAGTACCTATTTTTTTTTTTTTTAAATACACGAATATAATAATAGATACTTGGAAGAAGGGTTGCTGTACGTTTTTCAAATTTTATTCTTGTAAGATTTTGATAATTTCCGGAGAGAAGAGCTTATAGATAGTTGGAATTAATTAATAATTTAAAAATTAAATTTATTGCCGATCTTTGCTTCTTAAGGGGGACTACTAGTGTGACCGCCTGAAAAAAGGTGATTTTTGGGAATTTTTTTTAAAGAAAACTACTATATGGAATGTTTTAGTATTTTAAGAATATATTTGTCGATATATAATAAATTCATGATAAAATTTTTGGACCAAAAAATTGAAAATTCAGTGAGTTATTCGCGATCTCCCAAGGCTCAGAAAAAAAAAAGTTCCCCCACTGCTGCAGTGATAGCGACCTTCACAGTGCCTGAAATCAAAAAAACCGTGAATCTCAATCGGAAAAAAAGTTGAAATTTAACAAAATGGCGGAGTTTTAAAAAAAAGTTTCCAATTTTGCGTGAAAATTTGATGATTTTTGGCCTGCAAAAATTACATTTTTTATTCGATCGGAAAACTGGAGGTACATAGGTACGAAGAAATATATATAAAAGAAGCTGCAATAAGAATCAACTCGATCGGAGGATTTGTTTTCGTGTTATAACTGCAGCAAATTTGAAAAATGTAGTTTTTTTTAATTTACCTTTTAGTTTTTAATCACTGAGAAGATTTACTAAAATTATTTACGGTGTGCTCACTATAACGGTCATAGTAAAACTAGATGAGTCGTTTAAATGTGCCAGGGTCTAGCTTTTCAACAACATGTGACTGGCAGCCACGTCCAGAAACTCCCGAACTATCAACCTTTATACATTTCTAAATAGCTCAAAGTTAACAATGAAAATCAGGATCCGCTCTTCGGATGGCGATCATTCAAAAACTATTTGAGATATGCACGTGAAATTTTAGTATGTTATTTTTGAAGGTATAGACTATCGAAAAATGTCACACTAGTAGTCCCCCTTAAAGATTCTTTTAGTAGGGGTTAGATATGTATATATTTATTTGAGTTTTGTAAATACGCCAGGGGGACAATTCTTGAAATGTGCTATGATGTGTGACATAATATGTTATTAGTTTGCAATCAAACAGAAGGAAATGTAGAAATGTATTTTTGTAAGTTGGTAGGTAAACAGAACTGTAGCGATAGTGTTCTTTCGACGAAATTTATTGCTAGTAAGCGAATGTTTACTCTTTATTATATTAATGTTTTAATTTTCGTTGATTTTGAAGAGCTAAGAAAATAAAGGGATTCAGTTCGAAAGAGTCACCAAGGAGATATTGTGAAGAGAGTTTTTCTGGTTAACAATATGATTAAAATTTAAAATATTGCAATATATTGTTTTGGCTAAGAATTATAAAATTCCACTATTTTGTAGAAATTGTACATAAACCATCGTAATAGGTAGTGCTTAATTTCCAAAAATTGAGGTGCTGGAACTCATACCTAAACATTTTGTACCCTTTTTTCAATCATACACCGCCCTAAATGTCACAAACTTCGAACGTGTGATAAAACGAATTTATAATAGTATATTATGCAATAAATGCGGGAAATTGTCGATTGCCCACGAGAGCGAAGTTGAACGCACGATCGTAGTAAATGCGCTCATTCGCTCGAGTGGGCAATCGACAGTCCTGCACGAGTTTCATATACTATTTTTTATTACGAATTTCACATATTTTTTTCCATTATTATTACTATTTTTTATTCCTTTTTAAAATAACATTTTTGAGTGTTTGTCTTTTTTTTTTTTAATCAAATATTGCTTAAATTATTTTGTTAGTGGTTTCTATCGAAATAATTATGAAATATTTATTAAATGAAAAATCAAGAGGCGGCTTTGCGTGTTTAGGTTAAATTTTGCGTGTTTTATTGTCAATTTTTGTGTGGAAAGTTTACTTCCCGCACGCAAAAAAATATGTGGGAAGAGTACAGTGGGTAAACAGCGATTTTGCGTACAAAAATGTGTGCGCCAAGTTAGTACTTCTCCCGCACTAGTAATAAAAAATAAATAAATATTTCATATATTCAATAATTCAAAAGGTTTTCATTCATTTTGAAAATATCGGTATTTTCGGTATTGATAATTTTCGATAACGAAAACTATAATATCCATTTAAAAACAAACCTAATAAAAACCTTAGATACGATAGTCCAATTTCAGAACCACTTATTGTGCCATTATTACTCACTGTCAGTGTGTTAATAGTAAAAATTAGTGTATGTAAACTAGTATGTAATTTAAGAGGGTGACTCACCCCCTCCCCAATGTTGTTCAAACTGAATTTTGAATTCGAGAATCTAATTTCTACGTTATTCTAATTGTCTTAAACTACCTATTTTCCATGATAAAAAAATACGTGTCTCTTAGTTTTTAGTGTTCTATAACATATTTAAGTTTCATCAAAATCGATAGGTCCGGCCTTGGGACTTTTATTTGTAAGGATAGGTACTACAATCACTAAATTGAGATTGAAAATCAATTCTCTAGGAATTAATTTATTAGTTTTTGTTAATATGTAGTATGAAATCTCTAGTTAATATATTTTTTTCGTGTTCGATCAATACATTTGGAAACAAAGAAAAATTCCAAAATAATTATTAAAAATTTTTTGAAGATCTTAAATTTTTAAAAGGTAAGTAATAAATTATTTCTTCTTTATTTTGTTATCAAACAAACCCTTTAAAAAATGATTTTGAGAAGTGCCGAAAAATCTAAACAATTTACCATTCTATTTGTCTAAAAGCCATTGTTTGTGAGTACGTGCGATGTTTTAACAAAAGGTTTCTTTAAAATTTCTTATCCTTTTTATCACAGCAATAAAAGAAACTTATTTCATTGTTACCTAAATGGATTTTGTAATTCAATATCAAAGATATAATGCGATCTGTGAAGATAATTTCTGTATGCTTCTTGGAAACTACAAAGTAGAAATAGTAAATTAATCGTTTGTTAAATGAAGGATTAATTGATTAGTTTTATCGTAGATATTAGATATCTGTCGTCTGAATGTTAATTGTACAATATTGAGCCATATTCTGCATTTAATATACCTACATATTATTGTCAAAATATTGTAAAATCTTTTTGTGTACTGAAAACAACCATCATCAATACGATATTTTTATGCAATTAAATGTGATTTAATATATATATATATATATATATATATATATATATATATATATATATATATATATATATATATATATATATATATATATATATCATTCTGATTTTGCTAATATTATCGGGGACCGAACAACCGCCGTAACAGGTGTATTAATGATACAGGGTCTCCGAGCTACAGGAAATCAAATATGTGTAAGCAAAAATTCGTAAAATGTTATAGTTCTCTTGATAAGAGGGCCCTGGTGAATGAATAATGAAACACCCCTCTATAATCGATATAAATATAAAAATCAAAACTGATTGATTGACTGACTGATTGACTGACTGACTGACTGACTGACAGATCGACTGACTGATCGATCAACGCACAACCCAACCCGCTGGACATAGAAACGTGAATTATATAACGTAGGTGAGCACTAAGAAGGGATTTTTCGAAATTCGCTTCCTAAGGAGGTAAAATAGGGGATGAATATTTGTATAGAAATCTGTAATTTTTTTAATTAGAAATATGGAAATTGGTGTTAGATTACTGGTTTGGGAACAAAAGTAACCTGTAGAATGCGGACATTGGTCCGAACAAAAATGTTGACCAAATTTTTATAATTTATGTATTATACCTAATATACATATTATACGTATATGTATGTATTTTTATAAGATTATAGCGTCCGAATTAATCTCTAGTCTAAAAAGTTCTGAAAGTTTCTAGTACACACTACGTCGTCAAAATTATGGGGTCACCTTGACCCAGCGAGTGTCCACATTTTTTACGCGGTACTGTACTTAACGTTGTGGTACACCGCCGTGTCAAAAGTGTGGGCACCTCCCGGAGTCAAGGTGTCCCCATACTTTTGACGACGTAGTGTGTGCTAGAATCCGCTAGCCTGCTAAACCTGCTACTGCCACGTGGGCGAAGCAGCGGGTAAATGCTAGTATATTATATGATTCCCTCTGAACTCCCAATGCACCAAACCAAGCTTTTCTAAACTAAAAGTGACTAAAAATAAAAATTAAAAACTTTGAACTTATGAGTATAGACACAGCCAAAAAGTTATACAGTAGAACATCTGTTAGCCAAACAGCAGTGTCACGCAAAAATTTGTCCGGCTAATAGAGGTGCCCGTTTAACAGGGACCGAGTAAATAATAACATTAAATAATGTAGTATTTATAACTAATTTTTTAATTTTTTAATTCAAATTAATTTTATGAACGATTTTAGGTACTTATACAAAAATATAACGTTTATATACATCGTCACATTAGAATCATTGTTAACAAGTTAAAGTATGAACAATTATACCTAACCCATATAGGTATACATACGCATTAGACATTCTCGCGTCCGATTAATGGAGGTAATAATGTACTAAATAGTATGTCTTCGTCAAAAAATACTGTGTCCGCGTTCGGTTAACAGAGAGTCCACCTAAAAGAATAATGTATTTTAGTATAGCATGCCAACGTGATAAAAAATTTATCCGGCTATAAGAGGGGTTCGTAATCAGAGGTTTAAGTGTATTGCATTTTTCAGTTTGGTTAATTTGTCCATAGTGCACTCGATTAGTGATGGGTAACGCAACGCTGCACGGCGCAATTGCGTTGAAGCAGTTGCTTGCGCTATGTGTGCTTAAAGCGCAGTTAATAAAGTAATAACGCACCTAGCGCAGTTTATAAATGGTTACAAATTTACCACGTTATAAATGAAATTATGTTTAAACTGGAAAACTAAAATTCATATAAAAAATAAAATAATTTTAAAAAATATCAATATTCAATATGTGTATCTAACAATAAAATTTAAAAAGAATTTCTTGAACCTTCATAAAGCTAGCCGTTCCACCAAACAAAATTTACAAAATCCCCAAAAATTACTAGATAAAAAATAGGTGTATTTTAGGTGTAAATTAGGTGTGCTAATAAAAAATTAGGTGTTCTTACTGTTTTCGAGAAAACGGGAAAAACAAAAGGGACGGCTAGGTTTACATAAACTTAAGCGTCCCATAGGTAAAAAAAGAATTAATTTAATTAATTTAGATAATTTAAAGCATGAAGAATTAGGTGTAAATTAGGTGTTTTTTGACCATGCTGACAGAAATCCGAACCCGTAGGAATGTTATAAAATGTTAAATATTTTTCTTTGTAACTATATGGTATAATGTTTATATAATTTAATAAAAAACGGGAGCTCTGTGAAGGAAAATAAATTAGTTTTTTACACTCATTTGTTTAACAAAATAGTTAAAAACTTCAGTTGAATGTTTACGGTATATATTTACCTTGTAATTTACATTTATAACAAGTTATTATATATTCATAACATCATTATTATAGTACTGCGGGGGGGGGGGGGGCGGAAACGAAAATTTTTGACATTTTTCTATTCAATTACATAACAATGTATATAGTATTCAACAAACACTGGAAGCGCTGTGTATAACGTTTTTAACGATGTTCACAGCGCTCCCATGGTTAAAAATATTTTATAAGATTTTTCTTAAAATTTTCATTTTACAAAATTTTTGTCAGCATGGTCGATAAACACCTAATTTACACTTAATTCTCCATACCTTAAATTATCTAAATTAATTAAATTAATTCTTTTAGCGAATTTCGAAAACTCGAAATTCAGCTATTACAGCAGGTGTCACGACGCAACCTCGGGCGGAGACCATAACAGAAATATGTTTTGAGGTCCCTAGTATACGAAAATGATATTCACATTTTAGCGAATTTCCAGAAAGAATTTTGGAAATTCAGCTATTATGGTGTAAGCCATAGTCGAAGTTCAGCCCGAAAATATGGCAGAAATTTGTTTTGAGGTCCCTAGAGCCCAAAAATAACATTCACTAAAATTTATATATATATATATATATATATATATATATATATATATATATATATATATATATATATATATGTATATATGTATTTATGTATTTATGTATCAGCACGATAGCTCTTCAGGAAAAACTGCTAGTTTTACGAAATTTGGTGACAACGTTGGAAGTCCAAAAATCTTGGATGAGTTCTTCAGCCAAAAACGTCGGAGCTCAGGAACATGGTTTTTTGAGCATTTTTCGTGAAAATGAGTTTTTGGCCAAAATTTGCTATAATTTAAAAGTTTTTGCCACATTTTTTTACATCATTGCGAAGACGGAAAAAAATCACATAAAAAAGGTTTTTAAACTTTTTTTCTACGTTTGCTAGTTTTTGAGAAAATAAGAAAAAAAAAGTCAATTTATTTTCTATAATTTTAGTGTGTTTACAACTATGTTGTATGTGTATAATCATATAATGTGTATGTATGTATGTATATAACTGCAATAGTGAGATATACGTATGTGGATATACAATATTGGTCAAAAGATCTGAATGTATTCGTGAAACAAAATCTTTATAGGATGAATGTACCAAAAGTTGGTCAGTAAAGCCTTTTGGTACTTTTAAAATACAAAATCAATTATATAAACAACTATATATTTCAATTAATAGAGGATCTACGGATTACTTATCAATTTTATTGTAGAATCGTTTCCAGGTAGTTCAATTCAAGTGAAATCTTGAAATAAGTAATTAAATTATAAGACTGATTAATAAACCTGTTTACTTTTTCCCTAAATCGGTTACATGTGTCATGTTGCTAGTTTTGGATATTCTTGACCTTAAGATTGACCTACGCTAAAAAAAGTTAACGTTTATTAGTTGCATAATATGAATACTAACATGAGTACTACTAATTGATGGCAATCAATAAAAAATAATTTAATTTCTTTGAAAGAATTGGTTTAATTTTTGCCGTAAAAAGTGAACAATCCTCAAGTAAAATATTGATCTGGAGACGAAAAATACTTCCTAGACGTATTTAATGTTAATAATATAAATCTACAAAATTATTCAAAATAATCTGAAAAAGCCGAAATAAACCAGTTAGTGCTTATAATGTATCAAATTGAGGATTCTTTTAATAAAATCATCTGTTTTCAAACATGTACACATTCATAGAAAATAAATTTCTTATTTATAAGTTCTTTTAAACCGAAGTTCTCAATTTTTATGGACTAATATCCTTTGGAAACTAGTCCATAAAAATAGGGAACTTCGGTTTAAAAAACATATACGTAATTGTATTATCCTAAGAAACTTAATATAAAGTTTATAAATTTATTATTATTTAAAGAAAAAATATAGATCCAGTTTAGGTACGTCTACCCCATAGGCTAAGAAACACTACTAGATATTTTGTTTAAATGCATTATTTGTGTCATTGATGATAGGTAGGTATATTGATATGGAACCAATTTAACGCCTTATATAGTACAAAATGTATATATACGTATATCTACATATGTGTGTGAATGTATTTGTACCTCTAATATACATATTTTTCAAATAAGTACATAACTGTTGACAGTTTTAGCGAATGGAATTCAGCTATTACAGCCACTGTCATGACGCGACTTGAGCCCGGGACTATGACAGAAATTTGTTTTGAGGTCCCTACCTAGAAACCGAAAAAAATAGTCACTAAAATTTATCTCTATATATATATATATATATATATATATATATATATATATATATATATATATATATATATATATATGTGTGTGTGTGTCCCGCGCGATAATTCTCGAACGAAATGTCTTTACGTTTATGAAAATATTGGAAGTCCAAAACCGTTGGACGATACCTGGAACATGTCTTTTTTAGCAATTTTCGTGAAAAAAATTAACTTTTTGCCAAAATTTCCTCTTATTCAAAAATTTTTGTAAAAATTTTTTACACTATTGGAAAGAGGAGAAAAAATCACATTAAAAAAGGTCTTCAAACTATTATGCTATGTCAACTAGTTTCCAAGAAAAACTAACTTTTATAAACGGAAATTCGCTATGTTATGCAGGATGCTGCGACAGGGGTATTTATCATTCGATCCTATCATTAGACAGTTCGATTTTTACATGGTTAAAAAGCCAAAAAAAAAATTATGAAGAAAATATTCTTATAATTTTCTATTTTAAGTACTTTTCGCGAAAATGTAAATTTTCACTTTTGTATTAGTTTTCTTTCTTTGTTAGTCTAATAAGTAATTTATATTTAAGTCTCAGTTCTTTATGAAATATAAAAATATTTCATTTTTTTTTTAAAGAATTTTGTGAGAACAAGTGATATCTACTCGTATTCACATACATGTATTATAATACACATACATATACATAGTTTTGTTTCTCATTTATTACATTATAATTAGCATAGTGCTGTCTCAAGTTGAAAAATGAAAACTAAGCAGATTTTCTAAGCTTATGTAATTGAAGATTTTTTTTTATTGAATTTTTAAATAAACAAGAAACTGAAGATTATGTTATGATATAATATTGGGTAACTTCAAAAATGTAAACTTTAACGCATCGATGCAGCATCATGACTTTTCTGATGCGTCTAATACTACATGATCCGCTGCTGATGCTCTCTTGAAATTTGATGCACATTAGATGTTTTTGAACGGGCTATTGGCATTATTTAGCCTCTGATTTGGCTATAGATAAGATAGATAATTTGTATAGCATAATACACTATAGATAACATAGTAATACAGTCCTTATGTAGGTATATTATCTTTGAATTTCAACTTGAACTTACTTGAATTTGAAAATATTGAAATTATTTGAATAAAAAATATTACATACCTATTTTGAGTGCAAGATATATTCAGATAGTTTAAACAATTTTAATGAAAGGTAAATACATTCATCTTTTTCAACAATTTGTTTTTCGGAATTATTCCTGTTGGTGTTAATATATAACATACATAATATGGCAAGTAGTTATAATTCTACATTATACGCATGACACGCATCTTGGACACGCATCACGAAATTTCTTGATGCATTGTTTTGACGCATCAAATGCAAAAATGAACTTTTGATTTTTCGTTGTGATGCGTCTGATGCGTTTTTGAACTTTTGGCTCTGCCTCATGCAAGCAGTGATGCATTTTTGAAGTTAGCCATTATTAAATATCAAACAAAACAACATAATATGTACAATGTACATATGTATGCACGGAAAAATATTTTGAATCGATTTTGAAAATTTTTTCACTAATAATTATTAATGTTAAAAAATTAAACAATTTTAAAAGGATTTAAGGTATTTTATGTGAGGTCAAGGTTTTCGGGACCTAAAAAGGCCAAAAATTAATTAACCAATCGATTTTACAATTTTTTTACAGTTAGTAAGTTAAAGTATTTGAATTAATTAATTAAATGATGTCCGCAAGAAGCTTACGGACTGCCATAAGTTATATGAGATCCCTAGAACCCTCTTCTTACTGTTAGAGTACTAGAGTTGTATGAGTTTCGCCAGGGTTTACTGATCCCATAATTGTAAAAAATAAACTAAACGACCAATTTTAAAAAATTTTTCAATTTTTCACTGTTACAGGGTCAAATTTTGGAAAAATTTTTGATCCGAGCCAACTTTTAAAACAATAAAACTTTTCCAAACCGGTTGGAAATAATGTTTCGGTGAATTATCTACAACATATCCAAAATTTAACTTCCTAGGATGATTTGGAGGGAGTAGAGGCAACATGCAACATATAATTTTTACAGAATTAATTTCCGGGTGCGTCATACTTCAAGTCGTATTAAATTTCTCGATCAACCGAACACTCATTATCAGTTTTGAAACCCTCATCATCTGTATCTACATTTTAATGTAGCCTTTCAATCACATTTAGATATCTTGAAAATACGGAAGATGAAGGGAAAAATTCGACTTCCGTGACAGGGCCTCGTTGCTCACGGCGTTTTTTTTTTAATTGTGACAATTGTTTCAAGCTTCAAAGCCCATTTTTAAACAAAGAGTTTATTACTGCTTCGCATAAACATGCCTAAAAATTGCTAAATTGATAGTTTAATAAAAAAGCTAACTATACAACAAATAAAAGCAGTAACTTCCTTCCCAATATACTTTAAGAAAAATTATACAAAAATTATTGTATAAATAAGCATTATAAATAAATTCTCCCCAATAAAGTTAAGAATAGTTGTATTATTTCTGAATACAAAAAGTTAAATTAATGAAAATATATTCACCTCTAATTTATGGATCGTTAAGTGCCCATAAATACTACTATTGTTATTTTTAACAAGACGGAAAAAATGTAAATTTCTAAAATTTGTTGATTGGTGATTGTACATACTAATATGTATATGTATATATTTTATTAGTAGTCAAATATTAATATTATTAGGTTTTCTCTTTTCTAAAAATGTAAATTATACTAAGAGCCGCATCGTGTAACAATTTTGTATAATTACATATTTATATAAATCATTTAACACCAATTAAAAATAAATTTGTTGAAAGTGATTAACATAAAAAATCAGTTTATTTAAATACTGCATTTGATCTTTTTATCACTTACCGATCTGTGGACGTATATTGAAATATGTGTAATTTTAAATTTTTGATTTAAATAAATCAGTATTATCCGTGGCATATACAAGGCGATAATTTTTAGTTTTGTAATAATTGGTTAAAATCTTTATTATTTCGTTCGTAGAATGAAAGATTAAACTTAATAAATAATTTAAAAATAACCATAAACTTTTGAATGTAAATATCGTTAACTGAAAAAGAAATTTTTGATACGTTTTAAAAAAGGGTACATGTAGTCAAGCGTCTGACCACTATGGCACCGATCCCTGTTCGAGAGCCACTACATTTTGACAATGTATCAATCAAATATGTACATACATATCTATGTTACTCCCTTGGTCACAAGCACATCAACAACATTGCAACTATAATTTAATATGATTAGTACGATTAGCATTATCAGAATGGAGTGACCCCCGAATAGGGATCGATGGCGCCTAGTAGCACCAATAGTAAAGGACTTGACTGGTTATCAAGAATCCTGGGTTCAAGTCCCAGCCGATCCAGTTTGATAATTTTTTAACAACATTGTGATTGTTACTGAAGCTTAGAAATTTCTATGACAGAAAAAACCATCTAAATAGGTATACTTGGATCTAATATATTCCTATGGATCATATAAATACTTCTTTTATACCAAATTTAATAGATTTGAGGTATTCGACTTACTTTATGGTATTCGATATTTGATATTAGTAAATAAAAACACTTTACTTTGCAAAATACCACTTTTATTGAATATAGAAACTCTTATGACATGTTTCGGTCAATATGACACGTTTGAAAATGGACATATTGACCGAAACATGTCATAAGAGTTTCTATATTCAATAAAAGTGGTATTTTACAAAGTAAAGTGTTTTTATTTACTAATACTTTTACACCATTTAAATTAAATTTTGAATAGTTGATTGGTCATTCCTTATTATTTTCAACAGTTTTCAATCTCTCATCCATTAACCACACTAGCTTTTTTGTACACTCCAGATTAATCTTCGTCCATTCTCTTTAGTACTTTGCTAAAAATATGTAGGTACATATAATACATACTAATTTTAATTTTATCTTCTCACCATTAATTTTCTACTACATTATAATCTGGATACTGTATGGTAGCGTTTGTAAAAAACCAAACATTTCTTTATCAAATGTGTCGATTTTTGTTTAGAATCGTTGTACCTACTGAAAAAATAGTACGGAGCAGTTATTCAAAAAAACGGCCTAACCTCAACATCCAAAGTAACAGTTTCACTCCAACTCCAAATTGTTCTATACAGTCCATATATTGTTTGAATAAAAGTTACACCATTTTGAGAGTCAGGTTTTGAGGGGAGGGGGCAGAAGTGGGCTAATTAACGGATTTCATCAGTTTTTTTTTTTTTAAATATTTCTGAAACTATGGGGTTTAGCGTAAAAAGTGTCATACACAAAAATAATCTACATTAAACTGCGAACAAAGATGGTCCTGTGCATAATCTTGCTAAAGTGAACAGTTCCAGAGTTACGGAGGGTGTAAAAGTAGCAATTTTTAGTATTTTTAGCCACTGCTGCACCTGGTGATAGGTACAGCAGTGGCTGGATAAGAAGAAGAATCCGTTAGAGTGGGGGTGGAAGAAGATTGACGAACACCTGAGACCAATTACAACAGCACGTCCTGCAGCTCCCGAAGAATTACTTTCCCTCATAGTGTGCGCTTGCAAAAACGAATGCGTCCGTAACTGCGAATACAGAAAGAGTGGTCTAAACTGCTCAAGCAAATGCGGTAATTGCTCAGGCCTAGGATATGATAACAGGGATACGAACATCATAGACGAAGATCTAGAAGGGGAGGGTGCTATGTTTGAAGAGGACTAATCGCAATTTTCTTTTACAAAGCACAACTTGTGTAAAAAAAATTAGTTTCCTTAGTGATAATGTGTCATATTTTTTCCAAAAAATGTAAAAATACTAAAAATTGCTACTTTTACACCTTCCATAACTCTGGAACTCTTCACTTCAGCATGATTATGCACAGGACTATTTTTGTTCGCTATTTAATGTAGATTATATTTTTGTATAGATACTTTTTGCGCTAAACTGCATAGTTTTCGAAATATTTTAACAAACTGACGAAAACCGTTAATTTGCCTACTTCTACCCTCCTCCCTCCCAAACCCGACGCTCAAAATGGTGTAACTTTTTACCAAACAGTATGTGGACTGTATAGAAAAATTTGGAATTGGAATGAAACTGTTACTTTGGATGTTGAGGTTTGGGTCTAATTGCACCGTACTAAAAGACAAATGATTTTGAAATTCCCAATTTTTCGGCCTTTTGTAATACATATTTTGATATATCTAAACTCAGTTAATTTTCCGTTTGATTTATATACCTACCTAAATGTGCTTGAATAGATTTAAAAATTTTAAAAAAAATATTACTAATGTTATTTTTAGAGTGAGTTATAAATTTTTTATTAAAATTCTTAACTGACTACATATACTACACAGACAGTCCAGTTCAAAATACAATTCTGTGTTTATGTCATATATCCCGTATAGAATTTTCCAAGTACAAAATCCTAAATTCCAGTTATTTGAAACGACAGAAAAAGCATATCCTCTTCCTGATATATTTTATTCTTTGAAAACGCACACTTCCTTATTTTATTTAATAATCACAACAAAAGGAATTACTGATTGAGTATATATTTTGTATTCTTCTTTTTTTATGCACAAAAGTGTAAATTATTTATAATACAATGTATTATAATATAATATATAGAAATAAACGAACCAGTTGCTCCTTAAGTAAACAAAATATGCACGTCCGTATTAAAAAGTGAGCGAAGCATGGCGAAAGATTTGTTCCTTTTTCTGTATTAAGAAAAAAAATATATCTTTTAAATAAGATCTTTACTATTCTTAAGTGAATGATTCATACGTCATCAATAGGTGAATACTTTTTTGTCAAAAAAAGTACAAAAATTGGTGAAATTACACGTACAACGGCCAAACACCTTTTGCAAAAATACGTGCATTCGAAATGATACCTTTTTCTTGACAGTTTTAGTTCAGTAAATATTCTTTTGCAAATTGATCCTTTATGAGTATTCTCTATTGGTAAAAACAATTATTTTCAATTCATTTATACGTATTTTAATTTCATGAATATAGTATTTGCATCTTATTCGATATTCGGATATTAACGTAATTATTCAGGGAATAACTTTTATCCAACTTTAATTATGGCCAAGAATCAAGAATCATCAGTTTGTAAATAGACACTTATTGAAAATATAATGATTTCCGTCTTTAGCAAAATAATGTGTGTTTTACTTGCGTAAGAAACTTCTTTACAAAATGAAGGTGCTCATTCAAAAACTTGAACAAGTTTGAACTTGCTCGTACCAAAAAATCGTTTCATCTGTCCATTTTCCCACAAGGTGTGCGTATAAATTACTTGTGTTACTTCTTTTAAAATTATTATTAGCCTGTAGATATTATATAGATATTAATAAAAATAGTTGCTACCATGTTTTTTAATCAGGTAGAGTTTTATGTCCAGTGATGTAAAATAAAAGCCATACACATTTTAATTTAATATTATATATATATTGCTAGGCATTCATTAGCCTTTTGTCTACGGGAAAAATTCTGACCGAAAACTAAATTTTGGTGTTGTTGAGTGATTCATAAACAAAAACTTTTACAGGTATACTATTTTTGTTTCTATATAGGTACGAATTTATAAAACAATAATTATTATTTTTTTGAAATGTGGGTTATCCATAACCTATTGCTTCAGGAAATTTTATTTTATTATAGATTTGGTGTTTAAGGATCAATTGTACTAAACCATAGAAAATCGAACTACGAAAAACTGAATATATCAGAAACTGAGTCCTATCAGAAACAAAAAACATCTTTCTATAACCGTTACAAAAAAATATTTTTTCTTACAATTGAACCCTACTATAATATGCCTTTTTATTTCGACTTAATCATAGAAGCCCATTTTATTATACTGCCGATAATGTGAAAAGTAGCACTTTATGGCACTAGTTGTATAATGATAAGCAAAAAACATTGGTGCCATAAGTAATAAAAACCAAAGCGGGCTTTAACTTTATAAATTGACACATAATAAATTTTTTTATGCCGGCCATTTACATATAGATCTCTTTGTAGAATAGATGGAATTCTATTTTTGTTGATAATTTTCTAATTCTAATTTTGTTGATATTTTTAATTTTACCCCCTACCATCATTTCATCTGATGGTCAGTAAATGTCCTACTTCTAATGTACACCTCTGTATTTTATACGTAATCATTGTCAAATATGTATTTGAATATCGAATTTGATAATTATCAATATTTTTTATATAGATTTAATGCTATAAGGGTTTTAAATAATCATTAGAAATGTGATTGATTGATAAACCATGTTGTGAATGTTATTTGTTTAAATAAATACTTGAACTGAATTAAAAGTTTTTCCACTAAATGCATACAATTTTCAAAAATTTGTTATTATCTCTGTATAAAATTATTAGTTTTAAAATTTTTGATATAATAATTGAAGCCTAGGGGAAAATGTACATGGGAACTACTAATAAAAAAATTAAGTAACTAATATAGATATTTTCAAATAGGTAAAAGATAGTGAATTGAAGATATCGGTTTGTACGGCCCTGAATTTCAAATAAGAATTGAGATTTTATTTTTTATGGCCATTGAATTCAATTAATTTCATTTATTTTTTTTCTTCAATAAGTTTTTTTTTTTCCATTTAGTCAATAAACAGATTTTACTTTGCAATAGATCAAAGCAAATACGAGAAAATTTTCTTTGCCACTTTTTACCAATAAATAAATTATTAAACAACGAGGAGTAATTTGAACATTTTACACCTCCGTCAGGAAAAATACAATTAAAGGTTTTATTTGGGGTAACAATTATTTGTGAAGGCTACAATTAATGTTTTTGTTATAATAAAATCTTTAATTGCATTCGTCCTGATGATCGTGTAAAATTAAAAAAATCGACTTATTTGTTTCTTGATGAAAACACATTGAAAACACACTTGAAAGCACAGTGAAAATACAACGAAAACATTCTTTTGAAATCTTTCAGATATTAACAATTATTAGATTTTGGGTTATCCTTATGTAACTCAGCTTTTTTTCTGAGCCTTTGACCTTTCACGCCTCTTGATATATAATATGCTAATAATCGTTAATATAAATTAATTTTTGTGTGGTATATTTTTTGTTATTTAATAATAATTATAGACTTATAGCACGGTATAACAATGTATAAATACCTACCTACATACAAATACTGGTTACTTTATGAAACAGAATGGAAACTTAAACATCTAACTGTACTGAAATTTGAGAGATTTGCCCTTAGCAATTAATTTCTCGGCGCGTCCACCATGGTTTTAGCAATTAAAATTTATTTGAAAAATTAAAATACATAAACTTGATCTTAAATTGATTCCATTTTTATTTAGTTGAACGTGACAATGAAAGCTCTAAGCTCCCTAGCTTAAAAGAAATACAGAATGATAACATTAAATCGGGATTTTTTCTATTCAAAAATTCTATTATAGTAACATGTTTTCTTTTATGTTTTCTCTAATATTGTGAGTATTTTGATAAAACACACATTTAAACCAAGACGTTTTGGATACAACGTGTCCTAACCGATTTGTTTTAGCTAATAGAAGAATCGTTTCCGTATTCGTATATTATTCACGACATTCGTATAATACGCGTATTATCCGGTTAATACGCGTATTGTCTATTTCATGTGTATTAGCCGTAACATATATAATACATGTGTATTGTTTATAATTTCCTATTTGCTATGTATAATGTTAATCTTTGGTGAATACCCATTTACCTATCACACCACGTAAATAGGTATAATACATATGACTCATTCTTCTTCAAGATTCAACAAGAAATGCACCAACCAACAAGTTTCAACTCGTATGACTCATACTTCTTGTGAATAATCGTTTCTTGCGTGTGTGTATACACATCTAGCTACGTTTGACTTTTAAAAGATTACAAAGGTAGCAGATGTTTCTTGGATTTTAAAAAGATTCCTCAATTTTTTTTATTCTTTATTTAAATAAATATATTATTTAGTGCCTATACATTGGTAGAATCACCGTTTATAGTAATAAAATAAAAAAAATAATATAACTTCAATTTTTGAAGTAATTAAATAAGTCAAACTAATAAGAAAACAATATTTTTAATAATATTAAAACAAGTTTAATGACTATCCATTTTTTTAATGTAAATTAGCAAAATAATAATAATAATAATTTATTACCATAGTTACAAAGTACATTGGATCGTACATAGAGCTATCAAATATCTTTTCAATTCCTTTTGAAAACTGTTATAATTATTAATATTTTTTAAATAATTAGGAAGGCTGTTAAAGAATTCACATCCTGAAACTACTGGACTTTTTCTATTTTGGATAACTCTAAAGTTTTCAATATGCAAATCATTACAATGTCTGGTGCTGTATTAATAAATCTCATTTCTTAGAACAAAATTATTCAAGTTTTTCTTGATGTATAAGATCAACTGATATTTGTAAATAGCATAAAAGTTAAAATATTATTGTTGATGAATAGGTCCGTACACGAGTCACTATAATTTAATCCAAATATTAATCTTAGTATTCTTTTCTGAAGTATAAAAATTCTGGAGCACTCGGAGGAATGTCCCCATAAGCTTACGCAGTACTGCATTGCACTGTAAGCATAAGCATGATAAACTATTAGCAATGTACATCATGAGTACGTTTCAGTATTTTCAAGTAGAAATAAGATTGATTAAGTTTCTTACAAACTATATTAACTTGCGAATGCAAATCTTCATCTAAAATAGTTCCCAAGAATTTCGTTTCACTAACCCTTTCAATGTTATGTTCAAGACTGAGAAGATGGGATTCATCAACGATTCTATTCTTAAATAATATATAACTAGTTTTTGTCATATTAAGAATTAAATGATTGTTTTTGCACCAACTTTGAACTGCCCAATTACAATGTTAGTTTGATACATTAAATCACTAATATTTTGTGAAGATATAATAAATATTAGTATGGTCAGCATATAAAATAATTTTGCCATATGAAATAAAAGAAGGTAAATCGTTAATATAAATAGAAAATAGAACAGGTCCTAAATTCGACCCTTGAAGAACTCCCATGCGTATATTTCTAAAATTCCAGCGAATTCTCGCAACCGTGGTAACAATTTTCCTATTATTAAGATAAGAATCAAACCAGTCATTGAAATTGCCGCGAATACCAATATTCATTAATTTTTTCAACAGGAACTTGTGATTCACGCTGTCGAAAGCGGAGGACAGATCGAAAAATAACGCTAAGACATAATTTTTCATATCGATTTGTTTTAAAATATATTGAAGTAGATCAACACTTGCACTTAATGTGGAGTGATTAGGCCTGAAGCCATGTTGACAAGGTGATAATATATTACCAGGCTCGAGATAATCTACTAACTTAACATACATTAGTTTTTCTAAAATTTTTGAAAACTGACCCAAAATCGATATAGGGCGATAATTGTCAACTTTTTGTTTGTCGGCTTTTTTGAATATTGGTTTCACTAGTGAATCCTTGAACACAGTAGCCATCAGTCCTTGCTCAAAGGATAAGTTAAACAAGTAGCATAATATACTACCTATATTCTCAATACTATGTTTGATTACTTTAATTGACATATCACCAGGACCAACCGTATTTTTATTATTCATATCAGACACAAGATAGATAACTTCGTCAGTTGTAACTGGATCTATAAATATAGAATTTTTTAATGAATTGCTTTTTAATGTTATATTACTATAAATGACCTGGTAATGATCCTTTAGTTTGTTTTCAACAGAAGTCGCAAAAAATTCGCAAAATATTTCTGCAATTTCAAAATTATTAAATGTTAACTAAAATGTTAACTTGTAGTGCATAATTATTATACTATAAATTTGAATGTATTAATAATATGAAAATTAACCTCGATCCATACTTAAAATTACTGCCGCCCTCGAAATGTTTCCGTTCCAGTATTGTTCCAGTAAAATCTCTATGGGATAATATCAAAAACAGGGAATATGACAGAATAGTATGCGAGGCCAAATTATTATTAAAAAGTAATCAACTTCCAATTCAACTAATTGTAAGTCAAAAATCATGTCTACCAAATTTGCAAAAAAAATTTTTAAACAGTGAATTTAATCAATATAAAAATACTAATTGGTATTAATGGTTTTAGATGAAACAATCTTAGAATTAAAATTTTAATATAAAGTAATATCTTCCAGTGCTTCTTTCGACCTCCTAATCTTGTATATTGTCGGGAGTGATTTAGGATTGCCGTAAATCCTAAGCATTTTTGTATGAAAACTAATTTTGTAAGCCATTTCAAATTACTGCCCAAACTATTCAATTGATAACCGATAAGTAATATATTTATATCAATTTATTTTTAAATTTTCGTAGGCCAAAGAAATAGTGTTTACCGTACTGCCGGAGCACACTAGTTCGCTTCCGCGGTCCGAAAACCCTGAAGGGTAGTATATTAGTTCGTTCCCGTAACTATATGCTAATGCGATTAAGGTTCATTCTAAGAACCCAAAGAAAGAGAAATTACACAAATTTAACAGCAACATAAGAATTTTTTTATTTGTGTTTTATAACTTAACTAGCCGTATGCCCGATGGGATTTCCTATTGACAACATCTTTTTATTAGGTACTCACATTCTGCTCACTTTTAATGTTTTTCAAAAGCCTAAATCAATATCCACGCCTCTAACTTCGAAAATGACGAACTTCCCATGTGAACTTTCATTTTCTGTTTTAACCCCTTAGGGAATAAATTTCCAGAGACAACTGACTTTTATTTATAAATAGAAGCCTAAACGCCAATTTTCATAACTCCTGTGCTTAATTTCGTTCTTCTAAACCCAACAGTTTAGGTTGTGCGTCGTCTGTCAGTCAAAGTTAAAGATTTATTAAGTAAGATATTATTTATTTTAATAGCCATGGTAACCTATTTTTATATACCATCACTAACTTCAGAAATGACAAATTGTTAATCCCTATTTAACCCACTTAGGGGACGAATTTTCAAAAATCCTTTCTTAGTGCTCACCTACGTTACATAGGGAACTCCTATGTAAAATTTCATTCTTCTAAACCCAACGGTTTAGGCTGTGCGTTGTCTGTCAGTCAGTCAGTCAGTGTTAGAAATTTATTAAGTAGATATTTTTCTTTTTTTTTTATTGTTTAGATGCGTCACAGCTAGGGCAAGTAGATATTAAAAACACATAAATTTGGTGTAAGTTTACATGACATAAATTTTACAAAGTCGAATCTTCTTATTATATTTTGTTTCAATAATCATATTTTTCCTTCTACAAATTCCTTACGCAAATTATTAATATTAGATACATTATAAATTTGGTGTAAATTTATGGGCCGATTCGTATCAGCGTAAGCCCAAGCCTCTTTCGCCCATTTTGAATCAATTTGTGCTTGTTTTGAAGCACATTTGGCTTGCTTTTGATATGTTTATATATTCCTGTCTCACTTTCGATGTTTTACAGAGAAGGGTAAGGGTTTGTATACGATGTATATCGAACGCTAATACTTGACCTTTCTCTCTAGAACATGGAAATTGAGGTAGGATTATACAAACATATCAAAAGCAAAGCAAATATGTTTCAAAAGAAGCACAAATTAAAATGAGCGCAAGCGGCTTGGGCTTACGCCGATACGAATTGGCCCATATGACATAAATTTTACAAAGTCGAATTTACTTATTAGATACATTTTGTTTCAATAATGATATTTTTCCTTCTACAAAGTCCTTACGCCTTGCGATACACTTTTTTGTGCTTTTATTAAAATGTTTTTGTGTTCTTTTAAAAATTATATTTATAATTATTTACAGTTAACATGGGTTTGCCTTTTTCACTTGCCATTTCGCACACTTCCATATCGACGACAAAATTATGCAGATTGATTTTTAAACAAGTTTTATCTTCAATTAACTGACCACAAATAATAACTAATGTGCGAATATTTGCTTTGCATCTTACTACATGGGATATCCCCACCGTCATTTAGGTAATTAACTTTACCTGTCAGTAGATAAAAAGTCGGGAGCAAACTAAGCTACGACCTTTTTTCAAGATAAGATTAAAATCTGACTGCGGGAGCGAAATAGTATGCACCCCGTACTGCAATCTCAAAACGATTTCTTTGTTCAAAGATTAAAAATTTCTTTGAAATTTTTTTCTTTGGGTCAAAAAAATATTTCTTTGAATCAGAGAAAATATTTTTTTGATTCAAAGAAATAATTTTCTTTTTAGTAGTCAAAAAAATATTTCTTTGATTCAAAAAAATAATTTTTTTGATTCAAAGAAAAAAATTTCAATGAAATTTTTGGTCTTTGAACAAAGAAATCGTTTTGAGAGTGTGGATAATACGGGCCTGGATATTGATCGAAATTTAAGCAGCTCACATTTTTTTTATGTGTAAAAAAACATTTTTGAAAGTGATTTTTAATTCCAAAATCAGGACAAAAAACGAGAAAATTCTTTGTGAAGGAACTCCTCAACAATATGTAGTTTAGTAGAATTTCACTAACAAGGCCCAAAACGGACCAGTTATCAAAATCTAATTTACAATTTATGTTCAAATATTTTGGATTTTTTCCTTACTTATAATAATATAATAATAATTATAAGCTTCTGATAATGTTATAATAATGGCTCAATTTGATAAAACTTCAGTCGAGTTTTGGCTCACTAACCAAAAGAGTGAACCAGATTAGTCAAAACGTTTATGATTGAAATATGTAAAAGTTTAACCCTAGGATACATCAAGAGAAATTGCAATATTGAATAGTTCAAACTACATTAAATATACATATGTGTAATTTCAACTTATTAAATGCTTATTAATACTTATTTAATTTTTATGACTTTTAATTATAGTCGTTATTGCGAATTTAACAAAGGTGCCCATATCTGCACGGAAGTTTTTGTTTCTTTTAATGTGAAACCTGTAGACAAATTATATATTACAAAATATAACAGAGATTTACCATTTTGTAAAAGCTGTAATGACGAATGTTAGTACCTACTAAAAAGATGGATTTACTAGTATAATTTAAAAAGTATTTATTTTATGAAATAACAGAATCTAGTTTCTTTTTTCTAAGTAAATTCGAAATCGGTCGATGACATTATGAAGATTAATTTCAGTGTCCCGATGCATATTTTTTTTTAAAATAAATATTATTACGTCCTTGAAATTTTAAGGAATACTTCATGCATAGTATTTTCTACGCGTACCTATATTACATTAACTAGTAGCCACAAATTGTAGTTTTTTTTTTTTTATTAAAATTAGCTGTGTTTTAACTGCTATGGTTATATACACAGCGTAAGGTACAATTGTAAAATTGTAGTTATATCTAAATTTTAAAATATTAGCCGTTAAATTTGTTTACTTTTATTTGTTTGAATTTGTTTTAACGTAATTGTAAAAATTTGACGAACACTACAAACACTTTCAGCTTAGGTGGAGGGGGTATGATTTCCGTGACCCCGCTCTGGATCCGTACATGATTAGAATAGCGATAATTTATCCTTGTTGCTTGCGGGACGTAACACATACAAACTATCATAAAATATATATGTAATAATATTTATATAGGGATCTACATTTATTTGTAATTCAATTATTATGGTAGATTGCAATAATAATAATGTGTTATAAAAGCAGTCCCTAGATGTACAGTGATCTGGATAAAGTGGTAGCACCCAATCTGTACTTATATAACAGATGGTGAAATAATAGTGTAAATGATACGTGCGTAATGTAATTATTAAATTATATTCACGTAACGCAAAATTAATTGAATTTGTATTGAATTTTTCTATTAAAGTTAAAATTTAATTTTTGTGATTTATCCATTGCATGCCTATACATATGTATTTAATCATTTAAAGTTGATTTAATTTAGAAAAATACGCTAAAAATTCGAAAATTGTATTTAAAATTAAGGCTTAAGACATGAGTAATAAATAATTCATCAGAATCAGAAGTTATAATTCTGCGTATGTACCTACTGTATGAAAGTTGTCAGATTTAGGAATGCTTAAGAAAGAATCAGTGTCACTCTTAATTTTTTGGACATTCTTTTAAATTTAGTCACAAGATTCTTTTAAATTGGATATCTAATATTGTTTATTGTTAGTTCATATTGTCCATTTTATTGCTATTTTAACCCTAAGTTGTGCCTTACTGGCGCAACTTAACCGAAACAATTTTAATTGAACGCTCTTAACAACTACTAACGTTACGAATTTTGAAATTTTTTGATCCGTGGTTTAACAAGGGGAGGGGGGAAAACAACCTTACTTTGAAGTTCAATATTTTGCAAAAAGAGCTTAAATATAAAAATAGAAATAATAAAAGGAACTTAACTTCATTTTAAGAATCCTTTCTAACGATGTTTCATATCTGACGTGGCACACAAAAGTTTTCGACTTTATTTTTCAATACGGGAAATTATCTTAAGAAATTAATAATTTTTTTTTTTTTTTGCTTTAGATTTACACCCGTTGCAAGTTCGTGCAATATTTTATAGGTCACAGGCCGGAAAATATGGAATTATGGAGGGTGTGAGGACTGACAGACCGACATAGGTATTGATTTCCGGGACTGCAAAAATTTCGAGCCCTAAAAATTACAAACAATTGAAAAATTACTCTGTAGTTTGAAAGAAACAGAAGCTTATTCAAGTGGTTATTGATATCTGAACATTTTGTTCTACAGCGTACTTCAAAAATCGAGTAAACAATACTTCACAACAAATTTTCAGCGCCATCACCATTGCTATATTTAACAGTTTTTGTGCAATCTCTATGTGTTAGATTTATTCAGATTATCAGATATACATAAAAAGTAATATGTAACGTCCATAGTAATGTAGTAATGACGTATAAGTAGTCAACTAATGTTATTTCTTTCAAAGTATAACGCTTTTAGCGAAATATTGTGGAAATTACCTATATATTTTTTTCTCTCAACAAGTTCATAAAAAATTCAATATTTTATTTATAATAGATTGTAATAATTAATTCGTTACAAATAAATTTCAAGAGCATTAAACATTCGAGATTTGCAAAAAGATTAAAAAAGGATTTTTTATTTTTTAAGTAGTTCAATACGGTTAGTGATTTTTTTAACAATTTAAATCACTAAAATAGTTTTTTTTATTGAAATTTTTTGGTTAAAATTTAGGTAAACCATATTTGTACTCGGGATTTTACAGATCAATTGAACTATCCATCTAACCATTTAGATCGTACATATTTATTTTCTATTGTCTGTCACGATGAAAAAAAAACTTACCTTTTTCAAACAAACAGTATCGACTTTTTTCTCAATAATTGTATATTATTAGTAAAAAAATATTGTGCCTATTTGATATTTTTTTTACATAATAATGTTAGTTAAAATGATAAAAGAAGAATGATCTTATCTTTGTGTTGTGAACGTAAGTCTTCATTTTTTTCGTCTTTGTTGTGCCATAGTTATAGTATTATAGGTAGAAGAGGTATAGAAGGGCCCATATATGTAGTTTGAAATGTTATTCATGCATGAATTCGTGCAAGCATGGAAGCATTACTATAGCTGGAAATAATATAATATAAATATATAATATAATAAATAATAATATAACACATATACAATTTCAAAATCTTTTTAACAGTATGTAATTTGAACACGTGCAAAGTTTTGTTCATATTTTAAAATTGTGGTCTTCCAAAATGATATAAATACACACAATTTATGTTGGACAAAATGTTATAATTAATTCGCAATCAAATATTGTACCTGGATCAATTCTAAATTTTATTTAAATACCCTTTGAAGCATAGTGGAAGCGCTGAAAAAATAGATTCCATCAATAATTTTACCGATTTTAAAACGATGCTTTTGAGAATGTGACAGAAAAAATACAATTAAAATGCATGATTAATTGCTTTAACGTTCAAGTAATATAAAAAACATACATATATACTATGCAATCTACTCACACTTGTTTCCATTTAAATTATAAACGAATATCAAGATTTATCAGAACTGAAAAAGGAGTATAAATAAACTTCAATACAAATTAACTGTATAAAAAAGGTAAGTGAATCAAATTTTTCACCAAAAATGCTTTAAAAAAAAAAAGAAACAGAAAAATGTTTTCTTCGTTGATTTGAAAATAAAAAAATTTATCCAGGTTTTATATTTTTTTTCAGTTATGCCTAAATTTTTGATCGTTTTGTATTCAAAACTTTTTAATGTTGATTTTACAACAAAATTTTTAACATGTTAATAACTAGATATGAAGAATTATGTGGAAATGACAAACTGATACACTATTCCCACAACTAATACACCTATACAAATGTAGCTCGCTCTCTATCTAAGTAAATAAGTGTGAAAGTTCGACAGCGATCATAGGTCGACTCACAATACGTAATGTATTACAGGTCACATCGGACTGCTCTGGTACTGATGATAACTAGGCAGAGCGAGCTATGTTTGTACAGTGGCCATCCAATGGTACGTACTCCGATTTTACGTAGTGACGTCAGCGATTTAGTGGGGTTCCCCTCTCACAGATATGTTGTTGTTTGTCTGTGTTGGTGAAAATTTATGTACTAAGCCCGAGTCAGGGCCGTAGGTAATATTGTCTGAGGGTCTCGTAGCCTTTAAAAATTTTAAAATTTCACTGAAGATATATATGCACATATTCTGTATACGTAATATGCAAAATGCAAATGTAAAATAAGTAACGTAAAATTCTAGAATATTCTAATCATCAACTAGCAGAGATATACAAAAACAAACTTCACCGTTGAATTGGTCATTAAAAATGAGATTAAACAGTGTAGTTTGACAAAAATTCTAGAATGTTCTATTTGTCAACTAGCAAAGATATTAAAAAATCAATTGTACCATTTAATTGTCCATTGAAAAAGAGATCAAATTACACATTTTGACAAATGTTCTGGAATATTCTATTCGTCAACTAGCAAAGATATTCAAAAACAAACGTCGCCATTGAATTGAGTACCAAAAAAGAGACCAAATAACATATTTTGAGAAATGTTCTAGAATATTCTATTTGTCAACTAACAAAGATGTTGGAAAATCTACTGCACCACTTAATTGTCCAACCGAAATTAAACTAATGTAAACCAAATGTCCGATTTTGACAAACAATTTTTGCTATCTGACGAATAGAATATTCTAGAACATTTATGAAAATGTGCTATTCCGTCTTTTATTCGATGACCAATTAAATGGTGCAATCGATTTTTCGATATCTTTGTTAGTTGACGAATAGAACATTCTAGAATTTTTGTAAAAATGCGCTGCTTATTCTAATTTTTAGTGCGAAATTCAATAGTGAAGTTTGTTTTTTGGTATCTTTGCCAATTCACGAGTAGAATATTCTAGAATTTTTGTCAGCTTCCGCTATTTGGCGTCTTTTACGCTGATGAATGCGATAGTGAAGTTGATTTTTGGACAGTTTTCTAAAAGTTGTCACTCATATTCATTAGTATAACATTCGATTTCCTTTGTCTACACAACCGAATTTTAAGTGTCAATTGTCTCTTAAGATAATATTGTTTTAAATAAATTCAGGTAAATAATATTTACCAACCCCCCAAAACAAAAGTTTACCGACGCCCCTGATCTTCCGATTTTACGTACTTCCCCTTAAATTTGCACCGACCACTACGTAAAATTGGATTTGTGGTGTATGTTTTACTTGACGTCTTACAGCGTCAGTGACCGTGAACCGGTTAAATAAATGATGTGGCTAGTTTAGTTTTAGTTTGTAGACACACTACTGAAACAAATGCACCACTTATCTTAACGATAACACCAGGCAGTTGTAACAGAGAGTTTCAGTTAGAAATATCATATAGTCTATAGTTAAAATTTCAAAATAGAAAACTTATCAATCTTGTTGTGTTGCAATGAATCCTATTATAATTGTTAAACATATATTGCAGCTTTTTTGTGAAAAATTATTATGATCGGTAACTAAATTTTTATTTGCGTTTATTTTGTTATAACTGTGGTTTCGTTATAATTTTAAAAAATTTGGGGTGTCAGGTCTACCCACACTGTCACTGTTGGGTGTCCTTAAAGACTAAGGACTATTGTACTTGGCCCCTTGAATCCCGAACCAAGAAATTCTAGCAAAAAATATTTTATAAAAATTGTTTTATTTCATTTTTTTTATTATAAAAGTCAAAAGTATTTAATTCATTTCAATCCCGCATTGAATTGCAATCCCGCAGGCACTTCACTCCTATGTCATCATTTGTTCTCGAGATACGCAATACAGAATATATTTCACAAAAATTTTTTAATTTCATTTTTTTATACATTAAAAAACTAACCGCTAATCCGAATTTTCTACAAACTTTAGCCAAGACTTTTTTAATTACGCTTCTAATGAAATTGGTCGGGAATCGATATCACCCTTTGTTCTCGAGATATGCGAAACGAAAGAAAATTCACGAACGGACTAACGAACTAATAAATTGTTGAACGCAAACACAGACAACTCGCTAAAAATAATGGATTCCGATTCTAGTGACCTTGAAACGTGGAAATATGTTCAAATTAGCGATTTGCAAAATCGAACCCAATACAACAGCTTCCAATGGGAAGTTAAAAATGAAAATTAAGTGGTGTTTGAAACATATTAATAAAATACAATTTAGTTTTGTTCTTCTAATACTTCCATTCATATAATATTAACTGAAATTCCATGAGGCTCGTTGGTTCCTTATCTAAAAAACTGAACATGAAAAAGTTTTAGTCTGATAGATCAAATTTATCACTGGTCAATTAATCCCACTAAGTGGTGAGCCATAGAGAATTTATAATTTAATAAAAAATATTTTCGAACTGACGTTTTATCCTTTTAATATTTCCAAAAATATAAAAGTGGAATAATTTTTGAGGGGTGTAGATTGACAATAGCTTTAAAAATGATTATTATTAACAGGTTATTTTTAAGGGGACGTTTTTATGGGACAGGTATAGATTTATAATGATCATAGAATTATCGAGTATGGGGGCATTTTTTAAGGTTTCACTTATCGTTTTTTTATTTTTTTGTTCTGCTACATAATGATATGGGTGTGTTGTCTAATAATGACTAATCATTCACATTCAACAAAAAAAGAAAGAAAGAAATTGGTATTCCTATGTACCAAAAAAATGAATTTTATAGTGAAATTTATTAAGCAATATATTTCTTCTTGTTATTATTTATTTATACGTCATTCGTTTTGTTTTGGTCATTATCCATTAGTATAAAAAATATCAATTTCGCTTGAAGTAGAAGATGCCTGGTGAGATTCGATAGGCACTTGATGGCACAGGAAACACTTAGCATCCTCTTTTAAAATTTGAATGTGTTTAGTTTCAACTAATCCATTTGAACGCACGTGGATCCGTATTGTTATTATTGGCAATTAAAATTCATAATAACCCGCCGAAGCTCTAGGGCCTGTAATTTTAGCGAATTTCCAAAACTCGAACCTCAGCTTTTTCAGCCGTTCTCATGCCGCAACCTGAGGCTAAGACTATAACAGAAATATGTTTTGAGGTCCCTAGAATACGAAAATGATATTCACTAAAATTCGTATATATATATATATATATATATATATATATATATATATATATATATATATATATGATATATGATGGTAAGTTAATTTAAAAAAATTTAACACTACTAATAGAAGAGATGGCTCCATAGTACTAAACAGAGTCCTGACTTGTCATCCATTTTTCTCCAAAACAGAGCGGGAAGCTTCAAAATCAATTATCACATGTTTGAGTAAATATATTTGAGAACATAACTATGGTTAGTACGTTATGAATTAATGAACAATTAAAAAGTTTTAAGTATTCTTTTTAGGTTAAACAAAGGGTTCTCGTTCAATATTTAATTTATTTCCAATTTTATTTAGTAAACTTTGGACAGTAAATCAGCGTTTAAGACATGCGTCGCAATTCTATCAATATAATAATAGTTTCCTCATTAGATTACGGAACCATAGAAAAAATTCAGATAGCCATATTATTAATAAATTTGCTAAATTTAATATTAAATGTAAGCAAGAAATATTTTATTGCGAAAATTATAGTAAACTCTATTTACTGATAACGAAATCTTGCCTTAAGGGTGACCACTAGTGTAAACGCCTGAAAAAAGGTGATTTTTGGGAATTTTTTTAAAGAAAACTACCGTATCGAATGTTTTAATATTTTGAGGATATATTCGTTGATATTTATAGTAAGTTTATCATAAAACTTTCGGACCAAAAAATTGAAAAGTCAGTGAGTTATTCGCGATCTCCCAAGACTCCAAAGAAAGTCCTCCCACTTGTGCCGTGACTGCGATCCTCACAGTGCCTAAAATAAAAAAAAAACAAAAAGCCTATTAAACTAGAAGGTATTGCCTTTGCCATGAACCTCAATCGAAAACAAAAGTTGAAATTTAACAAAATGGCGGAGTTTTTTTAAAGAAAATTTGACGATTTTGACCTGCAAAAATTACATTTTTTATTCGATCGAAAAACTGGAGGTTTATGGTACGAAGAAACATAGACAAAAGAAGCTGCAATAAGAATCAAATCTATCGGATGATTTGTCTTCGAGTTATAATAACTGCAGCAAATTTGAAAAATTTAGTTTTTCTTTACCGTACCTTTTAGTTTTAATCACTGAGAATTTTTACTAAAATTATATACGATATACTCACTATAATGGTCATAGTAAAACTAGATGAGTCGTTTAAATGTGCCAGAGTCTAGCTGCTCCACAACATGTGACTGGCAACCACGTCCAAAAACTTCCGAACTATCAAAATTCATACATTTCTCAATTCTTCAAAGTTAAAAATAAAAATCAGAATCTGCTCTTCACATAGCTGTAACTAAAAAACTATTTGAGATATGTACTTGAAATTTTAGTATATTATTTTTAAAGGTATAGACTGTCGAAAAATATACAAAAAAAATGTTTCCAATTTTTTCAAAAGTTCACACTAGTGGCCCCCCTGAATGCGTTTTAAGCACGCATTTGGAATTTCTTTTTTGAAATACTTTAAAAATATTTAAAAGTATTGAAGATTCTTTCCATGCAATCCATCGTGTTAAGACAGTAATTCTCAATCTTTTTTCTCTCACCCGTTCTTTGAGTAGTATTTTCATTAGTGTCCGACCAAAACAGATTTTCAGCCGAAACCGAAACCAAAAATTATTTAGATATGTTAAAATTTCAATTGTATGTTGAAATTTAGTGTATATATGAGGCACAAGCTCACCTCAATGAAGTGCGACAATTCACGAACAATTAGTTTCGGTGCGGTCGAACTTTCGGCTGATTTTTGGTTGAAACTGAAACTATAGCCGAAACTAGATCTTTTGGCGGAAATTAGCCGAAACTGAAACCGAAACCGAAGGTTCGGTCGGTCACTAATTTTCATATATTAATTTTCTCCACTTCTCAAAATAGAGTTTTCATTTCAAATGCTTGCTACCAGTATATTCTTTCTTACACATTGAGGCGAACATTGTTAGCTACTACAGTTCGCTAACATATTCGTTTGATTTCTGTTGTGTTAATATTTTTAAGTAACACTGTTAAAAATAATGTTATTTAGCATGTTAGTATATTTCCCATCGACAAGCGGTCAACTTCAAAGAGTTGAATCTTAGATAAAATAAAGTGATATAGGTGACTGAAAAATGGACTTAGAAAACAGTATTATTGACTACTATTTCGTAGTATTTTGAATTTTTTTTTTTTTTTTTTGAAACGTATTAAATTGATTTTGGGAAATTCGCTATGTTCGGCAGATGCTGCGACAGGGGTATTATAATTTATTATATATGCTAGATTTTATTCAACAAAATGTTTAGTTGTTTCAATTTCTTCACCAAAATTATGTACGAAAATTATGGAAATGTAACTTGTGATTCAGGTTGGGTATCTGCAAGGATGAATTAGGCTTAGGTTCGCCAGGCCTAGACTTAGGGTGTCAGATCTTCCGGGATCCAAAATAGAAGAAATATACGAATTCCCAAATAAGCGTAAAAATTATTATATTTTTGATGTCCGATGATGCTCTTTTAGCGAATTTCCAGAATGAAATTCAGCTATTACAGCCACTGCCATGGTGCGACTTGAGCCTGGGACTATGGCAGAAATTTGTTTTGAGGTCTCTAGAAACCGAAAATAATATTCACTATGTATATATGTGTTCGTAGGATAACTCTCGAACGAAATGTCCTAGGTGTACGAAATTTGGTGAAAATGTTGGAAGTCCCAAACCGTTGGGCAAGTTCGTTAACCAGACACGTTCCATGCCCAGAACGTGGTTTTCGTTCTTGAGAAAAATTAGTTTTTTGCCAAAATTTCTACTAATTCAAAAGTTTTTCCGACATTTTTTTACACCATCAGAAAGAGGAAGGAAAATTACATAAGAAACGTTTTTTTCTTAATTTTTATAAACGGAAATTCGCTATGTTATACAGGATGCTGCGACAGGGGTATTTTATATTTTAGAATCATGGCCATAACCTGTATAATGTAGTATAGCGTTTTTATAAGCTGTAACCCATTATATAAAAAGGGGTGCGACTCGTCCTAATAGGGCGGGCAACCCGGGCATTTGCCCGGGGCGGCAAAATTTAGGGGCGGGATTTTTGTAAATTTTGGTAAAAAGACGGTGGCTTCTTGTGAGTGACGAACAGATTTGCCCGGGGTAGGAAATTCTGAGGGCGGGAATTTATATCCGGCGGGCAAAAAAAAAAAAAGGTCGTCAGTATAAAAAAAGAAAAAAGACAACAACGCCGGCTTTTTATACCCGACGAAAAATAAAAAGTGACCGATTTTTTTTTCACTGGGGCGGGATTATTCCCTTTTGCCCGGGGCGGCGTAAACGCTAGAGCGGGCCCTGGTCCTATGCCTATAGGGGCTAGTTGTAGTTAAATCCGCCATTAAGTGTCAGTATCTGAAACTTTTTATCAAAGTATTGGGTTGGCACGAAAGTAATGAGACATTCTAGAAAATTAAAAAAGACCTAAGAGCTAAGTTCTGGGCAACAGTTATCCAGACCTTGCCTATACGTTCCGCTGGCAAGGACTCATAATGCTCATGGCAAGTATTCAGTTGACTAGATGTTTTTTAAAATGAAAATGTTAGAATTTAAAAAGTAAAACAAAGTGTCTCATTACTTTCCTACCAACACAATATTTTAACAAAAAAATCAAATCTTAATTTTGAAAATTTTATATCTATAAAAAGGATTATGAAGCATAAATCTAATTGCAATCGATTAGATTGTTTCAACTATATTATGTTTCAATAATTTTGCCATTTATTTTTTGTACTTTACAAAGTATTTATACAAAAATTAGGATAGGTATATTTTCTGAAGAAAGTTCAATAAGTACATATTATAAACCAACTAGTTTTAGTTAAACAATAAAAATAATTAAAGGCACCGGCGAGATTCGAACTCACGATCTCCTGTTTACTAGACAGGCGCTTTAACCAACTAAGCCACGGCGCCGTTTGGTATTCTGCTAATTATTATTGGACACGATCCTCTATGCGCCTACAAAACCTATAAAAGTCCAAAAATTGTATATTTAAGTTGACCATTTACCAGTCACAATAGCTAAGCATAATTTATTTTGAAATATTTCAATGGAAACATTTTAATTAATCTTAGAAAATATTATTAATTGTAAATTATGTTTGTACAAAATTTTCTTTATTCATTTGTATTTACTTTCTCAGTAGTGTAGCATAAAGTATACTGAACAGCTAAATATCTTCTAAAGCCTAATTTATTACTTCTAAATATTATGTCAATATATTCTATTTAAGTCCTTAAATAATACTTATACCAATAGACTTAGTCACGTAGAAATTTCTGATTCAATTCCTTTATAACAAAGAGAAAAAAAATCTCTATTAAATTAAGAAGAAAAAAATGAAATAAAATTTATTCAATAGATTAAAACCGTAAATAAAATATTTAGAAAAAAATTATTAACTTGAAATCTTAAGCACATATGAATTTACAGTAATATTCATTAAAACCTTAACGCTCCTACAGAAAATAGATTTTAACACGATTTTTGTCAAAGGTATCAAATGACTGGAGTAGGTAAAGTGGCTTCCAAATCCTTAAGTAGTACCCCGTTGTTTTTTATTACCTATGTAAACTCGCTCCCTAAATGGTCAGCAAGGGTGGATCATACCGACGGGAGGTCGCAACATTATTTGTTTTCATGTGTATACGCGGCAGTTCAAAAATATTGGAATCCTCTAGACAAAAAGTAAGGCTTATATATTTTTGCGAAAAATATTTTTTTGCTAAAATTTAGTTTATTGATTTATCAAATTTAAAATTATTTTTATCACTTATTATTGCACGAAAGGTTTGTATTTTTTCGAATAAGTTTGGGTTTGTTTAACGAAAATTTGTTGCCTAGCAATTTAACGAGAAGAACTGTCAACTAATAAAAACGCGACAGCGTAGCTGAAGCGTTTTTGGGTTGACAGTTCTTCGAGTTAAATTGCTTTTAGGCAAGAAATTTGAGTTGTAGAAAACACAAATTTATTCAGAAAAAATATAAAACTCAAGTGTAATATGGTAAGATAATTTAACGAATAAAATAAATTAGTATAATTCTAATTTTTATTTAATACATTGTTACTATGGTTCTGAAATCAGTTAAATTTACCAATAGGAATTTTTGTTTCGTTTTTATCGTGTTTACCTACAGTGAAATGACCAATTAAATGTTTTGTACTATTTTTTTCGCTGTAAAAATTTGTCCTAACTTTTTTTCATGGTAAAAGTGAAAAAACTACAATATTCTTATGGGACTTGATACACATGAGTTAAATTATTATCAGACAAATTTTCTTTAATAACTAGGTGGTGAGCTTAGTTAAGGTTAGGTTAGTTTAGTTAGTTTTGACAATATACTTCGACTTTGATATAAAAATTGGGTGGTGAAGTTAACTAAGGTTAGGTTAGTTTAAATAGTTTTGACAATATACTGTGTATGTATAATATCTGTATGTATTGGTGTATGTATAAAATGTTCATGGATTTTTGTAGAGTAGTGTATATAAAGTATTCACCAATATAATTTTCTGTTTTTAACTGTTCCAATAGCAAAAAAAACATGTGTTAACCCCTTTCAGAGTAGGGAGCGAGTTTACATAGATCATTAAGAGAGCCGGGAGCCATATTACACTGTAAAAATTGTCAAGGGAGCGAGTTTGCATTCGTCCCAAATAACAGCTTTTAAAGTTTTAACTTAAATTTATTCTTTAAGCTTAATAATTTTTTATGAGTTAAATTTTTCCGCTTTTTCTATAGTAATAATTAAAATAAATTAGTGGTATATTTGTCCTTTTGAATATGGTCGTTTTGAATACATAATTGTGCGTTTAAAGATACCAAATATGGAATTTTCTTTTTATTATTGAGTTGTGTAACTCTACTTATTTAACAAAAACATTAACAAATAAGATTATAATCGCGAAAATATAACGCGAAAAACGCCAGAAAATAATAAATTAATTTTATGTTGTATTAATTAATAAAATAACTAGTTATTATTTTTCTTTACAAAATTAAGTTACTGGAAGAATATTTTTTTATACATTAAAAAAAAGCTTGATGTGAGAAGGATACGATCGTTAGTTTCTCGCGTGTTAGTTTTTTTCTTTGCTAATCAGTCAATGGCATCTAGAAATGCCAGTATATACAATAGTATTAACATGTATGTAGACTACAACCTAAGCTTTGAATATTTTAGGCTAGATTTTCTTGAAATCTTCGCAAGACTTTATATTAAGAAGAGTTAATTTCACAATATATTTAAAATAAAGATGAATGAAATCTATGGTTCCCGATGTATGTCCCCCTTTTGCTACTCAATAAATTTTGAAGAGGTTAACTAAAATTAGAACAATTTTTTCTTCTGCTATGCTCCTGGAGTGATGAATTAATGAGTTATTAGATTTGGTGTCAAATATTTTATTAAAGGAGTCAAACTTTAGCTATCCACGACTGTATTTTGTTAGACGATTTTATTGTTATTTTCACAAATAGGTAGTAAAGAATTGAAAGAACACCATACCGTTTTTTCTTTACGTTATTTGATATTTTATTTGGAATCTTTAAAGGTACTTATGTTAAAATTATAACAAAATATTGTGCAAATATTTATGATTCTCTTTCAAAAAAAAAAAAAAAAAAGAAAGAAAAAGATTATACTGATTACATTCCGATTTTTATTCCGTTTACCTATGTAATTTAATTTACATCTATTTTATTTATATTACAAAATTCTGGATTTATTTTTTCATGTCATTTTGATGTTAGAAACATTTTTAAGATTTTGATTATAGATTACAATTTGTGTTGTAATCTCCTTCAAGTATTAGACAATTATTTTTAAAATAACATTTTATTAAGGAAACAACCTCAGTTTTTCAAATTTAAATAAACATATAGGTACCTGGAAAGGCAAACTTTTTCAAAACTTCCAATTTCAGATGGTAGTGTAGGATAATGTCGATTTGATTTGGGATTTTTGTAAAATATTTTGAATAATTGTGGATTTGAAGTGATGTCATAAAGACAGTTGTAAAAATATGAATTTTTAAAAATCAAAAGAATATAGGTATTATGTTTTTAACATGATTTTGTAAATATTATTGGAAAGATAAAAATAAATGTCAGTTATACAATGACAATCCATACCTTTGTGTAGATAGGTTCATTTTTTGTACATTGGTTAGGTAATAATTATTGGAGATGTATGTAATATTTGAAAATAGTTCTTTCACATAATCTTGATACGCACTTAATATAAAGCTCTGGTACATAAGACCGGGCGAAAACGTTCAAAAATCAGTAAGAACTAGAGTTGTGTACTTATCTATCTGAATCTTGAAGAATATTTATTTCAAATAATATTATTTAGAACCGGAACCGGGAATATTTTTTAAGAGAAAGATACATTTTGACAGAAAACTAAACAAAATTAAAGTTTAAAGATTTGTGAATTAAATTCGCGATTTATGTCAAGAAATAATGCCCCCCTCCCCGCTTTCCCCGAGAATTAAAAATGTACGCTAGATATTAATTTTTAACACCACAATGGTAAAATTACTATACCTAATTATAATGATTATTGAGTCAGTTGGCGTTATTCTTTTGCTCGTAAAGTGAGTTTACCGGAAGGCATTGGGAATTTCTCTTTTATTTCCGGTTAATAGTTCTCGTTAATGACATTAGTTTTGAAATTTTTGAATGGAGCAACAAATATCGATTTTGCATTAAATTTAGATTCAGGTATGTTTCTTCGTTTAGGTTGGATATAGAATATTCCGAGGGAATCCCCAGTTGAAATAATATATTAGTTCTAGTTTCTTTTTAAAAAATTCTCCGTAATACCGAATAGTTAAAAAAAAATTACCAAATTTTCTTTAAAATCAGTGCTTTCAGTAATATTTACATAATCATTTATGTATATTGTGTTATCTGATTATTACTGAATAGTGATAAAATATTTGACATTTATTTTTTACAGTATGTAATTAAAAATGTATAGAAATTACACAATATGTATTGTATTTCCTATGGTTATAGCACTCAGCACTATCTAGGCGATAAAAGTAGAAACTGAATCCAGTCATTTTATAAAGCGGCTAAATGTTTAGTCAGAGAGATTATAGAATACAAATCATTATTATGACTAAACGTATATTATTAGTTCAGCTGTTTTGTATAACGGCTGAAAGTTTTTTAGTCTTTTTACAAAACAACTGGCACTTTGGCTGATTCTACAAATCGGCAGCGACATATTATGTATTTATGTATTACAAAGTAATGAATGCGCTTATAAGTATAATGAATATAATTATGAAGAGAATAAAATATCTATACAAAAACGAGTGTAGTCGTTTAAATATATACTGAAATCTTTTGTTTCATTTAAATACATATTAAAGAACAAGTGTAGCCATTAAGTGAAATGAACTAATTACTGTACGTTGTGTTGCAGTATACTAATTTTAGGTTTGCATGTACAAGAACGTAATTGTTTTCGAAAATACGTAAAAGTCTTTTTATGTTATTGGAGTATCATCTTATACGAGGTCACAAAAATTACATGAAGGTACTTTTTAATGAACAAATAATGCCCGTTAATGCTTCTCGTGCATTATAACAGTGCACTTTTTTGTGTCTGAATTTAAAAATTGTGTGCCTTCGTAAATTAACTATAATGGTAGATTTAAAATTCTACAAAAAAATTGTTACATTTTAGGTCAGTAAGGTTTTCAGCTGTGATTTTAAATGTGTAGATAAAGAATCATAATTATTATATTTAAAGAGTAAGACAGTGTATAAAGGGTTTTGGGAAATGAAATTATGTTATAAAAAGTACATTAACAGAAATAAGAACTAGACCATTTTTTGTGTATTTAAAAAGAAAAGAATATTATGTTGCCTTCTTGTCTTTGAAATAAAGAATTAAAATTGAGGATATTTACAGTATTTGTGGTACCTAATTATTTTTAAAAATATATGATAAATTTAAAAAAAAATACTCAATCCAAATAAGCCTTATAATTGCGGTTTCTACCATATTTACTTTTTATTAATTTATTTATTTGAAAGATGTCATTAGTATACAGATATGACAACAAAAACATTTGGTTAATATTTAAAAAAAAAATGTTATTATTCATATAAGTACTATCTTGGCGCACACATTCCTATTCGACAAATAGTTATTTGCCCATTTTACTGTTGCTACGTCAGTTAAGCGTATTTCAATTGCTTTTTTTCGTGCGGAAATCACATTTTGCACAAGCAAATTGCTTAAGCAAATACTAGACATAGCTGTGTAGATGATAAAATTAACTAAATTTACTAACATGATTAAGTAACTTAATTTAACCCGCCGTATGGAATGTAAATTTTACCCGTCATCTGCAAACTGGGTCATTAATGTCCTCCCTATGTTATACACTAAATAAAATGTCCAAAAAATTTCTGCAAAATGTTCAGTTATTTACTACATTAGTTATAATATTTTTAGATTATTTAAGAAAGTTAAATGTCAATTCTTATATTACTACAATGCGTAATTTGTTCAAAAAGAATTTAGGAATAAAATTACGTCTAAAAATCAATAACTTTGCAATAAATAAATATTTTAAAAAACTGTTATAGGGTAACTTGTTTCAGTATAGGCTCCCTTAAAAAAAAACTGTATTACTTGGATTAGCTAAAAAAAGTACAATTAATTGGCCGAGTGAATACTGAGTATTTTTGGGGATATTATATCTACATTAAAAGTTAAGAAGATAAATTTAAATGTCAAATATACTTCTTTGTCAAAAATTCGTCTTCATTCTCTTCATTTTATGCATCGTTTTCAGGGACCTTGTTATAACACACTATAGATGATTGCGTAATGAATAACGTAATATGTATATCTCTTTATATTGCTTAGCGATGTTCTAATATTAGATATGGTATTACAACAGTATCATTTTGTAACAATACGTATCAAAAAAGTTACGAAAACGATCATAAAAATTTTTCTTACTATACAAAAAATATCAACGCGGTCTGCAATGTGGGTCACTGATGACCCTGCGTCAATTTTATTAAACAGTTTTTCAAATACTAATGGAGACCGGACGACTTCAGTTGGTATAAGCGAGTAAGCGACCTACACAAAACATTTTTTTTTTTTTTGAATGGATATTAATCACACACATTTGGCTGTTTCAGAAATATTCACATAAATAATTTCATTTGTGCCATGAACACGTGTAAATCCGGCATAAATTCAAGTGTAAGTGTAAGTCTAGACACATAGGAACATGCACGAATCGCGTTTCAGTCGTTTACATTCAGGCTCGACGAGAGGGTGGGCTAGTCGGGGTTGCAGCCCTGGGGCCCGTGTTTGAAAAGGGGGCCTTAACTGTCGAGAGAGGGCCCAGGAAAAAAGTTAAGTTTTTCTGCTCACCAATAACTTTTTTGGGAGGAAATTTAAAAAAAATGCGATTTATTCCCCGGGCCCCCCATTTCTCTCCACGGCCCTGTTTACATTCACGTACAAACTAATATTTTGTTTTGTATCATCTTAATGCGCTCGGTAAACTAAAAAAATAAATGTTTATTGGTAAGTGTGTTAACTATTCAAGAAAAAAACGATTATCGTGATTCATACGGCGCTTCACTAGGATATAGTCACCGGAAATTCAAAAATCTGTCGATAATCGCAAAAGATCAATAAACATGGTGTTTGAGGTGTCGTTTGTACAACTTGCTGTAATAATTTTAAATTAAATACAATCTATATGTTAAGGTAAGGACTTTAACTATAGATACAGAATAATTGCTTGGATAGGAACTTTTAATTTTCACAGTTATTGGGTGGGTGGGGGGTCGAAAAATGGCCGATCTTTATCCGCCTCCTTTGATAACAAAAATTGATAGAATTTATAAATCAATCACTAAACAATACCTATATGAATACGTAACAAATTTAAAATTATTTGATATTTAAAAAATTTTATTTTGTCAAATTTATCTAACATTTGACGGTAACGTAACGATCAGATAAGTTTAATTTAAATCCTCTTAAATCATAGAGATTGAATTTGAATATGTATCTATTTTTTTTTCAATTTCGAAGGCACTGTACGAAATAATACTTGAACAGAAATTTTTATAAAAGAATAGAATTAAAATTGTTGTCAAAACCTGTCATACAATTTAAGGTGAACAAAACGAAGATGTTTCAAAAAAAATTAAAATACATTGTTAAAACATGATAGTTAACAACAATACGAATGCCACCTAGTTTGTCAAAAAGTCACAAGAATAAATAAAACATCTGCTCAAACCAGATAACAAACAACACAAGAAATTTTTGTGTAAAAAAACGTAGATATAGTGGAACAATTAACTTTAAATTTCAAAGTATTAATAAAAATAATTGGCTACAACAAATACACTACGTTTTCGAAAATCTCCATGTGTTAAGTACGATATGATTGCTAAGTAGAGGGCAATGAACAATAAATAGTCTCTGAATATAGTTTATTATATCATATTTAGGGACAAATTTACAGGCAGATAAGTGTTTTTTAAAAAAAATTAGAAAAAATGTTTATCGGAAACTAAATATTTAATTGAAAAATGCTACTGTAGCAATTGTTCAATAAATTTGGTAGAAGCGCTCTAAAATCATCATCAAGTTGGTAGTTTACGCAATTCTGTAGCTAATCATTCAACTTGTGGACTAGGAGTTAAAAACAGGTAGGCTTATTTTCTTATTATTTTTATTTCAAATTTTTCAAACGAACTTGTATAACCTAAAGTACTATAATAGTATATTGTGCAATAAGTGCGGGAAATTGTCGATTGCCCACGAAAGCGAAGTTGAGCGCACGAACGTAGTGAGTGCGCTCATTCGCTTGAGTGGGGCAATCGACAATCCCGCACGAGTTACACATACTATTTTTTATTACGAATATCACATACTTTTTTCTATCGTTATCACCATTTTTGACATTTTTATTACTTTTTAAAATAATATTTTTAAGTGTTCGTCTTTTTTTTCTGAATTAATTATCGTTTAAATTATTTTGTTGGTGGTTTCTATAGAAATAATTATGAAATATTTATTAAATGAAAAATTAAGAGGCGGCTTTGCGTGTTTTGATTAAATTTTGCGTGTTTTATTGTCAATTTGCGTGTGCAAAGTTACTTTCCACACGCAAAAAAGTATGCGGGAAGAGTACAGTGGGCAAACGACTATTTTGCGCACAGAAATGTGTGCGCCAAGTTAGTACTTCTCCCGCATGAGTAATAAAAAATAACTTATGCAATCAATAGACACTTACGAAAAGTTGAATAAAAATAATTTTGATATATGTATATTACTTAAGTTGAGATCTCGATGAAAAACATAAATTTTCAAAATCAGTAACTGAATGCGTAAGTCTATATCTCGAATTTGAAATGTAAGATAATGGTTTTTTCCAAAATAATCCTACAACGGCTAAATACTATAAAGAAGAATTTTTAGCTTTTATTTCAGTATCATTAGATTATCGATTTCGTTAGTAAAGCTTTTTTAGTCACCTGTCTTAAGGTTTTTTTATAGATATAAATAAGTACTGATTAACAGACGATATCTCCCTTAATTAGTCGAGCGGTCGAGCGTGCTAAGGGAATAAAACTTAAACTGTTAAGTCAAGGGTTCGAATTCTATGGTTAGCTATGTTCATGACAAATTTTCGCATTTTGGAGGATTCTATAATAATTGTGAAGAGACCCTCCACCACTTTTCTTGGCCTTCACCTACATCGTAATGTAATATAATATTAATATATTTAAGTAAGGTATACGAAATAACGATGTGAGTATTAAAACTACGCATTTCGGAACTTTAACGTCCATTTTTCTCAAGCAAGTTCTAAAAGAACAAAATCGAATATTTTTTTAATGGTTAATAATTATTACAACGCACTGTACAAAACTTAAAATTTGTTAATGACACTCGTTGTACGTGTCATACGTGTCAGTCTCTAATTCACAAATGGCACAATAATTTTGTATAAAAATATAACAATAATAATTGTTTGTAACAAAAACGCTGCATGTATGCAACATTTTCATTTGTTATTTGTTCAAAATTTTGATGCGTAACAATAGAAAATTGTCTCAATATTGTAGTAACAAGTTTGAAAACATAATTTAACAGTGAATTGAAAATGGGTTCGTTTGGTCCAGTTTGGTTTTTGTTTATTTGCCAAGAATTACAATTCTGTTGCCTCTTGCTTGTAGAACAACAATAACGTTTTTATTTATTTCCTATATTTATACTGTTCAGTTATAATTATAACAATTGAAATAGATAAATGCTATTTATTGTATAGAGTTATAGACAGACACGAAATAATTATTGCTTATGCAAGATGTATGTGAGGTGAACAAAAAAAAAAGTTTTTACTTATTTTTCATCTTGTGTGGGATGTTCCGTCAAAATTAAATTATAAATTGAAAGAAAATTTGATGATTTGTATTGCTTACCCACTAATAATTTTCATTAAATTATTTAATAATTCATTTTTAAATTAGAAATATTATTATAATTGCCCACGCTAAATTACAAAAATGTTATTTTCAAATTACTAATAGTAGTCAGGTAAACTCAATTATTAATATGTATAAGTTTTAATAGTTTTTGGGTTGAATTAAAGGTTACTGACACAATATAATTGAATAGTATGTTTATATACAATATTTAACAAAAAACTTAGCAAACATTTAAA
This sequence comes from Brachynemurus nebulosus, assembly GCA_035578155.1. NCBI lineage: Eukaryota > Metazoa > Arthropoda > Insecta > Neuroptera > Myrmeleontidae > Brachynemurus > Brachynemurus nebulosus. The sequence goes on along the minus strand of JAPWDM010000018.1, from coordinate 1,246,065 downwards.
AAAATGTTTTTAACCTTTTGGATCGTAAGTTCGTAAAAGCAGGTAGCTCACTGATGCGTAAGCAACATTTTCCACTCTGGTTTCTGAATTATGTTTGCCTTACAAGGAAAGAGCAAGAAATCGAAAATTCAAAAAAATCTGAAACTTTGTCAGTATATAGAGACTGGCTACCTAATAACATAAAACCCCCTCAAAGTTGGAACACAAAAATTTAAAAATCAATGAAATTTTACTTATACGTACCTAAAAAAAGTTCTAGTAACAAATATAACATTATTTTTCGGATTTACACATTTTTAAGGGTTGAAACCACCCCTCAACTGTATACTTAAAAATTTAAAAATTGATGATATTTTGTTTATATATACTATACAGAGCTCTAATAATAAATATAACATTATTTTTTGCATCTACAAATTTTGAAGGGTTGTAACCACTCCTTCATATGTGTACTTAAAAATTTAAAAATTGATGATATTTTGTTTATATATACTATATAGAGCTCTAGTAATAAATATAACATTATTTTTTGCATTTATAAATTTTTAGGGGTCGAAACTACCCCTTCATATGTGTACTCAAAAATTTATGAATTTATAATATTTTGTTTACATATACTATACAGAGCTTTAGTAATAAATATAACATTATTTTTTGCATCCACAAATTTTCAAACCACCCCTTTAAGTGCGTACCTAAAAATTTAAAAATTGGCGATATTGTGTTTACATAGATACCTAACGATAAATATGTTATAAATATATTCTTTCACACAGTTCTAGGGGGTGAAACACCTCCTCCAATTTGTAAACTAAAAATTTCAAAATGCCAAAATTTTGTTTACATATACAACAAAAACAACAATCTTACAATAAATATATTAATAATGTGTAAAATTAGCAATACAAATAGCTTTCAAATAGTGTACTAGATTACTGTGTAGTACATGTAAACAAAATTTCGTCAATTTTTGTTTCTAATTTCTAATTTGGAAAGGATATGTCACCCCTATAAATGTATGGAGGCAAAAAAAAATTATGAATCCATTTTTATGTGATATATGAATAAAATCTCGGAATTTTTAAATTTTCAAATCGACAGCTGAAGGGGTAGTTTCACCCTCTTATAAATGTGTAGGTATAAAAAATAATATTATATTTATTACCAAAATTCTTAATAGTGTATATAAATAAAATTTCGTCAATTTTAAATTTTCTAAGCACGCACTTGAAGGGGTGATTTCACCCCTTAAAAAATGTGTGGACGCAAAAAATAATGTTATATTTATTATTATAATTTCGTATAATGTGTAAAAACAAAATATCATAAATTTATAAATTTTTAAGTACACACATGAAGGGGTGGTTTCAACCCCTAAAGATTTGTTGATGCAACAAATAATGTTATATTTACTACTAGAGCTCTATATAGTATACATAAACAAAATATCATCAATTTTTAAATTTTTAAGTACACATATGAAGGGGTGGTTTCAACCCCTAAAAATTTGTAGATGCAAAAAATAATGTTATATTTATTATTAGAGCTCGGTATACTATATATAAACAAAATATCATCAATTTTTAAATTTTTAAGTACACAGTTGAGGGGTGGTTTCAACCCTTAAAAATGTGTAAATCCAAAAAATAATGTTATATTTGTTACTAGAACTTTTTAAGATACGTATAACTAAAATTTTATCGATTTTTAAATTTTTGTGTTCCAGCTTTGAGGGGGTGGTTAAAGCAACTGATATTTTTTATGCTATTAGGTAGCCACTATCTACATACTGACAAAGTTTCAGATTTTTTTGAATTTTTGACTTCTTGTCCTTTCCTTGTTAGTTACAAACCCAAACAGGTTGAAAAGTTTACTTACCTTGCTAGACACGTAAGTAATAACCTTCCGTTAATTAGTAAAACTGTTAACTAAAAGACAGGATTTAGTCTCTCATAATAGGGAGTAAAGTGCTAATTTTAGTCTCAAGGGACAAAAAATTGACTTTTAGTCCCAGGGGATTTAAAAATTATTTTGCTCCCGCTTTTAAACCAGTCAGCAAGCACAATTTACAGAAAATAATAAACAAACTCAAACTTGTAGATAAAGACAAACAGATATATTATATAGTACAATTTGACTGATTTATCCAAAGTATACTTGATGGAATATTATTTTTATTACATACAATTTGAATGACATTTAAGTATTTTTTTTTAATTTTTATAATTTTAAGTTATTCAGAATTACAAAAACTAGTATATACATCACAGAAGTACTAAAAAAGAGATTTGTGATTTGTTGCCCTCGGGCCTTTACAGGCCCTCTGGCAACAAACTTCACACTCGGGATTAAAACTCACAATACTCCCTTACTCCCTTGGTATACAACATACTATTTTCATCCTCTCGAATTGTAAGTTTGCGTTTACATTTACTTGGTACAAGGTAACTTTACGTGTAAACAACACTTACCATTCTATTTTCTGATTACTAGATTTACAAAAAAATAACATATCATAAAAGTTTAGTTACCATCCTAAGATTGTAAGTAATTGTTTTGCGTCAATTACTGAATAGATTTTTCTATGAAAATAGTTTTTTTGTTAAAATTGCATTTTCCATAAATTTTATTATTTATTATTTACTTTTTTCAATTTATTCATTTTTTTGGTTGAAATAGTATCTCCTTGATTCAAAAGTATTGAGCCCTTTCAAACTTTTTGAAACAAAATACGTATACCTTTTAATAAAGGAAAAAAACTGAAATTGTATTCCGCTCTTAGATTAACTGTACTGATACATCGAAGTGTGCCCTCTATATACCGTTTCCTCCACTACTAATCGTAACGTTCTAGAAAAATTGAGATATTCAATAAAGTTCAATTTTTAAAGGCGAATTTCACCCCCATAAACCGTTTATGGGCATAAACGGAATATGTTTCAACAAAGTCTACAATCAAGCGATGCCTCTGAATTTTTTTGCAGTTCCAGTTTCTTGTAAGTAAGGTATTTTTTTTTTTAGTTTTAGCCTTGTTACGTTTTTTTGACTTCCCATTACTTTTCCCCATCCAATCTTGCTGAGGATGCAGGTTGATTGACGAGAACAGGAATTTTAGAAAAATAATTTATTTTCCAACTGTTATTACAATTCAACTTTGTATATTATAATCTGAACATCAACTGTTTACATTGGAACTGTTTCGTACACTGCTGATCCTAAAAAAAGAAAAAAATTGTATTAAATTATTATAAATCTTATAGAAAAAAAGAGAGAAAATTTAAATATAACAGTGCAATTCACATAAACTGAGTGTAAGAATTCTGACAGTTGTAAATTAGGTTACAATTTTGACGTTACAATGTAAATAAACCAAGTGACATTTAAGTGGAGTTTGTCAGTGTTGGAGGAAATACGGTCATCTAGATGTGCGCATGAACGGAAGCATCGAATGAGATGGAAGCTTCTGCGGAAGTGAAATGGGTGAGGAACGGATGGAACTCGCTCTCTTTCGGGTAATGGAGCTCAAGGAAGCAAGACGTGGACCCTAGTGGGCTCACGCTCTCGAAAAGATGTGAAGGGCACGCCATGTGGCGAACTAACCGTTAACCATTGTTGGGATTTGGGGGCAAATTTTTCCATTACGGTGCCACATGTTTTTATGGTACAAGTTTAAAAGAAAAACGATATGTGGCACTTATCTTAAGTATATTGCTCCATTGGTAGGATTTTTTCTTCGGAACCCTTCACCATTTATTGCCTGGTGAACCTCATTGTCAGCGTACTTTGGAATTGGTGTCTACGTGGTGAGGAAATTTTTGGCTGGTGCCAGTGAGTTATTTAGAAATGGATCCTAAGTTTGTTGTTGAAGTGCAGATGCTGCCGGATAATTTTGGTGACTGCATTATTCCAATTTTGTGATGTCCGTCGTAAATGGAATTATATTAGTGGTACGTGGACAATAGACGCCCTGTAGTGACTACCAAGTAAATTTGTGAGTACGTCTAGAATTTACGAAACGTTCATGACATTATTATTTGATTTAATTTCACACTGTTGATTATATTTACCTTTTTAGTTGTTAAAATTTGTAGATTTTAAGTAAGTGAAACTGAACGAGCGTTTCTGTAAAGAAATTTTTTTATGCACATAAGTTTTGTAGTGTCAATTGTAATTGCTTACCTGTATGGAATGCGCTTCCTTCAGTTTCGATAATTTTATTTAGGTTAAATGTTAGTAATACAATAATTTTATTGAAATATTTCTTAGCCGGCCTCTTAGTACCTGAAAAAAAAAGTAATGAAAAGTATTATGCTAATAAATTTAATTTCTTACATTCAATTACGTGAAAGAGTTTCTCGTGGAATTAATTTTAAATTTGACAGATTCGATTTGGGGTCTACACCATCGCCGGTGAACGAGTATAAATTTTTTTGAGTCGCCATTGATGCCGTATCACATAATTGAATGTTGTATAATCTACGGTTTTTCATTATCAATATTTAAATATATTTTACATACGCTACTCACCATTTTCTGTAAAATACAGATCTTCTTAAATAATTTATTGTACACTTAATAAAATTTCAACAATTGTACGAAACAATTCTGTTAATAATAATAATTCACACCGGTCCATAATTAATTGTTGTTCTTGTCTCATTTAGGTACTTGCTTTTCAGCTGAAAATTTGTATACGGGGTACTGACTGAGGGTAACAGCCAGCATCTTTTTCCATATTTTTTTTCCAGTTAAAAATATGGTGGCGCTCAACTTAGAATAGTTTTAGTACGGTGCAATTAGACCCAAACCTCAACAACCAAAGTAACAGTTTCACTCGTACTCCAAATTGTTCTATACAGTCCACACATTGTTTGATAAAAAGTTACACCATTTTTATCGTCGGGTTTGGGAGGGAGGAGGGTAGAAGTAGGCAAATTAACGGTTTTTTTTTACATATTTCGAAAACTATGCTGAAGTGAAGAGTTCCAGAGTAATGGAGGGTGTATAAAAGTAGCAATTTTTAGTGTTTTTAGATTTTTTGGAAAAAAATATGACACATATCACTAAGGAAACTAATTTTTTTTTGTGTTTTATAAAAGGAAATTACGATCAATCCTCTTCAAACATAGCACCCACCTCTTCTAAATCTTCGTCTATGATGTTCGTATCCCTAGGCGTGAACAATTACCGCATATGCTTGAGCATTTTAGACCACTCTTTCTGCATTCGCAGTTACGGACGTATTCCTCTTTGTAAGCGCACACTATGAAGGAAAGTAATTCCTCGGGAGCTGCAGGACGTGCTGTTGTAATTGGTCTCAGATGTTAATCAATCTTCTTCCACCCCTACTCGAGCGGATTCTTCTTCTTATTCAGCCACTGCTGAACCTGGTGATAGGTGCAGCAGTGGCTAAAAATACTAAAAATTGCTACTTTTACACCCTCCGTAACTCTGGAACTGTTTACTTTAGCAAAATTATGCACAGGACCATTTTTGTTCGTAATTTAATGTAAATTATTTTTGTATATAACACTTTTTTACGCTAAGCCCCATAGTTTTCGAAATATTTAAAAAAAACTAATGAAATCCGTTAATTTGCCTACTTCTACCCCCTCCCCTAAAACCCGACTCTCAAAATGGTGTAACTTTTTGCCAAACAATATGTGGACTGTATAGAACAGTATAGAGTTGGAGTGAAACTGTTATTTTTAATGTTGAGGTTAGGCCGTTTTTCTGAATAACTGGACCGTACTATTTTTTTTTTTGGTAATCAGTAGTAGCCACAAGTAATTTTTCCTTTAGAGGCTATACCAGTTACCTCCCAGCTCTACCTAGCTAGTCGTGCACTTCTCCCAAGTGGTAACAGCCTCTATATTGAAATTGAACTATTGAGACTATTTTATTACTATCAGCCTCCTTTAGGCAATATTTTTGCGCACAGTGCTGTACGTTTGTATCACTTTAAATTTCAACAATTGACTATGTACATATATTATAACAATTGATTTTTTTATTGTATGCACTTTTGACGAGTATCACATTTGTATTTTAATATTTTTAAATGGATTTACTAAACCGTAAACTTATTGGATCAATGCATTTAGAATGTATAGAACAACTAAATTTTATAATGTCTCTCTAAGCTATAAGAATATTTTCTTTTCAGTATTATTTGGTAAACCTAAACAAAATAATGTGTAAAGCTATTATATTACGTTATTTATTTATACATATATACATATGTGTAAAAATTTTCAGATATATATTTTATAAAAAAGGATAGTTAACTGTAAAAAGAAAACACTGAAGTAGGATAAGATATGTTACTAATGCAGGGTTGTACTTGTGTATTTTGTTGTAATTTACGTTTTTCTGTTTATTATTAAAGAAAATGATAGTAAATATTTATACAAAAAAAAAAAAGAAAAAAAAACAGAGCTTTCTAGTGTTCACGGATTTCTTTATTTCCTATTGAAATATTTAAAGCATAATCTTCAAACAAAATAAAATAATAATAATGAAGTTTAAAGTGAATTAATCAGAATTCTTGTCTATAATAGACGCTATCCCTTGTACTCTTTCCGTCTATCGTTCATTTATAGATTTTTTTCTGTTATTGAGTGAAAGCATAAAAAATATCTTTGTCGCAACATCCTGTACAACATAGAATTTCTTGTTACAAAAATTACTTTCTCTCAAAAACCCTTTTACGTAGGATAATGCTTTAAAAATTTATCTGAATTTTTCCGCTCTTTGCCATAGTACACAAAAGAATTTTAAAAAACTCATTTTCTCCAAGTGAAAAAAATGCTCAAAATATCTTAGTTCCTGACATTTGTCGTGTCTGACTGAAGAACGCATCCAAGGATTCCGAAATTCCAATAACGTTTCAATTAAATTTCGTAAAAACAGAATGTTTTTTTGAGAGTTACCGTGTAACTCCTTAACAAATGTATAAACCTTAATAAAAGTAGTTAGGTTTTTTGGGAGCCGCCTTGTTATCACCTTGGATTCCATGAAAAGAGAGGGAAATTTCACGTCAGAATACTTAGTTTGGCTTTTGGTGAAAATGACCAATTGACCATTAAAGGTCATCTCAAGGTCAATTTTACATTTCGTTCATAATACAAAATAATTGTTACGAGTGAATCTGGTTAGAATCCTCTGCTTCAGAAGTTGGGTTATCGGGCGATGACCTTGAATTTGACGTTGATCCGCATTTTCAAAGTAATTTTTAATGTCAACTCATTTTTTGTAATAAAAACGACTATTTTTACTTCAGAAATGAAAATAAGAAAAAATTTTACCCCAATACATAGTTCTATTTTTTGTAAAAATGACCTTGAAAGATCATCCGAAGGTCGATTCTGTATCTCTCTCTTTTTCTCTCTTTCATTTCTGAAGTGAAATTTCTTTTCCGTTTAGACAGCTTGTATGTTAGCTGTGTTTCAATTCAATACCAACCAGCAGGGCTGGGAACTATTTAAAATGATTTCATTTTAAATATGTATTTAAAATACAAAATGGCATTTTAAATTAGTTCGGTCAAACCATTTTCCATTATGTATTTAAAATGTAAATTTGAATCCATTTTACATTTAAAATGAAAATGCATGTTTACTCAAATTTATGTTATAAAACAATATTAATTATAGAACTTGAATTGAACGACTTGAAGTCTAACAAATTATAAGTTAAATGTAAGTTGATTTAATTGACTCAAATTTTTTATAACTCGAGTTGCAATGTCACTTGAGTTAAATGGCATCATGACGCTGGCCGGAAGTTTTTTTGTAGTCAAAATTTAATAACTTCAATCGATTGTAGGCCGTTTGTAGATGTTTGTAGTATATTTATTTTCGTTTGTAGCCCTTTAGTTTATTTGTAATTAACAATAAAAATTTTGTACTGAAGTTAGCCGGAAGCAATCGTGAGGCATCATGACGCTGGCCGGAAGTTTTTTTGTAGTCAAAATTTAATAATTTCAATCGATTGTAGGCCGTTTGTAGATGTTTGTAGTATATTTATTTTCGTTTGTAGCCCTTTACTTTATTTGTAATTAACAATCAAAATTTTGTACTGAAGTTAGCCGGAAGCAATCGTGAAGGTAATTTTTTTTGGTAACAATAGAAAGATTTTCGTTTGTAGTGTCTAAATATAACGGTAAAATGTTCGTAGGGTCGTCTGATAAAGCATAATTAATTAATAAAATTCACCAAGTGCGTGCCGGACACGCATTATCAGTTACGTTCTCAATAGCTAATTTTTCGCAATTTTTAGGATAAAATGTAGGAAATGTAATAGTACGTATCGACGGATTACTACTAGAACCACGTAGGTCGATTTTTCACTCTCTTGAGATAATTGACCGAAACATTATTTTCAACCGGTTTGGAAAAGTTTTGTTGCTTTGTTGCCCCCCACCACTCCTTTAAAGGTTAGATCGGATCCAAAAATTGACCCCACTTTTATAGTATTGATTCCCCATTTTGTCAGCCCACTTACCAAATTTCAGCTCAGTTCTTTCATAAGGGGGCCCTACACATGCAAAAAGGAGCCACGAATTATTATATATACATACATATATATATATATATATATATATATATATATATATATATATATATATATATATATATATATATATATATATATATATATTGTAACCAGTGTTCCCTCTAATTTTTTGTAACCTGTGTGCGCACTTTTTTAAGAGTGTGCAGTTTTTTCCAAAACAAAAAAAGAAATGTGCGCGGCAATTAAAAAAGCGCATATAATAAAAAAAAAATAAAATACAGAATATTATTAACATTTAGCTAAATTTTGTACCTACTTATCGCATTAACTCGATCTTACTGCAAGCATACCACTTGTACTATAATATATACAGTTCAACGGAACACAATGAAAAAAAAAAAAACTACTCTAAAATCAAGTCAAATCATTAGTTCGTGAAAATAGAATTTAACTGATTACTGTAGCTTTTCCTTTTCATTCAAATGAAAAATAAGAAAATCTATACTGGCATCTATACCTATACAAGTGCCTATACACAAATACTATAGTTGGTGGTTTATTTAAATCTAAAACTATATTTGCACGAAAAAAATTTTCCTGTGCGCGCGAATATTTTTCATGTGCGCTATGTTTAAAATTTATGTGCGCGCGCACACGCGCACAGCTTAGAGGGAACACTGATTGTAACTAACACATGTAACTGTTATAATGCGTGTCCGGCACGCACTTGGTGAATTTTATTAATTAATTATGCTTTATCAGACGACCCTACGAACATTTTACCGTTATATTTAGACACTACAAACGAAAATCTTTCTATTGTTACCAAAAAAAATTACCTTCATGATTGCTTCCGGCTAACTTCAGTACAAAATTTTGATTGTTAATTACAAATAAAGTAAAGGGCTACAAACGAAAATAAATATACTACAAACATCTACAAACGGCCTACAATCGATTGAAATTATTAAATTTTGACTACAAAAAAACTTCCGACCAGCGTCATGATGCCCAATCGTGAATGTAATTTTTTCGGGTAACAACAGAAAGATTATCGTTTGTAGTGTCTAAATATAACGGTAAAATGTTCGTAGGGTCGCCTGATAAAGCATAATTAATTAAAAAGTTATTTAAAAAAATTGCGCATGCGTACCATTTTAAATTTGCTCCATGTGAGTTCGTTATTTTAAATTTGACGCATGTATTATACAAAATTTAACAGATTGCGTTTATGATTACAATAAAATTTGATTTAAAAGTATTTTATTTTTAATTAATTATGAAAGATAATAATAATAAACTCTAAAAAAGGAAAACTTCTTACACCTACACATTTTTAAACTCATGTACTTTTATCGCAAAGAGAAGAGTGCAATGGATTTTATTTCGACAATGGTTTGTAGAATATTTCAAATTTGAATTTGTCTTGGACAGCAATTAGTATTTATCTATTATTGAAAATCTTATATGCCTTAAAACTTCAAAATTAAAAAATATTACAATAAGTTAACCACCTGTAACAGAATAATTATGTCGTTTTATGAGGTTGTTATATTTTTGAAAATAAAAATAAAACAATGAATTTTAAAAAAGTAATTTTTTTATTTTAATAAAACATGTTTAATAATATATAATATATATTATTAAAATAATTTTTCTTAATACACTATCAAAAATACCTACATCGTAGTTTGTTTTAAACTTGTGTCAGCAATTGGTATGAATGAAAAATTCTAAAAAAATAGCAGCTTTAAATAATAAAATCAAACAAAGATTTTCAAAAATGTGCAAATTAAATAAACTCATCAGATACTGAAGCAACTCTTTAAAATATAATTTACTTAATATGAAAATAACTTCGATTTGTTACTATTAACCAAATTGAAGTTTTCTTGTAACGAGCCACCTTTCGAGTAATTAACTCAATAACAGGTTTCACAAAATTGAAAATTATTTATTATTATTATCTATCTTTCATTAATAATTTATTATTATTATCTTTCATAATTAATTAAAAATAAAAAATTTTTAGACTAAATTTTACTGTAATCATAAACGCAGTCTGTTAAATTTTGAATAATACAATGCAATAAAATCTATACATGCGTCAAATTTAAAATAACGAACTCACATGGAGCAAATTTAAAATGGTACGCATGCGCAATTTTTTTAAATTGTGCTTTATCAGGCGACCCTACTAACATTTTACCGTTATATTTAGACACTACAAACGATAATCTTTCTGTTGTTACCAAAAAAATTACATTCACGATTGCTTCAGGCTAACTTCAGTACAAAATTTTGATTGTTAATTACAATTAAACTAACGGGCTACAAACGAAAATAAATATACTACAAACATCTACAAACGGCCTACAATCGATTGAAGTTATTAAATTTTGACTACAAAAAAACTCCCGGCCAGCGTCATGATGGCGAGTTAAATTGGTTACTAGAGTTGCAGTTCTCTTAAGTCAAACTTTTTTGACTCAAGTTGTGTACTACTATCTTTAAGACACGTCGATAAGAAATGTTTTTGTCCCAGGTTTTGTATTTCGACTAGATGATTTTCTTAATTTTATTTAGAGGTTGCAGTCGTAGTGTCGTCAAGGTTTGAGTACGTCAAGGCCGAATTAAATTTTACAATATTTTTCAGTAACGATATTTGAAGAGTTAAGTTTGGATCTCATATCATGCAAACTTTATAAAATTTTCGCAAAAGACTGACTTTATGTATTTAGGTACTTTCAGTATGTTTGATATTTTCTTAACTTTTTTTTTAATTATTGCAAATAATGATAAAAAATTTATAGAATAAATTTAAAGTAATTTTGCATTTTATAATACATTTTAAATAGCTATTTTCCATTTTAAATTTTAAATATGTTCAACAAAACCATTTTCCATTTTGTATTTTAAATGCATTTTTGGAAACCATTTTCCATTTTCTATTTTAAATGGTTTCTATGAACCATTTTTCCCAGCCCTGCTAACCAGAAGACTTGCAAAAATTATAGGTAAACTACGATTTCGTAGTATTAATTTTAGCAAAATAAGTTTACAAAACTTAAACTGTTAAATTTAATGTACGTCCCTGTATTCATAAAAGAATTGAATATCCGTACATAACTATAATTTATAATTATATAATCGTTATTATAATGGTAGCCGTACTGCTTTTTGATTTCGATGACAAAATGTATAGGAGTCTAGAGGTACGTAGGCGTTATTAGTAGTACCTTAAGGCTGGTTTTGGTAAAACCTAACCTATATACACACCACTTTTGGTTATTATTATTTATTATTTCTAATATATATAGAAATTGATAATATTTTTCTTTTACACATATGTTTCTTTAAAAACTTTTTTTTTATTATACTTATTTCCTTTGACTTCTTACTACTTATCATATGAAGATGGCAGGCTGGAGGGATAGGAGGAATCTATGATATGAAAGGAATAAGTTTTTTTTTTTTTGAATTTTAACAATTTAACAAAACTGTTTTTCGAAAATATTATTCTATATCGTCGTTTTGTTAAGAATCATTTTGTCAATTATAACATCAGGAGGTCATTACAAATAATGATTGATACTTAAAAATTGCTATTTAAGACTCACGTGTGTAGATATTTTTAAATCTGTAATGGATTTCTAAAGGTAGGAATATAACAGATATGTATGTTATTTTAATTCAATTCAATTCTTATAGGTGTGATAAATTATCTCTTGGTCTATTCAAATAATATTCGGTAGTATAGACTTTTGTTCTGTTCACTTCCTTAAATCATTCATTAAAGCACATTGGCAATCGGAATCAAAACAGAAAAGAAGTCAGTAGCCATCCGTAGGCGCATAGGAATCCAGTGGCATGTCCGAACTATTAAAACACAAAAAAAAGGAAATTGAATAATTTCCTTCAAGTTAAAAATTTAAGTATCATTTATAAAAGTTTTTCGTTACAGATCATAGTTGTGTTTTGGCTATGGAAGAAAAGATTGATTGTGTACAGAGTCCTATTTCAAATTATTATTTATACACGAAGAGAAAATTTAGTGTGCGGCACATTAAAGTATGGTCACAGACCAAATATTCTAAAATTATTGTTGACTTATATAGAAAAGATTACAGTGCCAGCACTAAAAAAGAATTACCTATTTAATTATTACACTAACCTTTACTGTGTAAGCAGGGCCGGCGAGAGGGTAGAGCAGGTGGGGCAATTGCTCGAGGGCCGGGTCTAAAAAGAGGGCCCGCAGCCTTGATTAGGGGTCCGGACGAAGTGAGAAGCCTCTTTTTGCTCCTTAATTGTATTTTTGGAGAAAAATCTTTGAAAATTTTTTGTTGTGTGTAGGGGCTCGTCGATTCTGTCGCCGGCCCTATGTGTAAGTCAACAACAATTTTGAAATATTTGGGTGACCACTTCGTGTAGAAAAACTAAGTATTTCCAAAACTTGACTTTTCTAAAAGTGTTCATAAATAACTATAAGTGATGTCGGACCGAAGAGCAGTTAACCGCGTAATCGACTAAAGTTGTTCTTCAGATAAAATTAGTCACTATTCGAAAATATTGAGCATAGAATAGTCGACTAATCGAATAAATTTTTAGTCAGTTCATGAATAGGGTAACCTATGTAATTTTTTCAAAAACGATGTCTTCTTTTGAATTTAATTATTGACTTTTATGGATATTTCTTTTAAGAAAAAGAAAGATATGACTACGGATATAAAATCATGTGTTGATCACATAAAAGTGAAAAATCATACAAATACTTAGATAATTTTTTAGTTTTAATTTTGTCTAATGTAAGTTTAATCATTAAATTAGTCGTTTTTAGCCATTTTAAACAAAAAAAAAAAAAAATTGTTATTTTAGTCATTTAGTCGAGGGTAAAATAGGCGAGTAAAAAATAATTAAATGCAAGTAAAATTAGTCAACTAAACCGACTTAATCGATTAATCATCCGACATCACTAATAACTATGAACGAAAACAAGTAAATTAGTTTTTTTTCATGTAGTTTTCACACGGAAATGGAGACAGAAGCGAAGTATGAGATCTCTTATCGAACTTTACAGAATTGTAGGTGCATCAAAGTCTGAGTCGGAGATGGCAGAATCAAATATCTGGTATATCAGGAACGACACAGTTAGAGTGAAAATCAGAAGTGGCACAAGGCTAAAATTGAAAGTGGGCAAGATAACATTTAAAAAGCCTCGTTTTTTGATTTTTAAAAATTTTTCTCTAAAATATTGGTTCTGATGAGAAAAAAAAAACCTTCATGGTCCACTTTTATCTTTTTTTTTACCTTTTGAAGCGATCTTACCTTTCAAATGTTGAGACTAAGTGCGGTCGCATACTTTTTACACCCTTTGCATGACCTCTGGTGAAAATAATTATTATTTCAAAAACTGTAATATTTAGGTGAATGAAAACAACACAAAGTTTATTAGTTGAAACTGGAAACTATTGTTATGCAATTATCAGATAGTTCTTATGAGTGCCCTTTGATTTAAGTGTTCATCAAATAAAAGTTAAGTAACTTACAATCAATAATTTAAACTGAGAGGAACTACCGTCTGGGGTCCGTTCGCCCTAAGACTAATATTTTCACAGGTAGACTTACTTAAATTATACATATTCTCATCGCCTAATCACTTTCGAATTGAGCTCAAATATAAATATTCCTCCTTTAAAAGAAATTTTTTAAGTAAATACATAAGTTAAATATAGCATAAGTATTCGACACATTTATCTATTATACCTGTCTCGAGCTATATGTATTAAAATTTAACCTTCTAACGTAAAAGCCCCCATTATGGAACGGTATCTAATACTGGAACAGTTTTGATATATACATATTTATTTCTTTAATTAAGTAAGGAAACATTAAATGCGAGGTGAATTTAAATTGAAAAACAATCATTCTGTTAATAATAATTTTTGTTATCAGACGTTTCTTTCAGAAATAACTACATTAATATGTAAATGTTAAAACTGTTCCAGTATTAGATACTGTTCCATAATGGGAGCTTTTACGTTATATCTAAACTAAATAAATTCATTTAAAATAATATTTTATTTTGAAAATACATTTAAGTTTCAAACAAAATATTTATTTAGTCAATTTAAAAATGCATAAGCATAAGCAACGTTGAATCTTCGTTTTTGTAAATAACAAAATATTTACACTAATTTTATATTTAATCAAATAAACATAAGTAGTTGCCATTATACCTGCATATACAATTGTCAAGAACTTATTGTACTTTTTTAAAAGTCAATAAATGGATAACTTTGCAAAAATAATTCATTTATAACTAGAATTATTAAATATTGACCAACTTGAATGACTGATTCACCACTGTGATTGTACTATAAAATTTTTGGTTAAACAATATGTATAATATAATTATACCTAATATCAATTATAGAAATAAGTATTTCGATGATCAGTTTGGAACTAGTTTATGAAACTAAGTCAGATATCGTAGAACAAAACTTTACATTAATAAGCTTGAGTTTTCGCAACATGAAGTATCTCAAAGTAATTTTTGTGAGATATTTAATTTAGAAGACAAGTTTCTCGTTATAATGCATCCCACAGCGTTCAATATATTAATGACCTAACTAATGTCACATATTAGGTTAGTGTAATCTAAATATTTACTAGATATTAAAATCATTTATTACCTTTCACTTGAAATTGGCCTGCATATCGCGAGTACTCCTTCTCAACCTCGTATCTAAAAAGTCCCAATTTTTGGAGACACAAAAAAAAAACGTATTTAAATCTGTGTTTTCATCATTATGAACTTAAGATTTATGCTAATTACACCCTTTGCTGTTGGCTACCTATATATATATATATATATATATATATATATATATATATATATATATATATATATATATATATATATATATATATATATATATATAAATAGAATTTAATGTTTTTTGTGTGTCATACAACATGCAGTTTTTAATGTACGAGGTTGAGAAAGAATACGCGCGATACATTGAAAAGAAATCTATTTTACTTGTTTAATTAATTTTATATTAATTTAAACATTTTATCTCCACGAAAACGGAATAATGAAAGAACATAAAGTAAATAAATAATTAAAAAAATTAAATCAGTTGGTGGTAAAAAATAACTATATCCATAAACTGATAAACCTCAGGTATACCTATACTGTATGTTAAATGCCTATATTTAATAAAATGTAATGCTTATCCTATAACTTTATTAATCGTCCCCGTTAATAAATTTCATTCGTTCTTTTTAACTGATTAGATAGAATTCAATTTTAAATTTACGATCTAAAACAATTAATTAAATGGCGGTTTGTTTAATTAGATAACCGAGCATAAAAATTCATCAATAAATAAATGGGCTCTAAGCGTTTATTGAAGCATATACAATAAAATTTCTATCTAAAAGAAATTGTGATATTTTATAATTTATTTAAGTTAGTAGGTATGTATATCAAATTGTTATCGGGTCATTAAAATCATCTCAATAGCATGAAATAAATACCACAAAAGCAGCAGGAATTTTAAAATTAACCGAAAATTTCTTAATTCATTAACGAAACTATTTCTCGTGGAGATAAGAAGTCAAATCAAATGGAGAAAGACTTTTTTGATGACACATATAAAGAAAGATTAAAGAAAAAAATTAAATGTATCTGATTTTATCTATCAACAATGTCTTGTACAAAGAGCTCTTATCTTGATTAAAAATATACTTGTAAATTAAACAGGTAAATAATAAATGATTTAATTAGAATATCAGTGTAATGATCAAGATAATTGCGTTATCTTTAAACGTAGATCATTTTTTCTTTGATCAGTTTATTGCAATACATAATTATTTACCACTGGGTAAAGATAAATGTAAAGTCAAGGTATGACAAAAAAGTACAGTGTGTTAAAAAAGTTTCACTGAATGTTTCCTTTCGGCATAGAATATAAAAATGCTCATTTGTAGGAAACATTAAGATATATGCTAAAAATACCTTTTGATGATTCGCATCTAGAGCTGTCTTAAGGTACTATCACAGTGTGATTGGCCGAAAAATAGTCAATTTTCCCGATTTTTTTCGGAAGGGTATGGTAGGGGTTTAACAATACAAAAATATTTTTTTAATTCATTTTTATTTATTATTTATAATTATTATAATTTTTGGAAAAAAAGTGTCTTTAAAAAAGGGCGAAAATCGGTACACAGGATTGCGGCCGCAGTTTTCATCCGAAAAAAAAATCAAATAGATTATCAATCTGTAGGTAAGCCGCTATGTACCTATGAGAGCTTTTTTTTCAAAATCTTCTTATTTTCCACACGAAAAACTACAAAATATTTTGTACTTTTTATTCAAACCACCGCAATTTTTTTTAAATTTCAAGAAAAAAAAATGGCTGCCATAGGTACATAACGGCTTACCTACAGATTGATAATCTATTCGATTTTTTTTTCGGATAAAAACTGCGGCCACAATCGTGTGTACCGATTTCCGCCCTTTTTTAAAGACACTTTTTCAAAAAATTATAATAATTATAAAAAATAAATAAAAAAAATAAAAAAAATATTTTTGTTTTGTTAAATAATGGTATTAATCGTAAAAAAAATTCATCCCCATTCCCCCATCCTATCCATCCGAAAAAAAATCGCGAAAATTGGCTATTTTTCGGTCAATCACACTGTGATGGTACCTTAAGTTACCTAGGGGCCTCTGGAGACATTGAATTTAGAGGGTGGGCACATTAGGCTTGAGGATTTTTGGACACATTGAGGCTGAGGCAAAAACTTATTATCACGTATAAAAGCATCTCTTTAAAAAAATAATATGCATGTTTTCCTAAGTTTTGTGGGTATGGGTCCTGGGTTCATGTTCAACGTATTACATACTTGAGTAAAGACGACCCGGTTGGCACCGCTTTCCATTAGAACTACGTAAGGTTGCCAAAAATCATCTTTTATCTTCTACATTTTATTCACATAAAATTAAAATTGGATATTTATCTTTTCGATAAACCTTATATTTAGCGGTTCACATACTTAGGTATTCCGACCTAGAAAAAAAACTTTGCGGTTGTTCGATTCGATGATTCGGATCAACAGTACTTACTAGTCACGTATAAACCTCTCACAGACACTTGATGAGGACTCCGTTTTATTTGAACGAAATGTAAACAACTGGAAACTTTTCCGATAATGGGAATCCTACACAAGCTTATAAACTTAGATTATATAGGTACCTAATACAATATGTCGAAAAATAATATAGTTGTTCCACTCTTTCATTTGTGAATTTAATGAATTTTAGCTTATTAAGTGGACTATCAGTGGTCAAATTTTTAATTTCAAAAATCAACGCGAATTAATGATTAAATTATAGCAGTAGTTCCCAAAGTGGTCTATATCGACCGCCAGCGGTCGATAACGACTTGCAAAGGGTCCACATCGGCGCAGGAAAAAATTGGGAGTCAGTGAGATGTTAATGGAGGTCCATAACAGTAGAGTAAATTTACAGCGGAATAGGTATAACAGTGCCTGTGTTTGCTTGCCGTGAAAAGTTGGTGAGGTTTTTTTTTATTGCTCGCCGCTTACATTTTTTAACAAAAAAGGAAGCTATATTCCAAGATGTTGTTAAATTTGTACTAGGGTCTATCCAAAATAAAAAACCGTGCCAAGTGGTCTACGAGACAAAAAAGTTTGGAAACCACTGAGTTATGGCTTATAATACAAAATTAATTCAAAGGTATTGCTGTGCGAATTTACACACTGTAGCGCTATAATTGTATAATTGTATAATTATAGGTACCACTTGCTAGTTGTAAAATAAATTTGCTATGGAAATTGTTACATTTTAATTAATTCCTAACGTATGCAGATGTTCATTTGAACTCTAAGCTACAGTTCGATTGCTCCAAATTTCATTCATTTTTATGCCAATTAGCTACTACTATGAATTTTTAAAGGTATGGTATTATATTTTATTATTATATCTAACATCTGTTTTATCTACAATATATTATCTTAAGATCTTGATAAGACAACAACGACAATAAAATGGTACCTACAAAGAAAATCTCCAAAAATATCTTCAATTATAATAATTATTATCAATGCACTATAGCACACACTGATGTTATCAAATTTGTAAAATCTTTGAGCGAAAAAACGGCACACAGATGGTGCAGTAGGATAAAGGAATATGAATAAAAGAAAATTAAAATTTCTGTAAGAAATATTTTGACATTATCGTACATTTTGATCAAAAAAGGGAAAAAAATCTTTAAAATCTTAGATTTGAACCACATTACCACTCACTTATCAATGTCCAAAATCTTTTTTATTTTTCGGTTGTTATTGTTTGAAAAAAGAAATCCCGAACAGCTAACCAAACATTGGCCATATATACATATAAAAGAAAAAATGGATCTCTTTCATTGTGTTTAATTTCTATTCATAAGTTTGTACAATAAATTCCTTTTAAAAATTTTTATTTCTTGGCTCGAGCTATAACAATTATGTGTATTTTTATATTGTAATAACTATATACATTAATACAATATAAAAATAAAAATTATATAAATTCCTTTTTGATTTTCTTTCTTGAAATTTTTACATTATAGCTGTTGACAAAATGTTTTCAGTTCATGTACTTCGTTTTACTTGACGTTAGCGAATGAAGTTTTATTATATTTTCTTTACAATTTTTTTGCATATGCCCTCTGGTTGGTACCTATCTTTGGCCACGCATTGTGCCATTTGTAATTATTTTTATAAGTATGTGCTATTATCTCTCAAATCTAAATGAATGCAATATCTACCTTCCAATCAAGTTTAAGAATGCCGAAAATGTAGCATTCAAAGAAAATTTTCGAAGTATAACTTTTAATCGAACATGACACGAACTGTAAAAGAAATTTGTAGTTAAAAGATATATTACTAGGATTTATACAGTGGTTAAACATAAAACAGGGCTAGTGTTTCCCAAAAAATTCGAACATAACGTTTGTAAACCAACATAAATAACCGAATTTCAGAAAAATTTTGTGAAGAGCGAGTAGCCAAGAGGATGACCCAAGTCATGGTATAACGAAACCCGAATTTTGATATTTGATTCCGTTTCTGAGTCACTAAAAGCTTAAAATTTTTCCAAGAAACGTAAAGTAAAAGTGTTTACTAATTTCTATAGAACAATTTGACAATTTATATCAAATAATTTGTACTATTATTACTCAAATGGAAAAAAGCTATCCTCTGGTCACTTGAAATAAAATGCCCCACTTGTTGCCTGTATTTTAATTACAACAAATAAAATACTTGCTCAGAAAGTTAAACTATAAATCTATAACACTGAATTGACTTAGCAGTTCCGGTTCTTATCAGTAGATCGTTTGTTCGAAACCCACTAGGCGAAATACTGTGTCATCCTTGAATTGCAATAATGGTGGTAGCGCTGGAAAGACAAAATATATAACGATGTTCATGATATAAATCTCTTACTTTTTTCTTAATAAAGAGGACAGAACTCTATCTAAAAAACTATCAAAGCGAATCAGTAATTTATGTTTAAATAAAAATAAGTTCTATAATTATATATAGTACTCCTCAGAGACCATATCCGTTACTGATTGCTATAATTTTGGAATACACCTCGATCCACACAATATAGTGCCGCTCTCGATACGCTCCCGCTTCAGTCTAGCTCCGGTAAAATCTTGTTGTGTACACAACACAGTGCCAGTACCTATTTGGTCTCCATCCACATTATAATGTCGCTTTCGGTAAGCTCCCAGTTCGGTCTTAGTTCGATAAAAAAATTTTTTCATAATAACTGAGAACAAACGAAGTGGAGCGGAATCAAAAAAATGTTCACACTATTCGTACAAATCTAATATCGCTCCGATAAAATATTCTCTGAGTAGTACCTACTGCTATTGGAGCGGGACTGGATCGCGGTTGATACGGTACTTGGATCGGAGCCATGACGTGAATACATTCATTGTTTCGTGTGTAAGAATAAATATATTCTCGAACTGAGAGCGTATCGATACCGTACCGAAAGCAGCACAATAGTGTGGATCGGGGCTAAAAGTTAACGAAGTAAATAAATTCTTTAAAAAGTCTGTCCCAGGGTTCAATAGGCAACTTGGGTTCATGTTTTCTATTGTTGTTTTTTTTTTTTACATTGTCAGTTCAATCGGGCGTCAAAAATTTATAAAAATAACTGTATCGAAATGTATTGAAAATTTCTCGCCATCTTTATCTGAACCATTTTTACGTAATTGATTACCGTAAAACCGTCTAGACCCGGACACTTTTTTACATTTTTTGGTATAATTTTATGTTTATACATGTTTCCTTCATAGATATCACCAATAAAGGTATTACCATTAGAAAGAGCGTATATTATTTGTTATATCGCTGACCCATTTGCTTCATTATAAGTAAAAATAAAAAATAATTAGTAAGTGTCCGGGTCTACACCCCAAATCCGTCTTGACTCGGACACTTACTCAAATAATGTAATAACATGCAAACTAACCTCTCCCGTCGGGGTTAGGACAGTGTTTTATATCGTCTGATGTCTTTGAACCTGTCAAAGGCTTCAAAACATTTTGTGGGAAGGGAGAGAGGGCAATGCATAGTATGCCTCTCTATGAAGTAAACATGCGATATGACACCATAATGAGGCATAAACCGCGTAATTCTGGCGGGAATATAACGTATGGATAGTGGAAGTTACAGCCAGTGTAAATCGCAGCCATAGTGTAATAAACTAATGTGTCCGGGTCTAAACGGATATATGTATATAGCATGTATTTTTTTATATATGTATACATCGAATATAACTTCAAACATCATTAAATGATGCGCGATAAAATTCTGAACACATACATATCAAAATTAAAACAATATGACAATTATGACGAAAATTACATATCTAAGTTAGACACACATTTTATTTCTTTGAAAAACTGTAGGATAGAAATCCTGGAAAATGAGATAGTAAAAGTTGAAATCCGTAGTTTTTATTGGTACAGTTGTTTAGAAGATGTTTTTCTCTCTCAAATGACATCAAGAACAAATGTTTATTGTAGCAGGTTAATGTAGAAACTACTTACTTTGAAGATTGGTGCAAAGTGTCCGGGTCTAGACGGTTTTACGGTACCTATTCTTTGTGAATGTTTTCAATTCGAAACGAATCAAAGAATATTGTAAGAACCAACAATTGTGCATCGAGGGGAGCCTAGATATACCATTGCCCTAAAGTTTTCCCTTCGATAAATTATCAAACTTATTAAATTATCTAAGAACTTATTACCACTTAAATTATGCATGTAAGTAATAAAAGATAATTAATAGCCTAAAACGTTTGTTAAATATCAAATTAATGATCTGATTATTATCATTAACTGCTTCCACATGTCCCATATTATATTGTAACAAATATAAATCTTAAGACGCCTACCAGAGAATAATCATTGAAACGGAAAAATTTATAACTTTTTTGCTTATGTCGAAAAGAAAAAAGGAAATAATAGAAAAAAATATACGAATAATGTACTTAACAATTTAAATTATTTTATATACAGATACGGTCATGTTTGAACTATGCCATTTTTAGTCTTTTCTTCGTCCGTGGACCTCTGTATGTAAAAAGAGGAATCAGAGAAATTTCTTAAAATCAATTGAAAATCATTAGGTCGTGAATAATTGATTTTACATACATGATCAATATAATGATTGAGCAACATGTGCAAAAATTGTATGAATAAAAACAGGTAAATAGGTAAGTAACTATTTAACTAGGTATGTGTTCGCTACCTCTATGATGGGTACTTTTATGGGTTTGGTTTAGTACAAAAATCGTTTTATTTGTTATTAAATAAAGAATTATATTTATATTGAATAAGTGTCTAATGTTTTGGAATATGTTTACAATAGTTACAACGTCTTTGTGTCCTGGCACAATATCCGAAAATCTAATCATTTCCATGATTTTGTGTGTTGTTTGAAATTTAATTTACCTTAAATATAAATGAAAAGAACGAGGAATTTCAGTAGAAAAGGAGACTTGGATTAGAAAGTGTGTCGATGGATATTTATTTCTTTTTCTAATAGTATTTCTTTTAATTTGAAATATTTTAGCGAATAATGCCGAATTTACTTTTGTCGAAAAGTAGTGAATAGAGAAAAAATATAGCACGAAAATATATTTTGTATTTTATGTCCTGCTTTTTTGATTTTTCAGAGGTTCTTGGGTTTAAGAATACAGAGTATATTAATGTAAGTAATATGAAATGGACAAAATATAAATATAGAGAAATCAACAACAACTGCAAATGATTCATTCTCATAAACCTACTTTTTACACAAACTCGTAATATAGCTATCTCTCATATGATCTACTATCTAATATATTGAAAAAGGATAGTAGAAATTATAATATCTTTTATATGCGACAAAACTATATTTTTAAAATGAGTCATTTGCTTTAAAAATAAATTTGACTATACATATTGTAGTTAAGTGTTCTCTAACCAGAAACCAATGACCCAACTGGAAATTACTGTTTTTTTTTTTAATTTGTGTATCATTATCAGTGTGTTTGTCTGTTGTAATTTAGAGTGGGGACATTTGTCCGCACAAACGCGTTTTTAAGGAGTGACCAATTTTTTTGTAGTGGGTTGTAGCATACATTCAAATATGGGAACACTTTGGCCGAGGGGGGTGCCCACACTTTTGACACGGCAGTGTACCACAACATTAAGTACGGTACCGTGCCAAAAGTGTGGGCACCCCCCTCAGCCAAAGTGTCCCCATACTTTTGATAACGTAGTGTGTGCTAGAACCCACTATAAAAAATTGGTCATCCCGTTTGTACGGACCAATGTCCTCATTCTAGTTATTATTTTTATTAAAAATGTGTATGTTTACACCATGCTGAATTATTTCGTAAAATTGTTTATATAATTTTCTTTTTTAATTCTTTAAAAATATTTCCGGCCCTTGGGGGTTTACTATGAAAGTGCACGGACCGTATAGGGTTAAAAACAAAATGAATAGGTGACCACTAGAATAAGAAAAGCCAAAATTTTTATAACTTTTACAGCTAAGTTACAAAAATTCTTATAAATAACTTCATAAGTTTTGTAAATTACATTTAAAATTTTGACTGTAGTAAATGTCAGTTAGTTATTGACAGTAGGGCCGTGGAGAGAAATGGATTTTCTCTGGGTGGTTCTCCAGAAATATTTCTGATGAGTAAAAAAAAAGTCTTTCTACTTTTTCTCCCCGGATCCCTTATCAACAACTACGGGCCCCCTCTTCAAGCTCGGGTCCTAGGGCTGCAATTTCGGCTACCCCATCCTCTCATCGGGCCTCATTAATAGTTAACACGATTAACATTAAAAATCATATAAGTTGTATGAATTCGTAAAGTATGTTTTCTTATTCGGCAAAAACGTCCATTGGTTTATTTTCATATATTAAAATGGCGTGTCGCGCATTGGCTGTCTCTACCTCGTATATCAAAAGCTACATGTTTTAGGACACACAAAAAACATATTAAATACTGTATTTATATATATACTTATCTATATTTATATATATGGGTAGTCAACATCAAAGGGTGTAATTAGCATAAATCTGAAGCTCATAGTGATGAAAACACGAATTTAAAATATGTTTTTTTTTTGTGTCCAAAAATTGGGAGTTTTCAGATACGAGGTTGAGACAGAGTGCGCGCGATATGTGTTGTTAAAAATACTGGCCGAAAGCGATATTTTACCCATTTGAATATAATTTGACTATAACTTATTGAAATTTCTAAATAATTGAATATAAGTAAACGCAAAATGAATCATCTAGAACGCTTTCGTCTTTTTTTATAATATGGCAATGTTGCGCATCGAATTGCCGTTGGAAATTTATTTAGTTTTGCCTGTTAGAGACCGATACGTAACGGTTTTTATGTGTATAAAGGAATGTGGAAAATCACCGAAACTATTTGATTTTTTACAGATGCTTCTTCTTAAATGAATGTTTGGTTTTGTGGCTTACACACATTTAATAATACAAATTTCAAAGATTTCTGTAAAATAAATTTTTAATTATTGCCTATAAATTAACTACTACATACTGAAACCTAAAATATATAACTGCATAGGTTATACATAATGAATTGACAGGGTGTTCAAAAATTAAACTAAAATTGACCGAAAAGTTTCCGTGATCTGATGACCTTTCTGTGAGATTCGGAATTTACTAGTGAAATCTTTAGATTTTGTTTCCCAGATTACTAAAGTACACCGCGATAGCACTATGATCACTTTTGAAATATGAAAATTCAGTTCGTGAAAAATGAAAATTTTTACGGGCATTGTACGTTTTAGAGCTTCCTGAACAATTTTGGTTTCGTGTCTATTTGTCGGTCCGTCTGCCGGTTCGAAGATCCCACCAAGTGACATAGGTTTGGAACTATTCGATCGTATTCGACGAAATTTTTAAAAATTATGCAGTTTGGTTTCTAGACAGTTCTCTCGAATTTCATCGGAAGCAAAGTAATGATGGTAGCCGCGAAATCTTTATACTTCGATAACGTGAATGAATTTGGGTTTCTTTTAAGAACAATTTGAAAATGTAAGGAAAATACAATTAAATAAAAAACATTTTTTCGATTAGAAAAAAATATTTTTGTATTGTTTTTATACATTACTCTTTTCAAATCTAATGTTCTTTTCATTCAATCATTACTTCGTCTTAACTAATGTTACCATGTTCCGAAATTATCCAAAATTAATTTTTAGTACCGGTACGTACCAAATTTTAGGAAACACTGTTTTAAATCTAACAAAAAAATCGTTCGTACCTAATTATCTTCAGAGTTTAATTTATTTTTATTAACATAAGAGTGAATTATTGAATCTGAGTGGAAAACCACATTTTAAAACCGCATATTTTTATAATTTTAAATGTCAATATTATATTTTTCTTACAACAACATGGTTAAAAATATTTTTTTCGGAAAAAAAATCCATTTCAAAAATAACAAAATACTAATTTAAATATTTTAACCGAATTGTTAATAAATAATCGTCCTAAGCCCATCATATATGGCACCATTTTCGGATATTTATATAAAACACATATGTTTTTGAAAGAAATTTTTTGGGGACCACTCTAGTGATTAATAGAACATCGATATTACATTAAATAAAACCATATGTGTAAAAGTTGATCCTGCTCTATAGTGGGCTTTATTATATAACAAAATTTAAATTCCATTACGGCGTGTTTACCAAAAATGGTCTGCCACTGAAATAATATTATGATATTCTCTTAATTATATTCAAACATTTTTTCAAGACGCTTGTCAAATTATGTGACAAGTGGAATAACAAAAAAACTACTCGAATTACCACATAAAAACGTAAAAATGAAATATGGTAATTTTTACATAATGATGCAAAAAGGGAAGTAACTTAGGTATTCAACTAATTTTTGTAGGAAGGTCCAGTGTTTGGTGTATGTCAATGGCAGTGGAATTTTGATATTTGATTTTGGTATAATTAGCATGGTCAAATTTGAACTAATTCTTCAAATGGATACAATATACCTTAGATCTTCCTGTTATAATTGCTATTTTTAACAAATTCTCAATGTAATTTCAAAAAAAGTAATATGATTTTTGGGATTTCTATTGAATTTAAATTAGATTCGTGACATAACTTACCACTCGGCCTGTAACAGCTGAATTTTCGATTAGAAAATTCGCTAAAACTAATAAGTGTGTAACTTTTTTGTCATTACAAAAATATACCCCCACGCATACCCCAACACCTGACTGACGTATCCCTCAGGTGCACGCGTACCACCCGAGAAGCACTGATGTTTTACTATAAGCTATATTTTTAAATTTTTTAAACAAAGGTATCAATATAGTACATTCTACAACTATTATTTTATGGATCTTTTTTAAGAATTCTTCAAACTTTAGAGGTATAAGTAAGTATTTAATAATATTTTAAACACGTGCATCAAACAAGAGAATTTATGGATTCTGATAATGGTAAAATTATAAACCTATTTTCTAGTAATATGATCAACTTAAAAAGATACCACATGAATTCAAATAACTATAAAAAACAACAAAAATAACAATAACTTTTTTTAAAAAAATCATAACCGTACCATAAAGTTTTTGGGCACAAGCCATATAAATAATATAACGAATATTTTTTATAGGATTTCATTAAATATCCATATAGATATGTTTTTGAAAAAAATTTTAATGCATGTTTTAAAACATTGGTGTATCATTTACAAGACAAAAGCATTAAGTTTCATATTTGTTATATAACATTCATTTCTTGTGACATATTAATGTCAGTAAAAAAAAGTCACTTGAAAATATTTAAATAAGTTACAGTGAATACTGTTACCAATAATATATACATATTATTTAAGGGGGTATTCTGGTCTACATAGGCGGCTAAATTTTAGGTGTTTTTCCAGGCGTATAATAAATAAAAAACCTTAAAGATTTTTACTATCGTTTTTTTTATTAACATTCAAAAAGTGCAAAAAAGTTAAAATTGAAGAAAATACAGACCGGCAAAGTGGGGACTCAAATAAAGCTGTCCTCTGGTTGACATGATTCCGACCCCCTCGGTGATGTGAAACATAAAATTTTAGTGAATTCTTAAAGAGTAAGGATTTCATTGTCGTTTGACGGGAGACATTTGAAAAAAATTTTTTTTGGCAAAATGGCATCCATGTGAAAAGAAAAGTTTTTTAGGAGATTGAGATCTGTACAAAATTTCAAAGTAATCGGTCCACTAGAACTTAAGATATTATTTCAACTGTTTCAAAAACATAGTTTCGAGAAAAAAGGTTTTTAAGTTTGAAGTTTCGTTTCGGGTAGTCTGAGTCACTAATCGTATGGTGCACAGTGAAAAAATTTGTGTTCTGCGTAAAAAAAAACTAGTGGTAAAAATTTTTGTGTTAAGTAAGTAACCCAACCCTGTGTTAATGTAACATTTAGTGTTTGTGTTAAATGAAAATATTAACAAAAATTTTGATTTAACAGAATTAAAATGTAAATCTGTTTTGAACAACACACAAATAACATAATGTTTGTGTAAAATTCGAAAGAATGTCATAAATACACTTGTTTGTATATTTACAACATCAATAAACTGGTTTCGATCGCATCTATTGATTTAGTTATAAGAGCGGGGATTGTGGTAACTGATATGATCGTTCCCCTCGGTATAGCATCATTGCCATAATCATTGCAATATTGGACACTGTGCGACGTGCGTTCAACAGAAACATATCGTCTAGAAGCAGACGGAATATTTCAACATCAAAACGTATTCCTAAAGGTTAAATTGATTTTAATTAATTAGAAATTAAATATTGGTAAGTTAATTAAAAATATTATAGATTGAATTTTTTCTTTGTTTGTAGAATTTACTTCAATTAATTAAAAAATTATCGAATATTCGGCGTTCCAGAACACATTCAAAAAGCAAAGAAGATCGGGTAAAGAAGGAAGAGTAGTCGTTCCATTTTGCCTTTCATGTTCAGTTTGACAACGATCTTCACAATTTTTGGGTATTGCTTCAACATTATTTTCATCAGAACAGAACTTTGTAGAAATATTAAATAAAAAATTTAAGTACTGAAAAATTATTTTTTACTCTTTCCTTTCATTTATATAATAAATAAATAAAAAAAAATAGTAACTTAAAAAAATAATCCAACACATTTACTGAGTAAACTTCTACATTCTAAATCAGTTAATTTTACACATAATTGTGATAAAATTATTACTAAGTAATTGTGAAAAATTAACACAAAATGTATGTCATTTTGTGTGTTAAATCATTGACACAAATCCTGTGTAAAGATTTGACACATATGCTTTGTGTTAAAATAACACAAAAAATTGAGTGGACCGTTCTGGACATGTGAAATGTGTTAATTTTAACACAAATTTTTTCACTGTGTACAAATACGTATATGAGTATACAGTGAAAGCTCTCTGTAATTTCAAATTTTTTTCCATTAGGGAAGAAAAATTACTGGAAAAACTATTTCCCACTCTAGACTTGTGGGATATGCGTATGATAACTTACCAGATATAAAAAAAAAAAATATTTCTTATTTTTTCTCTGTTCCCGCAACCTTAGCTTTCACTGAAAGAGTTTTTCCGTCGGTGATGAATGTGAAGTGACGAGCAGAGAGAAATAGATCCTCCGTAAATTTAAAAGAAAATGAATGATTTATTTATTTAAATCTAAACTTAAATTGTGAAACTAGCTATGAAATGTTCATAGATAACAAAAATTATTAGCATGTTTTAACCCTAGAATCATACGTTGGTCTACGAGTCAAGTTAATCATACATCGGCGTCGTTTCGACGAATGGACTTTTTACGGGGAGTTTTAGAGTTTATTTGCAAAAAACAATTTTTTTTTACATAACAATACTACAAAAGCGAAGAAAATATTTAAAAAAATTGGATTTGGAAAAATTTCTTAATATAAATATTTATTAATTTTTTTAATCTTTTTATCAAAGCATATTTTCACTATAAAAATTAAAAAATAGATAAATAGATCAATTGTATCATAAAACATGTGTTTCAAATAATTAATTTATGAACTATTATGAGTCAGTGGACATGTGTGACTTTACAGAATGTGAAATTTCTGAGTCATAAATATTCTTATAGATATGTAGTTATTTCCCCATTAGGCACATTTGTAAATTTTTTAAAATTTGTTAGTAATTTTTAGAATAAAATCTCAAAAAATAATAAAAATTAAAATATTTTCCACAAAATAGATTGTTAACCTTTTATTAAGTCACTTGAAACGCATTCTTTAGTTTTCGATTTAATATATTAAAACTTCAGTATTATGTTGTCTCTATAAGTCAAACAGCTGTAATCATCTTTCACATTATCATAATCATTGAATAAATTAATTATAACATCCATATCTTTAATAAATTTTAGAACAATTAGGAAAACTTTTATATGTGGAGTGCAAAATCTTAAAAAAAAATATAGGTTAATCATTCATCGTCGTCCTTTTGACGCACACTATTTCAGTATAAAAAAAACGACAATAGCTATAAAAAAAATTTATACGTCTTATGTGTTATAATAACAAATAAATTAGATAACAGAAGTTTCACAGCAAACGGGCACCGATAAGTTGTAGTATTGGAGCAGGTAGAGAAGTTCGTTCGTCGTTTTGACGAGTACATATGATTCTAGGGTTAAAAATACAAAAAAAAATCTACTTAAGGCAATAAAACTTAAATTTGGAAAATAGCTAGCTACTTTTTCTGACAAATACTTTATTTTTTGTTATTCAAAAGATTAGATACTTTATTTTTTTCAAAAAAAGTTGGCAACTCTAGATTCCTGCCTCGGACAATGTTCATCTTCTAAACTTTGAAAATATACAAAAAAAAAACAATGGAGTTTTTTGAATTTCTAGACCAGAATACCCCTTAATATGCATATATATAAAACCAACGTCTTTTAATTAAAACTGATTAGGGTAAATTAAAAACAGTTATGAACTTATGATAATATGTAGTGTTGACATGTGATAATTTACATAACGATATGTATGCATTTATGTTAAAAAAATGTTATTTATGTATAAGGTGCTCCAGAAGAGTATGATGGAATAAATTGAAAGAACAGTAGTAAGTATATGATACAGTCAACTTCCGGTTTTTCAGGAGCCGACTCACAGGGGGCCTATAAACCACACTAAATTGTAAAGAAAAATATGAAAACATACAAAATTTGGAAACAAATCATTAAAAAATTCCTTAAATTGTCAATAAAATATGAAGACAAATTTAGTTGCAGTAATAATAATATCACAATATTTTACAAACTAGTGAAAATCCTAAAGTTAATTAATTAATTTTTATAATTGTTCAAATTGTACCTTCAATTTCAATATAAATAGACAATTACAATAATTTTTAAGCTGATTTTAGTTCCTACACTATTATTTACTTACTGCACTGTTATTTCTTGGTTACCATGGATACAAACCAATGTTCGAGAAATGTAACTTGCTAGCATTATCAGCAGCATTGATAAGTACATGAAAATAAACGATCGATCGTGCAAAAATGCAAAAGCGAGACCTGAAGATTTTCTCGATTAGTAAAGTCAACTTACCGTAATAGTATTTTACAATATAAGTTCGATAAGTTGCTTTTACTGATCGAGAAAATGTTGCGAAAACGAGACCCGCAGGGTTGAGTTTTTGCAATTATCGAGATCAGTAAAGGCACTTAACGCATCGTGTATTGTATAATATTTTTTGCACGATCGATTTAAAATAATTAAAGAATAAAAATATAGTAAATAAAAAATAAAATTCGGATAATATAGGTGAAATTTATATTTCTATGTTATCAGATAGAATGCCATATTAATATTATAAACTTTTATAGCAGCTATATAATACGAATATTTGTAGTGACAATTGACAACTATATTTGTAAATAAAAAATTAAATGTCAATATTTAATTGGCGTGATATATTTTTTTGAATTTATATTAAAAAAATTGAGGAAGATAGTTTGTTAAGGGGGACCACTAGTGTGACCGCCTTAAAAAAAGGTGATTTTTGGAAATCTTTTTAAAGAAAGCTACTGTATGGAATGTTTTAATATTTTAAGGATATATTCGTTGATATATAATAAATTCATGATAACATTTTTGGACCAAAGAATTTAAAATTCAGGGAGTTATTCGCGATCTCCCAAGGCTCAAAAAAAAGTTCCCCCACTGCTGCAGTGTTAGCGACCTTCACAGTGCCTGAAATTAAAAAAACCAAAATGCTTGTTAAACTAGAAAGTATTACCCGAACCGTGAACCTCAATCGAAGAAAAAAAGTTGAAATTTAACAAAATGGCGTAGTTTTTTAAAAAAAGTTTCAAAATTTGCGCGAAAATTCGATGATTTTTGGCCTCCAAAAATTACATTTTTTATTCGATCGGAATAAACGATGTACTCCCTGTAACCGTCATAGTAAAACTAGATGAGTCGTTTAA
Source organism: Brachynemurus nebulosus (assembly GCA_035578155.1). NCBI lineage: Eukaryota > Metazoa > Arthropoda > Insecta > Neuroptera > Myrmeleontidae > Brachynemurus > Brachynemurus nebulosus. The sequence continues at coordinate 1,214,423 of JAPWDM010000018.1, read as the reverse complement.
ATGTGCCAGGGTCTAGCTTTTCCACAACATGTTACGAGCAGCCACGTCCAGAAACTCCCGAACTATCAACCATTATACATTTTTCAATACCCCAAAGTTAACAATGAAAATCAGAATCCGCTCTTCGGATGGCTGTAACTCAAAAACTATTTGAGATATGCATTTGAAATTTTAATATGTTATTTTAAAAGGTATAGACTATCGAAATATGCAAATTTACAATTAATGCATTTACAATTTTTTTAAAACGTCACACTAGTGATTACCCTTAAACTATAATATTAGTGAGAATAATGAAATTGATGAAGAATTTTAATTTTGGTTGCAAATTTATTCTCGTAAAACGAAAGGAAGATTATAAAAACCACAGAAAGTTTTAATGACTGAGCAACCTTTTGAAATGTCAATAAAATATGAAGACTAATGGCAACAATAAGAATAATAAAGTGCAAACTAGTGAAAATTTTCATATTAATCGATTAATTTTCCTAATTTATTGCTCAAGTTGTACTTTTAATCTCAATATAAATAAATAATTACAAGCATTTTTGAGCTAATTTCACTTACCGCACTCCTATTCACTTACTACGCACCTATTTTACTTACCGCATTGTTATTTTTTTTTGTTTCTATGGATACAAATAAACGTTCGGAAAATATAACTTACCAGTACTATCAACAGCATCGGTAAATGCATGAAAATACACAATCGTGCAAAAAATACTATTGCTGCTGTGTACGGGCTACGATACACCGTTTGCGAGCTATTTACGATCAATAGTTTTCGTAGTAGATAGATATGAAAATTAATAGTGATAATTCCTTAACGAGCGCTAATGAGATGTAATGGGACAATAAGGAAACAATCTATAACTAATTTATATTTACATATATTCATATATGTACATAATCGTAACACTGTAACATCTGTATATTTATATGAAATTTGATTATATGTTAAAGATGCAACAAGACGTATGCAACAAAAAATAAATTGCAGAAAAAAAGAAATATTAGGCTTTTATTCGTAATAGTAATTTAATGTCAAGTACCAATATTAATTTAAATTAAATGTAATAGGAATTAAATAAAAATTAATGATTACATTATCCATGCCATGCTGTGTATACTTCTTAAACATTTTTTCGTATAAACTCCTCGTGTTTGGCATTATAATTTATAATTAAATTCAAATTACTCGACTAAAATTAATTAAGGTTTATCAAAAGACATATGAATTAAATTTCAAAATGCAAAATTACTGAAAATTATATTACATTTTTGTTAAATCTCTCTTTTTGCATATTAACTATATTTATGCATACACAGAAATGAGCTCACATCAAAATTATCTTAGGTTGGTCCGAAGTAAATGCTTTGTAATAATTAATCAGAAGCTTTTTATTAGAAAAGAAGAATAAGTATTTGGAAATAATAGCACTATCAAAATATGATGCATATCACCTTAATTGTGGCACATCTAAATAATAAAAAAAATTAATAATTATATCAAAATTTGCCTAGTGCGTGTTACACAAACGTTAAGTTAGGGTACCTTAGTGACTAGTTCTTCACCACTCTTATTATAATATACAGATTTTCGACAGTGTTACTTACACGTGGATTATTATCTGAGAATGAATTATATGATATTTCACAAATATTGAGGCTTAAAAGGAAAATTAGTTAAAGGAATCTCAATTTCTATTTAAGAGACTATTCTAACCATATTACATTTGACAGACGTGGAAAAAGTCCATCTAGAGTTACTTATGAAAGACGAAAATTTTATTCATTTTTCAGTATTTGCCTTGATGATTTGGAAATCTTGGAATATATTTTCTATTACGGTCTCAACGGTCAAATTGAATCGGTTGAGACCCAAACTTTGATTACTAGTCAGGTACTTTTACGGTCAAGTTATCTTATTATTGTTTGGAAAAAAGAAAACGGCGGGCCAATTTAGCGGTAACATATGTCCGTCCAAATGGTCAGAAAACAGCATTTCATCACAGTTCAAAACAGCAAAAACTGTGTGATCGTCATATGCCGTGTTATATGTGATCGGCCTGCCTTCCATAAAGCTTGCCGTCCCAAAAAAATGCAATATCCCAAAAAACTAGTAGATAAAAAATAGGTGTATTTTAGGTGTAAATTAGGTGTGCTAATAAAAAATTAGGTGTTTTTACCGTTTTCGAGAAAACATGAAAAACAAAAGGGACGGCTAGGCTTACGTAAATCTAGCCGTTCCTTAGGTAAAAAAAATGTTTTGGGTAATTTAAAGTCTGGAGAATTAGGTATAAATTAGGTGTTTTTCGATCATGCTGGCAAAAATTTTGTAAAATGAAAATTTAAAAACAAAAACAAAATATTTTAAGGCATGGGAGTGCTGTGAATAATGTTAAAAACGTTATACACAGCGCTTCCATTGTTTGTTGAATGTTATATATTTTGTTATGTAACTGAATAGAAAAATGCCAAAAATTTTCTTAACATTCCCAGCACTTCCATCAGCTCTATAATAATATTATGAATATGATACCTTGTAAATTTAAATTACCATCTAAATATGTATAAATAACCGTAAAGATTTAACTGCAGTTTTCAAGTATTTTATCATACGAATGAGTGTAAAAAAACTCTAGAAAAATAGTTTATTTTTCTTTACAGCGCTCCCGTTGTTTGTTAGGTTATACACACATTGTACCATATACAAGGTGGGCCAAAAGAAGTCATCCGATGATGTTTGGCTCTCATTTTTTTTCTAAATGAAAAACTTCGATTCGGTTTTTTGATTATGTCTATTTGAACCTTTAGAATTTTATTTGTGAAGTCGAGAAGATGATATCGGTCAAATGGGCGCCGTCACAATTGATTGCTATACGGGCTCTTTTAATGGTATTTTTCATCACTTCGGCGAGAACTCATTTCCACCTCAGCGGGTACGTGAACAAGCAAAATTATCACTTCTGGGGCACCGAAAATCCACGAGTGATGCACGAGGAGCCATTACACCCGCTCAAAATAACTAGACGCCGCTGGTCAAACGACAACAGTGGACGGTGCGCGCTATAGAGCCATGTTAACTGAGTTTTTTCTGCCGCAGTTGAACGAATTAGGACTGGAGGATATGTTGTTCCAACAGGACAGAGCAACGGCACACACTGCGCGAGCCACAACCGATATTCTGAAGGCGGCGTTCCCGGGTCGCCTCATCTCTCGTTTTGGCGATTTACACTGGCCCACAAGATCGCCCGATTTAACCGTTCCAGACTTTTTTTGTGGGGGTTTTTGAAGTCCCGTGTTTACGTGAACAAGCCCGAGATCCTGGAAGCCCTCAAGGACAACATTCGACACGAGTGCGAGAATCTGTCGCCCGAAGTTCTCGCCAAAGTGATGAAAAATGCCATAAAACGAGCCCGTATAGCAATCAATTGTGACGGCGCCCATTTGGCCGATATCATCTTCTCGACTTGACCAATAAAATTCTAAAGGTTCAAGTAAACATAATCAAAAAACAGAATCGAAGTTTTTCATTTAGAAAAAAAATGAGAGCCAAACAACATCGGATCACTTCTTTTGGCTCACCTGTTATATGTATGTAATTGCAAAGAAAAATATTTAACATCTTATGACGTTCCTAGGGGCTCACAAAGTCGACAGCTTATATATTTGCTACAATTTAATTACTACAAAATTAGAGCGAAAATTCTCAGTAACTTAGTGGAGTTCTCCTTTCACAGATATGTTGTCGTTTGGCTTTGTTGGTGAAAAAAACTGTTTAAGAAGAACTATTTCCTCCTTCAAAATTATTGCAGAGTCTATATTTATTTGGTCATATTTGGTGTATTCATTTTTATTATTATCTATCATTATTATAGTGCCGGTGGGGGTGCTGGGATCGCTAAGAAAATTTTTGACATTTTCTATTCAGTTACATAACATAATATATAACATTCAACAAACAATGGAAGCGTTGTATATAACGTTTTTAACATTATTCACAGCACTCCCACGGCTTAAAATATTTTATATGTTTTTGTTTTTAAATTTTCATTTTACAAAATTTTTGCCAGCATGGTCGAAAAACACCTATTTTTTACCTAATTTATACCTAATTCTCCAGACTTTAAATTACCCAAAACATTTTTTTTACCTAAGAGACGGCTAGGTTTACGTTAACCTAGCCGTCCCTTTTGTTTTTCATATTTTCTCGAAAACGGTAAAAACACCTAATTTTTCATTAGTACCCTTAATTTACACCTAAAATACACCTGTTTTTTACCTACATTTTGCAAATTTTTTTGGGGGGACGGACGGCAAGCTTTATGGAGGTGTCGATCTGCACAAAACTAACCGAGGTTTTACCGGGCCGTGACTTAAAACGGTTGAGAAACCCTGGACTAGGATATACTATTGAAAATGGAAAATTTATAACAGAAATGGTGGATGTAGAATTCATTTCAAACAGTTTTACCACTTTCTTTATGTAAATTCAATAGTAACAGTGGTCAACTCATTTAAAATGAATTCTAGGCACTGATCAATAGCTAGTACTAGTTACGTAATGTCACATAATGTACATCGAGTACATTCTTGTGTGTACACATATAATTCCTGTGTTTTGCCAATATTGACGCTCCAACAGTTTCAGTATGGATTAGTATTTTTAATATTCCGTAACTATTCCAGGATTGAAAGAATTCTGGAGATCAGACAATTCTAATATAATTTAGGTACAGATAATAACTTTACAAGTTTGATATGATTCCACTATAGAAAATTACTGACTGCAATTTACATAAACTTAACAGTAATTAACCAATTTCAAACATACATATATATAATATTTTACTATTAGACCAGGTTCAGGTTGAACTTCAGTGGTCAAAATTATTCGTTCGAAATTTGTTTAAATAATAAGCTGGACAGATTCTGTTTAAACCGAAATTGTTTATACGAATGAGAAAGATTTTACATTTAAATTTTTTTAAGTATTTTTTGGCACTTCAACAATTAAAGATCTCTTCACTTTCTGCCAAAAAACTGATATTTCTCAAGTTGTATACGACTTTAAATTGAACCAAAAAATTACCCATAAAAATTTTTTCCACATTCTTTGATCTTTTATCAATAAAATGTCTGATCTTTTATCAATAAAATGTCTCAATAACAATTTTAGTTTTGAAATTAGAAACATCCTTTTTAATTGTTTCTAATCAGCACTTAATATAATACAATAATATATTCAAGATCTCAAAATACACAATACATCTTTTTTCATAGGTAATTAAGATTCTGCAAAAGTTGAAAAATTTTATTAATAAAATTAATTTTGTAATAAAAAATTCAATACTCACATTCTTAAAATTAATTAAATTTACATTATAATATTTCGAAATATACGAATTATCAATAAACCAGATTTCTAGTTTGATTTTCAGATTTCCAATATTGACATTATTCACAATTCATTGTTCATGAAAGTGACAGAGACAGCATTATTTTTTTAGGTAACAAAAATTCCATTAAAAGAGATGTTTCTAATTTCAAAATTAAAGGATACAGTTTTGGAGAAAAATCACCAACAGTTACTGATTTAAATAATTATTTATTTGTGACGTTTCAAAAACATGGAATTTTCATCATCAGGCAAATATTTTTTAAATTAAATACGTATTATAAAGAAAAATTACAAAAATGGAAATTATATATGCAAAATTTAATACTTACATGTGTTTTAATTATGTCCTTTAATTATCTAACTAAATCACCGAATCCCCTTTTTGACATAATTTCAAAATTGAAATTTTTATTGAGACATTTCATTGATTAGAGATTAAAGTATATATGGAAAAGTTTATTTAGATAATTTTTCATATTTTTTGATATAGTATAGTGATCTGAAATCAAGCAAAATCGTAATTTTTTCAAATTATAAACGTGTATAACCTTGGAAGTATCAATTTTATGGAAAAAAAAGGAAACCTTAATTATCAGTATTGGTAACAAAAAAACTAAAAATTAAAAAGGCAAATATGTTACTCTTCTTAGTTTGTATTTAAACAAAATTTGACAGCGTTACCTGATGATAACGTGAAATTTTATAATAAGCACTATATATAGAATACAATTATCTAAACAGTTTCAGGCCGAATAATTTTAACCACTCAAGTTCAGCCTGAACCTGGTCTATACTATATGCTTTCAACTTTTCAAGTATTTTTATGTGTTTGTGCGAGTGATTGTGAGTTTACTGGCTCTGATCTGGTTTGGTTGCTGGGTTTGTGCATTTCACTCTGTTGTAAGAAGTCGATGGTTGATGATGTACATGGTTTAAATACCACGTGTTGATGAAAAACACACGTGTTCAGACAAAAGGGGCTGATCTTTATGTCGCCACTATATGGCAGTTTGTATGTTTGTCCATAAGTAATTTAATATTGCTTGGATTTTAACGGCATGATAAACAATCTTAAAAGACGAATACATACGTTAATGTGGCCATAGCCATTTATAAGCATGTGACACAAAACTATTTGTTATTATATAAAAATTAAGATAAATGCACAAATTGTATTTAATCATTTAAATTTTATACTTTTTTCATGTAATTAACAGTAAAAGATTTTTATTTAATTAAATATCAAAATGTAAACTTTTATTTACATATTTTTGCATAACAAATTACGAGAAGTCATCCAGGCATTACTGCATTAGTATGAAACTATGATAATAAAAGTTTAAATAGCTTCAATTTTAACAAACACACATTTTCGTGCAGATTTAACTAAAGATGTACTTGAAAATTTCCTAACAAATAATTTGGCATTCCAGTTATTACCACTGAAAATAAATTTCACAAATTTTATGGACATAGGAATTTAGATACATTAAAGTTACATTTTAAGCCAGAAAATATTTGAGTGACTTTCAAATTTTAATTGTGGAAGTAGTGATAAGCAAAATTAGTCTTGGTCTTGCAGTCTTGTCTTGGTCTTGCAAAAAATGCAAGACCAAGACCAAGACCAAGACTATGTATACCAAGAGCAAGACCAAGACCAAGGCTATAAGCATGGCTGCAAGACCAATACCAAGACTCAAGTGAGCAAGACCAAGACAAAAGCAAGAAAAAAGCAAGACTCTTGCTAAACTATTTAAATAGTTTGAAAGTATAATTAATACCGTAAAGAGAGAAAATTCTGATTTTAGAAGGAAAAAATTCGCTAATAAAAAAATGCAAGAAAGTACGAGATGTTTTAGCAATACCAAGACCAAGACCAAGACTGCATTTTGCAAGACCAAGACCAAGACTCAAACTGCTCTAGCAAGACCAAGACCAAGATCCTTAATGCAAGAACAAGACCAAGACCAAGATTACCAAGTCTTGGTCTTGGTCTTGCATTTGTCCATCACTATGTGGAAGATATATTTCTGAAAGGTTAATATAATCATCGTAAAATTAAGCAACATAAATTCACACAAAAAGGAAAAACGTCACAGTTAATTTTAATTAACTGATATAAATTATAAGTAAGAATTAAATTACTGTAGACGCCATGAAAGTGTTATTGCTCGGAATTAAATAACGGTTTTATAGTGAGAAGTTTATTAATAAACTAAAAAGTTTATAAAACAAAATGTACAGTAAATAAATAATTTAAAAATGAAATTAAAAATAGTAGTAACTGTGGAACAAAACATCTTATTTTTACGAAATTTGATAAAAAAGTTGGAAGTCCCAAACCCATCGATGGGTTCTTCAACCTTAAAAAAATTGGTTTGTTGTGTTTTTCGTTTTTTCAAAACCCTGGCAAAGAGCGGAAAAAATCACATAAGATACGTTTGTGCACCATTATTCTGAGCGGTAAGTGGGTTTTCTAGAAAAAACAATTTTTCTAACCGAAATTCGCTAGGTTATGCAGGGTACTGCGACCTCGATTTTTAATTATTACATAAAAATTATTTATGGTATCCAATTAACAATTCATGTTTTCATAAATGTGTTGTACGTATATGTATACATATATAAATTAGTGCTGGACTAAACAACTAGGTATCTCCCAAATTCAAAAATAAAAAAATATTCGCATGAATAATTTTGTGTACCTTTATCCGAAATAATTTAACAAATAATTTGACCCTAAAAATATGGTGGTGTGACCATCAATTATTATTTATTTAAACGACTAAAAATTTTAAGACAGCAAAACTAATAATTTTGAAATGAATAATTGACGACTTAAAAATTGGTGACATATAATCGTTGTTACGGGGCGAGCAGAGGACACGACTACAAGACAAGAAAAATTGTAAAAGTTAACACGTGTTCACGAAAATAATTGGGTTTTTGAACAAAATTAACAACACAAAAAAATAAATATCTTTCTTCTCTGTCTTCTTTCTTTTTCCTATACTCACCTATCCTATATACACATAACTTACTGTAAAATATCATTCAGGCGAAACCAATTGCAACCTCCGGATCAACAGCGGCAAATGATAAAGAATTTATAAATGCATTCAAGATATAGTTTAAAGATCCCGACTCGACATTTTAAGCACTGTGTGTTGATCATTTGGGTTTAAGGACTGTTTGAAATACAGTTTTTTTGCTCCTTTTTTGTTCAACTGCTCCTACTAACAATAATACCTAACAGTAATAACAAATAAACGTAATAATATAACGCTGAAATTATATAAATGTGTACAATAGTTTTATAACAACACATAAAAATTTTTAGATTATTTTACAAAAATAGAAAAAATAGCCTTTTATGCGAGAAGTTCCAAAAATGTTTTCTTAATTGTATACTCATGGTTGATAGTCGTGAAACATTGGGCCAAAGTATTATTAGTACAACAGGCTGGTAAATATTTTTGGTAATTATGCCGAAGCACGGATCCACCTATTTTTGGGTCTAGAAAATAAACTAATAGTTTGATTTTAATGATTTTTTTTTTGAATGTTAGGCATTACAGCTGATTAGTGAAAAAAATACTACACTGAGAAAAAATTACGGTAATTTTTACGGAGCTTTCTGGTAATGCGGGCATAAGTGACAGGCAACGGGAAAATTAGGGAGCTGTATAGGAAAAATTACGGAGCTGTATAGGAAAAATTCTTAAGCTGTACAGGAAAAATTACAGAAAAGCTTAAGAATTTTTCCTATACAGCTCCGTAATTTTCCCGTTGCCTGTCACTTATGCCCGCATTATCAGAAAGCTCCGTAAAAATTACCATAATTTTTTCTCAGTGTACAGTTTGATACCGGTACCTACTGGAAAAGCTGGGAAACTGGCATTAAAATTTGAAAAATTCAATTTTATTTTAGCTTTTATTATTTTGTACGTATGTGTACCTACCAGTGACTCTTGAAGTGGATATTGTGATAAAACAGACTAAAATAAACACCTTTGAAAGAATACAAAAAGTCGATATTCCACTTGCTTTTCGAAATATTGAACGCCAAAATTTGAAAATAGAATATAAGCCTGTTGTTTGTAGTTTTATACACAATTAATATCAATGCAGAAATTGAATTTTTTCAAATTTAACGGGAGTTTCCCAACCTTTCCAGTATTGATATCAAATTGTAAAATTAAAAAAAAAGAAACAAATAAGTAAATAAAAAAAAATTAAAAATCATTTAAATCAAACCATGAGTTTTTTTCTAGAGCCAAAAAGTTGGAGCCGTGTTTTTGTATAATTACCATATTTTTTACCCAAACATTCGAATTCATTGACAACGATTGCTTTATAATAAATTTACTTTTTTGTTGTAATTTTAGCTAAACTTAAGATTTTTGCTAAACTTTCTTTTAATTTTAAGCCTGTCTGTTCAATTATTGTCAAAACTGTTATTATAAACGAAATATTTAAAATTTTAAATAGATTTTTCTTCTCTATTGATTGAGCAAATAATAACTCGTTCACACCGAAACGTTAAATAGTAAATAGAACACATAAGTGATTATTTTGAGGAGTTACCACGCTATTGTATTTCGTTGTCAAATTTATGAGAAGAAAATTTCTATAAAATTTATAGTGTATTTAGTACCCGTGATATGTTATTATATAGCGATGCGAAGACTAAGCACAGATAAAATAAAACCAAGAAAAAAAGTTTAACAGGTGAACCTCATTGGTAACAGGTTTAACAATGACACTCCAATGTAAACACGATAAATGAGTCTTTGTTTGAACGCCATGTTAAATTTATATCGCCACGTCGTAGACACAAAATTAGGGAGAATACGGTTGGATATTAGATATGTCTGATGATGAAGACCTTATATAATTTGTATCGTACTTAGGGAAAGTTATTTAAACAGGTTATCCATTGTCATAATACACTTGTTTATACATATAAGGGAATATATCGGGGTTTGAACAAGAGTAACTGTATCAAGTGAATGTTAGTAACAAAAATCTTCTTATGTTCCAACAGGGGTCGTATCATCTTAAAGGGAAAGTTCCCTGTATTGTAGTTGTACAGGTGCATCATTAGAACACTTGAATGGAAAATGTCTTATACTAGAATCCCTTATATAACAAAATAAATGCAAATTATAACTTTATATTATAAGGGTGTTTTGCATTGCATTAATTTGCAAATAGTTTCAAAAAAATTTTTTTTGGGCTTAATGTATAATTTGTAAACATATTTTACATTTTGTAAAAATTAAAATAACAAAACTTTCAATTATGTTTCAATTATATTCTTTTTATTTATTTTATGCCGCCTTGATGTGTTTCACGTGTCCCTCTCGAAATTATCCTTAACGATAATGTTGATAAGTAAGACATAGCTAAACAGCACCTCCACCAACCAAACGAAAAGTAAAATCATTCTGTGGAAAAGGTACAAATTATAAACATTTTTAGAATCACTGGGTTATTTTAAAAATAAAATTAGACAATTTTCAAAAAAGAAGTCAAACTATCTAAAAATTTCGTGTTACAAAGAAATGCCGACAGTAATAATTTGTGATTTTAAAAAAGAGAATTCAACAATTTTTTCCTTTTGAGTCTCTGAAAAGAATTAAGTGGTGCATCTAAAGTTGAACACGTATCACATACTTAACAAAATATAAATGCTATGGTAACATCCTTTCCGCCTTTTTAATAGGCGGTCGGAAAGGTGTTACATGGACATTAGTGAATATAATTAATTTTTAACAACGTGCACTTAACAATCTTAAACGGCGTTCCGTGTAGTGTAGTGGACGCCTTTAAAGTCATTTTTGTCGTTTTGTCATTGTAAACTTGTATTAGTGTGAAATTTCTGAAATTAGTAATCATTTGAACTTAAATAGTTGAAGATTATAGGAAAGAATTATGTTAACTTATTTAACAGCTGAGGAAAATACAATTTTATAGTTTCTGAGCAAAAAAGTGCCTCTGGGTTCTGTAGCCGAGCGTTGAGTCAATCTATATCTTATTTTTTATTTTTTTTTTCGGCTTTCAAATTCGATTTGATTGTTGTCTTTCTTGCACTGATTTACCTAAATTCTCTCATGGTATGAAAATTTTAGTCTGTTACTGTTAGTTTAATTTTTAAAGAAAATATTTGACTGAAATAATATTTTCCGCTATTATTTCAATTGACTATAAAATATATTAGCTATAATATATTGTGTTGAGCAAATGCGAGACCCAAACCAAAACTCTAGTGATCTTGGTCTTAATCGTATTCTTGCAAAAACAATTTTAGTCTTAGTCTTGCTGGTGTTATAAAATTCATTCTTGGTCACGGTTTTGATCAAAATACTTCAAAAACACTAATTTTATTCAATCTTTTATTTATTAGATTATGTAATGTAGTCTTGTTTGTTAAATTGGGTAAAAATCTTGTTCCTTTCTTGATTTTATTCACTTGAATCTTAGTATTGCTCCTCGTCTTATAGAAAATGCAAAACCAAGACAAAACTACAAGATCAAAGGTTCAAATCATCTATAACGTATCTAATCTTGGAATCTGGACATTCAGATTCACTTTTAGGATAATTATTCCCGTCTTGTCACTATCCAATCTTACTCTTAGCGTATCTGACTCTCGCCGTCTCTTATAAATAAACAGATAGATAGAAGTGACATTCAAACTAATTAACTAAACCATATTGTATATTAATTAACACATTAAAGGTGATAAACCTATAATGTCGAAACGATTCACTGGTATACTATTTTGATAATTAAGATACTTTATATGGAATTGTTGATGCGGTACAGCGTTGTGTCACAATTAGACACAATAGCTACTCCAGTGAATAGAATTTTCTTACTAGCGTTCAAAATTTCCAATTACCCAACGTACTTCAATTCAAAAATTATTTTTTCAGAATCTCTTTACAACCTCTCATCACTGGAATTATCCATAATAAGAAAACAAAAAAATATTTATGAGCCTTTTTTGGGCGAATTTCTAAAATAACTGGCTCGGTATCGACTTGCATTTACAACACTATTAAGTATTTTCTATCCATATCAATGTTCAATTTCTCTATATCACTTTTCAGCACCGCCACCATAAAAAAACTTTTTATTTAAATATCTTTGCAAAAAGGGTTCTCAAAATTAATGATAAAAAGTTTAACGAGATTTAAAATTTGCTCATAAAACTCACCATTATTGTTTCTAAAAAATTTTTATTTCGTTTTGAAAGTTTCACTCGTTTCTTCAAGGAGTATGTTTCAACCTGGATTAAAGCTGCCATCTATATTAACAATCATGAACTAACAACTTTTTTATAGGATTTAAACACAATCGAGTATTCTATTTCAGTCGTTTACAGGTATATTTTTAGCTAGAGATTTATAAATTAGGGTCGGTACATACAAAAGAGATAGGTATTAACTAATTTAGAACAGTGTAAATTTTCGTGTTCGTTTTTAAAAAGGATGTGGCTATTTATACATACAGTATGTATACGCAATTGGCTATTTATACATACAGTATGTATACGCAACTGGCTATTTATACATACAGTATGTATACGAAATTGGCTATTTATACATACAGTATGTATACGCAGTTGACTACTTATACATAATTATGTATACAAGTAGCAACGCCAGAAGTTATCCCTAATGCCCTGAACACCGAAAAATGAGTTTTTTGTTAAAATTGGCCAAAATTCAAGTTTTCTAAAATTTTTTTACACCATTGCAACGAACGGAAAAAATAACATAAGATACTCTTTGAACCATTGTTCTATTTAAGCAGGTTTTCGAAAAAACTAACTTTTTAAAAAGGCAAATTGTTGTGTTAAACAGGATGCTGCGACAGAAGTACAAATTAATGTTACTACTTTTATTATGTATATGTACATGGTTATTCATATAATAGTATGATACTTCTTATGTAGGTACGTATATATAGTTATCAGTTTTTTCTAGGATTCCGAAAAAAAATGTTTTCTTAGGATTCCGAAAAATCTCGAAACTTTCATAGCTTCATAAAATTTTTCATGTACACATTACAAATACAGTAGAACTTCGATCGTCGGACCCGGAACTGTGAAAATTTCTTATTAAATTTATTTTTACTACTACTTCGGAACTTTTTAATCGAAAATTCGCCATGTTATGTAGGATGCTGCGACAGGGATATTATGAATATAAGCTCATTTTTAAATATATTTTTTTAATGGTATATTTTGGTTTATATTCATAGAAATAAGAGAAAAATGAACGGAACATCACCACCGAAATCTCATTCTTGGGCAAAGGGTAATTATTTACAAATGGGCTTCTGCGTATAATTGCTTCAAAACTATTTAATTACCCTTTGCCTGAAAATGAGGTTTCAATGATGCCGTTTTCAGTTCATTTTCCACTTCTATCAATAAAAGCTGTAATATACCGTAATTATCTATCCAATATAGTAAGTTTTAGAACTTTGACACGTAATATCACGAAAACTAGACAAAATATCAAAAAACTTTATTCTTCCATTTTTGTATTAGGTACTCACCAAGTTCTATACGAATTGGTTTTAATTTTTGTTGGCAACGGAACCATCTTTCAGTAACCCCTAGACTTAAACATTCGGAGGGTTGGAAAATAAACGGTCCGCGTCACCAAAAATCCGTTTAGGGGGTAACTTCTTAAGCCAAAAAAATTATATAGACAAAATTCAGCTCAGTCGGAGGTATGCGGTTATTATAATTGTGTAATAATTATAAAAATATTAATTGCAATAATAGCGCATACAGTCAATATGTATAAGTAGCCAATTGCGTATACATACTGCATGTTTAAATAGCCAATTCAGTATACATATCATATGTATAAACAGCCAATTTCGTATACATACTGTATGTATAAATAGCCAATTTCGTATACATACTGTATGTATAAATAGCCAGTTGCGTATACATACTGTATGTATAAATAGCCAATTGCGTATACATACTGTA